>WFKH01002636.1:3106910-3124611 GCA_016163765.1 Magallana hongkongensis | reverse complement strand
CTCTCTCTCTCTCTCTCTCTCTCTCTCTCTCTCTCTCTCTCTCTCTCAGATACATCAGTTAAATTAACTGAATGACAGTCAACTAGACAAATAATATGATTTTATTAATATGTGATAATTACACGTAATGCCACATTGGAATTTTTAATCTTAATGCAGCATAATCAAAATTGTCTTGCTTTTAAGTTTAGTTTTAAATTTGATCAAATCAAGATACGGTGTCATCGTATAAATCTACTTGAATTTTTCTGAAAGAAAACATGTTTTTTATATATATTTTTAGTATATACACTTCGATGGAATTTTTAGCTTCTAAGCCAACTTAATTCAAATAATTAGATAAAGAGAAACAATTTAAAAGAACAAACTTTAAAGGAAAACGGAATAGAAAACTATTTTAATGTGTTATATTCTGAATATGATTTAATAGTATACTATCAAATGCTTCTTTGCATTTATTATCAGATGCTTGTTACATTGTAACGTGTAAACATAACACCAAATAACATTTAATATTAATGACGTAACAAAAACTTGCATGTACCCCACCCCCACCCTCATCAACACAGTCTTTCCTACCCACCCCCACCCCCACCCCCACCCAAAAAAAACGAAAAAACAAAAAAAAAACCAACCGAGTCTAGGTTAGACTTTCTTTCCGAAAATATTAGCCCGTTATAGAATATCTTCCTACCAAGAACCTACTTTTACCCGATCATAGAATTTCCATCGCATTTCCTCTCCACTTACATTTTTAAGCGATATTAATATAATCCGTTTTGGATACATAATTAAAACATTCTAATGCATCTGAACACACGATTTCCTCTTTATCCTATTTTGATTGTGAATCACTATTATCATTATTTTTAAAAGTGTAAATGTATTTCAAAATCCATCAGACCCTTAAAATTTTCGTAGTTATTTATCTTAAAGAATGAAGTCGGAAAAAGTTTCTTTTTATTCATCAAAGTTCGATGTCTAAATTATCGTATTTCCTCAGCAATACATTCACAATAAAATTGATCATTAAAGTTAAATATTGTGCATTTGTTTTACAGAAAAATAGTTTTAGACGGAATTCCTAAATATGATCATGAAATTCTCTTTATGAAAAAAACCCCCTATTTTTATTTGTTGAGTCTTTACGAAAAATCCCTATGTTATTAAACAATGTTAAAATCGTTTGGAATTCATATTCACATTAATCAATCCCTGTTTTTTTTTAGTATATAAACCTAAAGCGTCAGCATTGATCAGCAAAATGAAATATTTTACGAACATTCTGAAATCAATACGCATAATTTTCTTTATTTTATCAAACTGAGGACGTTCCCAACATTGCAACAAAGATGAATAGGTGCTTAGATAGACAGTACGGCATGTAGATGATTCCATGTACATATTTAGGCGCGTTAGGTGTATTGTGTTTTTGATACAAAACGAAAAAGTGCAATAATCATCAGCATCAACTAGAAATATGTTCCCAACTGCTATGACAAAATTTGATGAAAGACGTAACGAATGGCGTTGAAATGCAGTGCGCTTTAGATGTTTTATTTTAAATAAGGAAATTAATTTGAAATAAGAATTTATCTTTCCCAAATATTTAAAAATAAATGCAGTGCTCTAAAATGTTTTTTTTAATAAAGAAACTTGAAATGAGAATTTATCTTTCCCGAATATTTTATTTAATTTTCAGTTTTTTGAAATAAATTTCACAGTATAACAACACACATCAACATACTGAGTGACAGCAGATTTCAGTTAAATAAATCAGTAAAGAGAAAAGAGAAAATGTTTAACAGCGCGGGTTTTCTCTATTCTGATTTTCTTTGAATTATATTTTGGGGCGTTTTGTCCGCCCGTGGAGACACATTTAACCCTGACCCTGGTAGAAATATCTATAATACAACTTTGGTAATGAAATACTCTTTGTAATTGATTTAACTTCATATTTGTATTTAAATAAAATAGCAGTTCTCACAAACCAAAATTAGAGAAGGACAATTAAAATTACAACTACGGGTTTTTTTTTTAATAATAAGTATACCTAGCTTTAACTGACAGCTGTAATCCTTAATAAATAGTATACGATCATGACGATAATAAATAAATATATCTACTTAAAGTAGCATAACTTTTTTTCGAAAAATAATGGGGTTTTTTTTTGTCTTATAATCACAAAATTATTAATTTGACTTTAATTAATTAGTCATTAAAGTTAAAAAATATATGAAGTATACAAAAAAAAAGTTTTTATTTCTTCTTGTTTTCGATTCCCTACCAAATTCATTTCTATCTATTTATTCATTTATCCATCAAAATTCTCTTGATTCGTTTTGAGTAAAAAAAAAAAAAAGAAATATGGTAAATGGAGTAATTATTTACTTTTTGAATTTATATTTATTTATTCGTTCATCTTTCCATTCCTTCATTCACTCGTCAGTTTAATTCTTTTTTATTCATTCTTATTGTTCGTCTTTTTATTATTCAAATATTTGAATTTATTCCTTCATACTACATAGACCATTTTTAGAATTTATTAATAACATATCACTTGATCGTTTTCAAAATTACTAATTACATGTATTTAATTTTTTTATTTTCATCAATTATTAGATTTTCCTTTTCTACAATTTATCAACAACATAATGTTTACCACTAGTGTTCCAAATCACGTGTGACCTGGTCTGGTCGGGCGAGTTCAGGATTTCCTCTACATAAACCAGGGGGTCATCAACATCCGCCTCCAAAAGATCCCGTAGCAGAGCAATATACGCTATGGCAAGGCGCAGTGTGTCAATCTTAGACAGACGCTTCTCATAGGGAAAAGTCGGCACATGGAGTCTCAGTTCCTCAAACGCAGAGTTGATGCTGAGCATTCTTCGTCGTTCTCGGAAATTCGCGGCGTCTCTCGGCGGTTTTTCTAAACTCTCGTCAACAAAGGGAAGTAACCTGAGATCTCCCGGCTCCCCGAACACGTCGCTTTGTGCCTCTTCCTGTATTTGATAGTGATATAACTTGTACTGTTTTGGATTGAAGTTCGTCTCGGCAATGATTTCTCTACTGATAGACTTGCAGCAATTGTCAATTTCTTCTTCAAAAGCTCGACAATATTCGTAAAACCTCACAGGTATTGTTTGCGAGTATTCCATTGCAACGAACCAGCAAAACTTCTTAAGGCCCTAAAGTTCATGTCTTACAGAAAAGGACAAAATTAGCGATCCAAAAAATAAAACTCTCAGCTTATCCTGCCTGTGACACTCAGCAATTCTATAAAGACATCAATTTGTAATGATCAGGAAGAGTTTATATACCCAACTCTTTTTCTCTTAAGATAATTAAATGTCAAAATCAACTGCGATGGGCAATTAAAATCCCGTTGTTAGCGACCGGGACTGGAGTTTCCGAGTGGCGAATTCATCGCCTTGTTTACCCTAACAGCGTATGACAACTCCATACTGTTCCCGTCAGCGCACAATACGACGCACGGACGTAGGCACTTGACGGTTCGACCGAGCGGGGAATCCCCGCTGCGCGCCGCTAATTGTTTTTATCGGCTCCACGAAGAAATCCCCCCGCAAGACGCCTTGAGCCACGATAGAGGGCGCAGGCGCGTGTGTATTCCTTTTCGAGATTTGTGTTTTCTCCGGAGTCTTTTGTATATTGTATGAACTTTTCCTTTTCAAGAATTTTCCATCTTGGAGTTATTCAATGCGTGGATAGGTACTTGAAAAGATGGCTTGAATGGTCGCTGATTTGATGCGCGTATCCTGCCATCAGATTTGCACATTTTCTTTCATGCGAATTTCTTAAACTAAACCATGGTTAATCAGTTTTTGAGAAAATCTTTGAATGCGCATAAAACGATAATTTTACTACTCACATTCTGCTTAGGTTTAGAAACAATGCGTTTTTTGCAACCTCCTGAATTTCAAAGTACATGTACATTTATTTCGAAGGGAAACATTTTGAAAATAATAAGTTTTTTTTAAATTTTATTAATTAATTTTTTAATGTTTAAAAATATATATATATATAAAACGAAAAGGTTAAATTCATAAAATCATGCAATATCTGATTAATTTTGATTTAAGACGAAATAAACGTGCGTTGTAATTGTTCACATTTACTTCCTATATTGATCGTAACACCCCGGGTGTCGCCCATACCGCTATCTTGTGGCGATGTCACCACCCTTAATTGAACAAAATCAGCTGGAGACAACAATATTGATGTTTCTGACGATCTGCCACTTGACGCAGATTTATTTAAAGTGTTGTTATGTATACTTGCTTTCACACCAAGAAACTTGAACTAAGGAAATTGTTCGCTTAAACAATTAATATAATTTTATCAAGAGTTTCCCTGTAAGAAAATCACAATGTCTACATTAAAATTTATGATCTCATTTTTTAGCAATAAACTATCATTTCGTAAAGAAAATTCCTATTTTCCATATTTTAGTTTTAAAATTTGATTTTTTTTTTCTTTTATCTTACTTTAAACAAAGTACTCATCCTAAAAGAGCTTAATATAGTCTAAAAATAACCACAACCATACTGCACTCTAAAACAACCAAAAATTAAAATCCATAATGCGACCGGGAAACTCCCGATCATAAATGACTTTTATTGATTTTTTATAGTTCTCATGTAACATAGAAAATGGACGACATTTCTAGGTCATGGTTGACTTCCAAAACAACAAAATGAAGTGGTTGGATTGGACTGCTTTGGGTAAATGTCCCGGATGTTTCAGCCAACCAGCGAGCCGTTACAACAGACCTTTGTGGTGATATCACCCGAGTCTGAAGAAAAAATAAAATAAATAAAAAATAAACAAAAATTATAAAATAAGTTATCATATGACATTTGAAAGAAAAGTTCTATCAAAAAAGTAAAAGTAAAAAAAAAAAAAAAGATAAGTTCCTATCTCTATGAATTTTTTCCCCCATATTAATATACAATGTAGTTTAATGGAATGCCTTGAAAATTCTAATTTCAACATTGTGATTCAATTCTAGTCACATATGAGAGCTTTTGGTTGATTGTGTGTGCTTGAAATTTGATTATTGAACGATAAAAATACACGTTACTTCAACTGGACTTTTTTTGTCTTTTATATTTTAAATTTCCTGATAATTCGTTCAAGTATAAATATCTAATGTTTCCCTATTACATCTTGCATAAATTAAAATCGAGCAATTTCTTCAAAATAAAAAAAATGCTTAAAGCCGTGATAGAGTTGTGCGTACAGTCATATCTTTGTGAAAATAATTTTCAGATAAAGATGAAAAAAAAATGAACTTATCACACATATATACATATAACAATTTAAAACAACGATAGAAATTAACACTGAATATCTCTCCAGCTGTTATGTCCTTTATATGTTATATATCTAATCAAGGGAGATTACTCGCTGACCTGAGTAGCAAGCGTCCAGGAATTCGCTGTAAGTGTATCCGGAGTCACAAATTTGTTCCACACAGGTCCGAGTCGGTTTGTCGTACAGGAAGCCGTAGGGACACCTTGACGGTTTACCGCCAGCTGATGAAAAATCAAGAGAGACTCAGAATAGAAATACGTAATGTGATAAGTACTTACAAGCTTATCTTTTAAAAAGATTGGTGAACTAGCGCTGTAGCCATCATAAAACACAGAAGCAGATTTCTAAAACATTGGTTTAAATTTCTAAATCGATTAATTAACAATAGGAAGGCACAGTGGTGTACTGGAATTGTGCTGGAGTGAGGTCTCGATGATTTAGAATTGTGAATCTAGAGTGGGCTTCACATCGGCAATGGCATAGCTCATTGACTGTGCCTTAATCATTATGTATCTACTGTAATTTCAATTTCGAGGTGAAAATTTTCAAGAACCATTGGTATTGTTTTGTAGCAATCGCATCTTCTCGGGCCTTTCCGGCAAGCTCGGAAAACATATCCGAGGTTGTTTTCCGAGCTTGAAGGTAGTTAAGCTAAAGCTAGCTATTATAATACTTAAAATAACTTTGCATTATAAGACCTAAGCTACTGTTACTTTTTGACATTTACAATAAAACACAAAACTTCATGTGAAGATGATAAAATGAAATTCACATGGTACAGTTTATCTACAGTAGTACAGTATTCCCAGAATCCCCTACTATGGAGTCGAGCATGCGTATTCCAGTGAAAAAGACAAACGTAGTTGCTAGCGCTCGAGAGCGCTAGCAATAATACATGAATTTGTTTATTTTTCTCCCCATTTACTCTTTTTTTTAAAAATCTCTCGCAATTAATATACAATTAGTTACACGCGAATCGGCCAATTACTTTTATTTATTGTCTAGTTTAAACAATATTTATTCAGTAATTTGCATCATACATATTATAATTACAATTCATAAAGATTGAGAAACAAGCCAAAAGGCTTATGTTAATCTCGCTCTCGTCAGTTGACAAATGAGAGGTGAACAAAATTTTCAAATACAATAACATTGCACATGAATATTAATTGGGAAAATGTAATTATGTACTTATTGTCTGTAAGTGACATATTATAGCCAATGTTAATGATTATTCCCATAGATTTTAACTATCGGGGATTTGTATCTCATGACGACATAATTATCAAATGAAAAAACGAATGGTATGCTGTAATATCCTCTCATGGTTCTGACACAGAACATACCAGTTCTAGAAATCAACTTGATATATAGAAATCAATTTCAGAATTTCATTTAAAGGAATACAGTTTTTCCAAAGTATAAATGAAAAGAGTGAAGTTTGTTGTTACATCTTGCCTTTTAAATGAAACAGTTTATTTTTTGAGATTAATATTTTACATCAAAGGACGAAAACCTTTAATTTGAAAAAAAGTGAAATATTCCCCTTGATGTGTATAAATCGTCTACGTTAATTGTTAAAATTTGAGATATCAGAATATCAGTTGACTCTTGACAATTGACCCTATGATTTTATTTGCCAAATTCATATCGATCTTCTCAATCTATCTGCATGTAAAATAAGGAAGCCGTATGCTGTTTGATAAATTCCCGAGAAGTTTTCATTCTGCGTGCGACACGTGAAGTATTTTTTTTTGTACTTTTCGTTGAATTGTATTACAATTAGAAAAACATGTAACAGTTACAATTCACTTAAACATTTCTGAATTATATCTTACTTTGTTTATCATAACTTTTGTGAAATATATCAATATTGGATTATTTTCCTGACATTTAGAATTGGTTTATTGTTTGAGATTTAAGGTAAAATCGTTTTAAAAGCAACAGAAGTTCGATAAAACGAAATGATGCACGAAATTTGCATCCATATTGCATAGTTAACCCACTAAATGCATAAAACAAATACCTGCAATTTGAATTCCGACGATGCAAACCAAAAGGGTCAGGCACAGAAGATTTTTGCTGAACATTTTCGTCTTGACCAGCCGTATTCAAATATACTATATAAGTTTGACCTGTTACTTATTTATATATAGTTTTCAAAATTGGTCAATTAGCTCATCGTAGTTCATTCATGCATGAATGTATTTTGATGAGGTCACTGAAGCGCGTTAGATATCATTTACAGGACACGGTGGTGTATTACGCAGAAATAACAATCATTTCTTGTTATAGCAATAACAATAATTAAACGTGTACTCATGCTTATTCCTCAGGGGTTTAGATATATAACTGACCGCGAACTTCTGGAGTATGTATACATGTTTACATCTCTATAGAGTATTTATAACGTACAAAATAGACAAAACAAGTTTAAATCCCAACTTCACAATTACGCAGAGATTTCAATGTATATATGTTAACGTCACCGGATTATGTATCTGTAAACAAGATGTATATTGAAAAGAATTTTTTTTTTTTGGACTGTTGATGTATTTATTTTAACCTCCCACTTAATACTGTCCGCTCCTCTGTGACATGTAATCATGACCCTCAAAAAATGGACAGCTAAGTGGTCAGTCCGCTCCATTACCCCGGCAGACACGGTGTCGGCGGGTAACTGTCCAGTAGGAGCGCCAATTAGCGCGACCCTTAGCTCAGCACTGTGTTCGCTGTGTGTTTCCACATTGGTAGCTGACCATAAAAATCTTGTGAGGTAATCAAAATTGATGCGTAATCATATGATGCCCTATTTATAAATACCGGTATATGTAACCGTCCTTCTTGACACTCCGTGTATATTAAATACTTACAAATATACTTTATATAGTACAACACATTAATTAAAACTTTATACAATGATCCCGCATCAGAATCAATAGAAATACTCCCTATATAGTTTATTGACAAGAGACAGCATCAACAAACAAAATAAATATCAAATGAATTCCAACCACAATCTTGTTGTAAATAATATTTTTCCTTCTTTATAATTTTTTTTCTTTGGTTCCAAATGATCATAACGTAAATACCTAACAATTTGAATTGCAATTATCATGTTACATATATAATAAAGATAGTCCAATGAATATCATGTACTGTATTGTATATACTAGTATATATTATGGTCCACAAAGTTTAAAAATATCTAATTTTCTATCAATCGTCATAAACATGCAGGTCGATAGGCATTCACAATCTAATCAGATTTTTTTATCACACAAAGTTTACGGATGATGCACTAGTTCATTTACCTCCGTGAAAACAACCAATGTGTTGTACTCATATCTGTATCGGGTAAGTTTTTATATACATCGAAAATTTCAAAATTAACGTGAATATATCTGCATTCGTGATATATATCTCGAGTAATGTTTGATTACTTATTATGGTTAACAGTGTGTATATAAGGGTGCGCTTGATTTAGTGATTTAGCTAATTTGGGTGTACAACGGTGTAAAATATGCTCATACTTTATAATCAAGTGCACGTTGTGGATAAAATGTACTAATGTAGTTAGTCATGTAAGACCACAGTGCACCGCTTGCAGTTGAGAAGCTGTTCAGATACGATTTATTTCCTTACAACATGTTATGTAAATATATATTTTTTTTAAATTTCCTAATAGAACGTTTTCTTGTAAACTAATTAATCCTTACTTCTACTACTACCTTCACAAAAATACAGTATCTACATGTATATGCCCGGCAAATATAGTGATATAGCTTCAACACAAAAGTACTTCAAAAAATTTAACTATTAAGGAATGTCATTCTATATCGAAAATTTGAAAATACAAAATATAACTTGACTTCCAATCCATTTTTTTTTTTACCTTAAAGACTCTGTCAAATTGTGATTCATATAATGTGTCTGTCATGTTGAATTAACTTCTACGCCTTTTAACACGTGACTTGGAACATGTTCCAAGTAAGACTATATAGTTTTAAAGTTTCAGAGTTGAAGAAACCGAGCCCCTTTCTTATAACCGCTAAAAATTTACACCTACTTAGCACATGTTCCAAGTCACGTGATTACATACCACTATGCTCTCTACACGGTATATCATCAAATTTAGTGAGCCCTAAATATCAACATTTGTTGTATGTTGACTTTTTTATTGGTTTTAGTGCCAATGAACGCACTCATCTGCTTTTATTTTTTCATTATTTCAGCATCAATGACGTCAACTGATTCTAAAAATGCTAGCCTCCGGTACAGACATCAAAGAAACAATACTCAGGCAATATGATGAAGTAATCAGTATACTTAATAACTGTGGTAAACTTCCTGCAAGTATACGCGAGACAGTTGACAAACAACACGAAAGGTTGATAGCGAAAAGGAAGGAATTTTCGGAAGAATTATGTCAGGTGGTCATTTCTGGTAAGAAAATAAAAGGAGACAAAACTGAAATTATAACAAATTATAACTAATAAGGTGAGTTACTAACCGTGTACGAAAATTTGTTTTGCCTCGGACTAAAATAAGTAATTTGTCATTGGATAAAACACGTCAAGCGATAACCGTTTAAACCTTTGTTATCTGTAAGTGACAAATGTAGACGGCAACAGGGCAAATTATATAGGTCTATTATATAGCATTTATCATATTTTTTATCAATTAAATGAAAATTGAATGCATTGCGAGGCAAAATGAAACAGTTGCTATTACTGAAAAGACAAGTATGCTCATACAAATATATAAAAAAAATATTGCATTGACTGTCATCATGATCAGGTCATAATCACTTACTAGAGATTGTACCAGTTATCTGATAATTTATTTGGGCCAGGAAAAACCTAAGCGTCGGTTACGCAATCTTATAGTAAAATAAATAGTCTGAATATAAAGGTGTATGCTTTATCTCATCAAGGAAGTTCGCCTGCTATTCAGAACATCTTAAAGGCACAGTGTCCGTTATCATTGTATACAAAGATAGAGTGGGTGGGTGAGTAAATAAACCTGCTTTTTTTAAATCCAAATGAAGCCCGGTATGCTTCATGATATATTTGATCACGCCCGTCCGTATTTGATCACCTCATTATAGTCAACGAATAATTCTTTATTACTTTTAGTTTTCAGCAATTATATGATAAAATATTATAATATAACCATTGCTGAAAAATATTGAACTCTACATTACAAATCAATTCGTAGTGTTATCACATAAAAAGACATTGGAGAATGAAAATATTCATTTACATAAACAAATCACTGTTGAGATATGATAAACCCCTTCAATTTTAAAATAGAAGGTCTATTTTTGTATAAAATTAATAAATTTAAAAGCTACATACATTAGACATCAAAGTATAATTAGATTGAATACAGTTTATATTTTTAAACCGGGAAAGCGATTTATTAGAATCCATAAACTGTTCCAATCCCGTTGATATGAAAATATATTTTGTTCCTATTGAAATTATAAATCATAATTTAATTATCAATCATTAAATACAGATAATTTACATTTACCATATTCAATATCATCAATATTGAGTATCAAATAATTAGCAGCTTTAAGCCTCGTATAAGGTAAATGACTATTTATTTAAACAATAAAATGCTTTCTTTGGTGATTCATTCGGGATATGAAGGTAGCGACATTGCAGAAAAAATACATAACCCGAGTTAGCGGGTTATGTAAATTTTTTCTGCAATGATCGCTACCTTCATAACCCGCATGAATCATCAAAGAAAGCATTCTATTGTTTATATTAACATCTTTCCTTTAACTAATTAATAAATTGATTATGAAAAGTTAGTAAAATTCACTAAATTACTGTTAATGTACATCAGTACGTTAGCTAAAAGAAACAGCCAAATCGTCTCCTGTGAGACTTTGAGTCTGACATCATCATGATTATTTCGTGCAGTCCGTGATTTTTCTTAGGTCGCTGTAGGTTTCGACCAATCGATAAACAGGGCGTGTCAATTTCAGTCCTGTCAGTATCTTGTCAGTTTCAGCCGCTGTAGATTTCGACCAATCGATAAATGGGGCGTGTAAATTTCAGTCTGGCTGTTTCTATAGAACTATGAATTAACTAAAAATTTCCGTAAGAATAGAGAAAATAATACTTGGTAGATGTAAATATAAACTAATGGTTTGAAGATTCTCCCTTCTACGTGTAAACTAATAAGTCTTTAATGACATGTTTTAATGCATGTAACAGTTTTGGCGCACGTGAAAGATCAACACAATCTTAGTTTATTGCATAATGGCACGAAAACCTTCAGTAATAAACAGATTGCAAACCCCTAAAAGTAAACAAGGAATTTGGTAATAAAACAATTATTTAATGCCTGAACAGTCAATAGACCATATTTTCTATCTCAGTGCAGAAAACAGCTCAGTGTGTCCTATAATTGTCCTCGGCCGTTGGCCTCGGGCTATAGAACACACTGAGCTGTTCCCTTTACCTCGTGAAAAATATTCTGGTCTATTGACTGCTCAGGCATTAAATAATTGTATAATGAAATACGTTTTTCATGTAGGAGAAATTTCGGCGGGAAAATCTTCACTGCTGAACTTCTTAATCGGGAGAGATGTTCTACCTACGTCAGTGAGAGAGAGCAGGAGTGTACCGTGTCGTCTGCGTTACGGCACCGAAAAAAGCGCCAAATTAATTGATGATTCTGGAGAGAAGATAGACAATATAAAGTATGATGAGAGCAATGAGGCGTTGGAGAGATTAAAGAAATTGATAAAGGGAGATGAATTCGTCCAAGGCCTGTCGTACATTGACATCTTTCTTAACGAAGTTTCCTTACAGGTATGCTATGGATTTAACTATTTCTTGTTTTAATTTTACAAGCTAAAGACAATCTAAGAAACAATTCTTTTAATTAAGAGTAATCAGTAGAATGCAAAGGAAAAGATGTAAAGGTTTAAAACTTTAAAAAAAATTAGTATGTGCACAAATACCAAGCGTCACATTTTATTATTAAAGTTTATACATTGTATTTCATTTAGTAGTAATAGCAGCTTCTATAGTTCTTTAGGGTCAATACCAACGTTGGCACTTTATCTGAAAACACACAAAAGTATGACTAGAATCAAGTCAAGAAAATGTACTTGTAACTGATTCAAGAAATTTGATTTAGTTTAAAGTTTTCAGTCTGATTTAGATACTCTGAATTTATCATCTGTATAACAACAAAATACGTTCAAAATACAAGAATACGCATTACAATATTAATATTAAAACAAGCTCCAAACGATGAACAATAATTGAGAAGTTTATATCATTATATTTATCATGTGAATGATTTCTTTTTACTTATGTTTACATCATTATTAATATTTACATTATTTTTCAATAATTGTACATACAACATGAGTTGTTGAACTTATCATATTTTCACTTCATTTAAATTTGACACACATCGATTTTTCAAGTAAAATAGACTCTGAATTACCACGTGTTAAACAACACCTATGCGATGCTGTTGAGTACATCAGTGTTAGGCAGTGTACCAATGCTGAATTTATTGAAAGACAACATCAAAATTTGACCTGTAGTTACATTACAGACATAGACAGTTGAAACTGTAAATATAACGTCATGATAAGCTCACTTCTTTGGTAGGGAAATGTGGTACTTGTGGATACACCGGGGATAAAGGAAGAGGACGACGATGACAACTCTCAGTTATTTACTCATCTTCGGAAAGCCTCGGCACTCATCTATATCCTTAAGACGGATAGTAATTTAGGAACGCACAAGGTAGTAGTAATCAAAGCATGCATTCGTCATCTAAACGTATATACAATATTTACCGATCCTTAAATCGGAATGAATAAATATTGGAATTATTTCCTTACAAAGCACTATATGTTCCTTCATTGTGCCAAGAGCTTCTCACATATTAGATATCATTTTCATAATTAATTTTTTTTAATCGGAGGAGTCAATCAGTGCACAACTTAAGGTCAACATATGGTTGGAGAGACTTTACAGAATGATACATGTTTTGATCATAGAGTGATGCAGAAGTTAAATAATAAGCTTTTTTACCTGTTTTTGTTTATGTAATTCATTTGAAGAATAATTAAGATTGATTTTTTGTTATAAGCAAATGTGAATGAAAAAAAATAAAGATTACGTAAGAATGAAAACAAACTATCATTATTATTTATTAACATTATATGAATGTTAACCCAATTTGTACGTAAGGTAATTAAGGAAAAATGTGAATCAAAAGAGTATTCCAACAATGATTGCAGCTTTTTAGAATTAAGAAGAAGGTTCAGGAGTTGAAACAAGAAGGATATACAGAGTTGTGCTCAGAATGCATGCTTTACGTCTGCAACAAATGGGACCAGGTAGAAGAACCCGAGGCCGTGGAAGTATTCAATGAGGTCCTGTCTAGATTAAGAAGTGAAGGAATCGAAGTTAAAGAAGGACACCTGCTGAAGCTTAGTGTCAAAAAGGTTGAAATAACATTATAAAGAGATTACCATACTTCTTTTCTATTAATGAATGTTGCGTATTAAAGGCATTTAAAGATTTTTAAAAAAGGAAATCATGAATACCATTTATTCTTTAATTATCTAAATGTATGGAAAAAAAAGAATTATGCATGTTTCTTAAAGATAAATTACAAAGGTATTTTTTTCAACTGAGACCATATTTTTGAGAATTTAAATACATCCAATGCATTCACCCTTATGTTCCACCATCTCTTGAAATTAGAATCTTGTCAAATTATAATACTACTCTACTTTTTTTCAAATCAACCTAACCTTCAAGAGCTATACACCATTCATTGTCTTTTGGTTTTAAAGTGGATTTTGAATTATATTTATATTAATAGAAATAATAATTATAACGAAAATAATAATAATAATAATAATAATAATAATTATTATTATTATTATATTATGAATGATTTATATATTAAGGAAAAGAAAAGGAAAGATAAAGGAAAACCCCTTTCGGATCAGTACAAGCTATTTATAGAGAAACTCCGTGGTCTAATCAGTCTAGCAGTAAAGGATAGGTACAGAAGAGAATGCCAGTAAGTTGAACTCTCAGAATCAGTCCTAGCAATGAATGCAATATCCTTATACAACTTAAAGATTAAACAAACAAAAAAACATTATTCTGACCATCAATTTTGGACAGAGTAAGTATATTTTTAAAAGATGTGATTTTATGTCATTAGTGTTTTAACAAATAATTCTAGTCTTGGATTTCCCTTGTAGATGGCTTGAGAAGACTTTAAATGACGTTATCTCTATAGGGGCAATTGTTCTCAAAACATTATCAAAAACTGTAGATGAAAGAAAAAGACGGAGAACTGAATATGAAAAGTCTGTCGTATCACTAAAAGAAGCAGTTGATACGGTATATGTTCGAAAATCTTTATTTACCATGATCGTCTTCTGCTATTCTGTTTGTGTGAGCTTTTTCGCTTGAAAAGCGTGATTCATTTGTTCGCGGGATTTTATAATTTCGTGATTTACTTTATCTCACAAGAATTAATTTGAATTTTATTTCAGAAAGATAAGTTGAAAAATATATAGAATAATTGTTTCAATTCAATTTGAAAAGAATGCTTTAAATCAGAAAAAGGTATAGAACTATAACTTTAAGACCAGATATTGTTTTGAATAATGCC
Organism: Magallana hongkongensis; assembly: GCA_016163765.1. Taxonomy (NCBI): domain Eukaryota; kingdom Metazoa; phylum Mollusca; class Bivalvia; order Ostreida; family Ostreidae; genus Magallana; species Magallana hongkongensis. The sequence continues at coordinate 3,109,590 of WFKH01002636.1, read as the reverse complement.
AATTACCAACATGAAAATACCAGCTTTTTTGTTTAAATTTTGTTTGATTTGCTCCTTAAAGGTCTTTTTCTGTTTGATTTTTATAAGACACGTTCAATATAGTATTTACAAAAAAACTCAGATATCATGGTACATGTATATCTTACCATATTTATTTTTAATGTAGTATTTTCATGTAATTGACTCCTCATAAAAATTACGCCTATATTTAAAACTTTTACATGAAATAACTAGAACCATTTTGTAACATTATTGGGTTTCCTCGTAAATCTTTGTCCTCATGTTTAATTAAGCAATGATTGTTGTTTATATTTTTTTTCAAGCCAAAACGAAATTTCTGTCGGGAAATCAACAACATTTACACAACTCTGTCCGCAAATTTGGATCAACACTTGCGAACAGAACAATTGCGTTCTGAAATAATTGCAAAATGCAAATCAGAGATGGAGCGAAAACGATCAATTCTTAGAACCAAAACACTTGAAGAAATAGAAAAAGTCGCGGTAGAAACGTTTCAGCAGATAATTAACGAAGAGATCACACGATGGCGAGAAAAGAATAACGTAGACAACGCATGTGCACCAGTCTGCGAGAAGGTTCTTCAAAGTTTTCGCATGCTAGAGAAGAATATTGAGAAAGGACTGGTTGAATCACGTAAAAGCTCTGGCTCTGAAATATCATTTATATATATGAGAAGTGCCCAAGTTCCTGTCAATGAAATGAGTGATAATTACCCAAGTAGAACATTTACAGAAAATGTCGAGAGAGAAGACCCTCGGGTATCATTCACCATGGCCCAATCTCCAATCGTCGCAAAAGAAACATTAGCTATACAGAATAATGCCACAGAAGAAAACAGTACACTAGTCACAAAATCATCATCGACAATGAGCTCTGCGCAAGTTCCGCTATCTGTTGACAATCGAACACTCAAAGGCACAGAAAATGACCTTGACAAGGACATAAGACTACTGATAACTGACCCATCCTCCGTGCGATCAGCCCAAGTCCATGTACCCGACGAGGAACTAGAAACGCTACGCATGCGCATGGAAAAGGGAGAAGGAGAAGACACTCAGCTATTTACTAAAGGTAAATAAAGTACAATGTAGTTCTTTTCCTTTTCTATTTTTCATATCGTATTTAAATTTTGTATTCGAGTTTAAATAACGCTGTTCGTTTAGGAACTTTCAAATAGGCTAGATATAAATTCAAAGTGCTTATGAAATATTGAAGCATATGAAATGTTATTGTTGATTAAATCAAGTTACATGTACACTTGTTGACAGGTGAGAAGGTCGGGCTGGCTCTGACGGCCCCCCTCTGGTTTCCCATTGCTGTCACAGCTAGTGTGTTTGTGGTGCCAGTGAGTGCTTTCAAAGTATTATCCAATAAGCTTTCTCACCGAAAGGCCGAATCTAATTTCCGTGAAGTGACTGACGAGCGTCACCTGGCAGATCTTCTTCAAAAATTGTACGAATTGGATACTTTTAGCGAAGTCCGATTTATCGAGGAATTTGAAAGAAATTCGATTCGCCTGTTCAACCAGTGGTTAGATCAACAGCATCGAACCTCTATTCAGGTTATTGAAGATATTTCAACAATTCTACAACAACTAGCGGAAAATGAGAAATTGGAGAGCGAAGACAAACAATCAGTGGAAAGGTTTCTACAACAACTAAAAGAATGTCAAGAAGAATGCTGTGTTATTTCGGAAAAGTGTTGCAATTGGTTAAATGAAGGACCATTGAGTTAGTGTGGAATCACTTGTAAAAGTTGTAAAAATCACTTGTAATTTTATGATACATGATTTTTATTTTACATACTGTGGAATCATTAGATTTTGTGGTGGCTCATTTTTCGTGGAATTCGTGGGTACCTCTCATTCACGAATTAATATCATCTACGAATTAATAAATGAGAGCTATTATGTAATAGTTCCTTTTGTATGTATTAGAGAATACACGAAATTACGTTCCCGCGAACATGTACAATTTTAAAAGTAATCCATGGAAATTTGCCCCACGAATCTGAATGATTCCACAGTGAATGTGTCTTTTAGGAGGCTGGGTGGTTAACAAATTACATTTACCCCTTATGTACATCTAAAAATCTCATATCAAATCTTTATTAGCAATAAAATTGGAAACAACCACCCAGCAGTATTAAAACTTAACACTAGTATGCTCAACATATATAAGGCATTAACATATATTTACATTCAGTGTATATTTCCCCTTATGTTTGCATTGGAAATCTGCGACGTTCAATTTTCTATGAAAACACTTGGCTAATTTCATGCGCCATGAACAAAAATAGAAACGTCACCACGTGTTTTGTAAGATTAAATAAAACGTTCAACCTTATATAACCAATCTGATTTGTACTTTTGAAAAATAATCATTAGATTAGATCTACTCCTTAATTATATATATTTTTCTCTACAAAGTTTATGGCACTATATTTTTAGCGGTGGAAAAGAACATGTTGATATGGCTGTTGATATGGCTGTTCCATGTATGTTTCATACTCCTGACTGAGAGTGTATATAATGGATTTACAGCGACGATAAACATATTTTCATACAAAAAAAAAATCAGTATGAATATAAATATAAGCATTGAATGCTTTTTTTGGATGTCGTCGGTCCTATGACACACCAATGCGGTGCAGACAAATT
>WFKH01002636.1:3057662-3096510 GCA_016163765.1 Magallana hongkongensis | reverse complement strand
TGCGGATAAAAACTTACGAAATATAGAAATGGGGTTAAATCATGACCTTAAAATATTAGAAAAGTGGTCTGATGATTGGTTACTTAAATTTAATCCTAATAAAACCAAAGTTGTATTTTTTAATAAGTCAAAACGTAATGAAATCCCAGAACTGTTTTTTCAAGACTGTCAGTTAGATATTGTTTCTTCTCATAGACATCTAGGCCTAACGTTGTCTGATGATTTGAAATGGTCTGTGTACATCAATGATATAGTAAACATCGCTTGCAAAAAATTAGGAATACTTAAGAAACTTAAATTTACTTTAGGCAGAGGCAAATTATCTAAATTATATACAACTTTTGTAAGACCAATATTAGAATATGCTTTTGTCGAATGGGATGGATGTTTTTCCGCAGAAATTGAAAAGTTAGAAAAAGTACAACTTCATGCTGCAAGAATTGTCACGGGACTTCCAATTTTAGCCTCCGGGGAATCATTGTACTTTGAAACAGGGTGGGAATCATTGGCTTAAAGAAGGGGAATAGCTAAACTAACGATAATGTATAAAATTCATTACAATCTTGTACCACAATATCTTAGTGATATTGCTAATATTTATAGGAAAGATACTTCTCGCCACAGTACTTGTTATGAAGACAATTATATACCTCCTAGAGTTAAGGTATCCGATTCATAATAGCCCTTCTTGAAGAGTTGCCCCCCCCCTTTTGCTTTTATTCTATAAAAATTAATTTTTAAAAATCTATACGGTATAAAATTTATTTTTAATAGTTTTTGTATTCCTAAGGACAAAATACAGCTTTCCACCAAAACATTTATTGATATTCCTAGTATTTACTTTTTTGTTTTAAAAAATATGCTTGTCCCCATAGACCATAATGCAATCTTCATTAATTAATTAATGCTTAGTTAATAATATTTTTTAATTAACATTTTTCTCGGTAAATCTTTTTCTACTCTAAAATGCTTTAATTTAATATTAGAGTATTTAATACATGATGGAAGTTCAAGGTTAGAAAAATTAGGTCCTAATATGGATCGGATACCTTAAGTATGATACATATAAAAAATCATTTATTCCAGATGCTATAAGCAAATGGAACTCACTAAATTCGGATACCAAGAAATCAACATCCATCCGCCAGTTTCAAAGAAGCATTTCTACATGTACCAGTGATTCAAAAGTTCCCAAATATTTTCTTCATGGTAAAAGAGCAACTAATTTCATTCATACAAAATGAAGGCAGAATTGTTTACTAAATTATGATTTACACAGAAGAAATATTATTGATTCTCCAAATATGTGGAAAGAAAGAAGATGTATATCACTTTCTATTTGTTTGCAAATGTTATTCGAATGCAAGAAATACTTTATTTAATGAACTATTACAAATACATGATTTAGGTATTATAGATTCGCATACTTTACTATGGGGTAATGACAACTTAGATTATAAAACTAATGTTAGAATTTTCACTGCTGTGCAGAACTTTATAACCAATTCTCGCAGATTTATATAAGTATAATATTTTGTTTTGAGATGTTTGTTCTTTGCCATTTTTATATATACATATATCATGTTTTATGACAATTGTAAATTATCTGTATTAGGGTGAGAACCTAGTAAGTTGCAAGAACTTGTGTTCGAACCCTTTGTATATTATATATCCAATAAAATATGTTCAAACCAAAACGTAAAACAACTCGGTTAAAGAAGTCCATCGGTAAATGAAGGTTAAACACACAAAACCAAATTCCAGTTATTTAGATTTCTTGGGTTGTAAACATTGATTTAAAGGATCAAACATAATCCAGATTTTTAATTAGATGTTTAATATATAAATACTCAAATATTCATCACTAAGTTTTATACATATTAATGTTGCTACATCAGTACAACGCTTTTTTTCATGGTTGGGTACTAAAACATAAGAATCGTAATATTTCTTTTAAATGGTAGCAGCGGAGAGGATATATTCATTCCAACTGATTTAACCATTAATAGGGGCTTCTGATTGCAATTGACTTTATTCCACATGGATCATTTCTAGAACTCCATTTAATAAAATTTGACCATGTTGTATGACATTTATCAAACATAAATCGCGGAATAATGATGCTAATAAATGGAGATAGACGTGGGCTATCTACTGCATGACATTTTTCAAATTGAAATTGAGAAATAATGATGTGATTTAATAGATGTACATAGGGGTCATCACGGTTGTTTAATTACAGATATCTTTCATCAGGATGCAATCCCCCGATCCCCTTCCCCCCCGAGGCAAACTCTGACACAGAGAAAGGGTCAATGACAGTCATTTTACGCAAAATACCAATGATCGATAATTGGATTAATAATGTTTTAAATGTATGTAGTTCAAACTGAAATTGAAATTATAATTACTTTAATACCCTAAAACCTTGAGAATTAGCCGGATTTAGTAATAAGCCGGTTTTGAAAATAAGCCACCTATTTCTTGCACTGAAATTACTCGAAAATAAGCCTGTTTTGATAATAAGCCAGTCGTTACAATGCCAGTTTGGAAAGATTTTAGACTACCGTTAAGTCTTATGTGTAGCACGCACCTGTGTATATTATGCATGCGTACATAGTGTATTCAATTCGTTTAAAAGTAATAACGTACGTTTGTGAATCTAAATGAAAACAACCAATAACGGTAATTACTTAATTGATAATTAATCCAATTATTTGATTATCGTAAAATAAACATTGTGATGAAACATCTGTATATGTCGTTTATTGTCATTATCAAGTCGTACAAATGATCTGTCTATTTTTAAAGTGTCCATCTGTATGAAAACCAATTACGGCACAACGGGACATAAAGTAAATAATTTTTTAATCAAATCATAATTATTGCTTATCTTCCTATACTTATATAAACTGTGAAGTCTGACAGGACAGTGCATGCTTCCGACACCGGAAATTGTTAAACAAACATTGACCACGCGACGAGTTAACAGGTGGCTGGTTACGTAATGGCGAATATACTGGCTAGAACTTGTTAGAGGCAAGGAACAGTGGTCAGAGTGCATAAATATTCTAAAACATGAAAAAAGATTGAATGAAAAACACTTTACGACTTTTTATTTTACTCTTACAGGTGTTTTCCTTGATATATCATTTTTAGAACAGTCAAATAGTTCACGACCGATCAATTACAACTACAACTTATATTGTTTTGATAATAAGCTGTGATTATGATCTCATTGTTTACGGGATTTTTGCATTGATAATAAGCCGCGATTTGAAAATAAGACGGTTTTGAAAATAAGCCCCCACTTTCTTACCAAAAGTTAAAATAAGCCGCGGCTTATTTTCAAGGTTTTAGGGTATTACCAAGAGTCGCTGACATTTTATTTTATTACTTGACCTGTTTATGTTGACCAGATGTGTTGCTCGTACACCATGATCTGACTGTCGATTTACAGTTGCCCGAGTCACCAGGAAGGACCAATGAGATACTAGAATATGCTTGTCCACAGGACCTGGATATTTACCTTTGGGATGGTGCTGTTGAATGTCCATCTTTCTTGTGTATGTTTTATTTAATTTCCAATTATGTGATACGCTTCGCGGTTTATAAAGTGTTAATTGTCCATTTTATATATATAGCTTTTAAAAGAATTCTTTCCTGATATTTTTATCTTAATTTTTTTAAGAACAAAAAAGTAAGACGAATTGTTCATGTCCATCATAAATGGAGAAAACAAATGTGCACATTTGTAGCGATACGTGACGGAAAATGATAATTTTTTGCGCAAACCATTCTGACGTCGGTAAAAAGGAATACATACAAGTTTTAGTTTTAATTTTATTCGGCCAACAACAAATCCTGTTACAAACAGCCAAATTATGCATGTATAACGTTTATAGACAAAGAAATAGCGCGTTTATAAGATCAGGAATTATGAATTACAAATCTGATGATTTATTAATGGTCCAGGCATACCAGATATTGCATCCTTTTGGCAAGCCGAGGGTAAGCCCCTGGTGCTAAACATCACGGCCGAACCAAACACAAAGAGGGCGTTCTATTACGCCAGGTTCACCGGTCCCCCAGACACAAAGGCGATGTTTGATGGAACATTTAGGACAGGTATTTTTAAAGTAAAGTAGTAATTGCAACTTGTTCTAAAGCTTTTGTGTTCGTTTTATTGTTGGTGTGATTTAACTGGTTGGTTATTTATATAATGTGATGACTTTTTGTGCAATGTGATTTATTGATTGGAAGAGTGTTGTGATTGGATGAGAGTCTGTGTTTTTTGATTGGTTGAAATGGTTGTGCATTGAGATCGGTTAGCTGTTTGAGTGATTTGATTGGTTTTGTGATGCGATTGGTTGATTGTGTGATGTAATCGGTTGAGTGTTTAATGTGATTGATAGACTTTTTCGTTTTGATTATTTAATTGTTTGTGCGATCTGATTTGTGGATTTTCTTATTTTATTGTTGAATCAAAATTAATACGCCATCTCAGCGACACTGCTGAAAGGCAGGGATGGAAATTTCATTTCCCCTAACAAGACGTCCCTCCGCCTGTTCCTCTGCGTGCAATGTGAAAATGCTCGATAATTTTCTTAACTTGTATGCACAGTGTTTGCGCTGTACTTTTAAAATGAAATCATGCTTTTAAAATATCCCTGTTACATATATGTAGTTGTGTTTATTTACACTGTATACTACTAGTATTATATTGCACGTAAATATTCGTCTGATTCAGCTAAGCAGAACCTTGAACGCATAATTGCTAACCTATGCCATCTCTATTTTTAGGATAAACTTCAAGAATATTCTCCGAGTTCGAAGCTGTGGGCATATTTTCTTTAAAAACAAAGACGAGGCGCAGAATGATTTTGACGTCTCCTTTCACAACCGATCTCCTATGGATAGAGAATGACGTAAGTCAGAGTATATATCAGACCGAGTTCGACAGAATCCCGTGCGAGTTCGAGGTCAAGAAATCCCAGGATGATGGGGCAGGCATTGTCCAGTACTCGGTCGGAGCGGAGAACTGCGATGCTGATAACAAGTACGACAACGATAAGTCGTTCATGACTCTTTTCACGGAGATAAAAAAAAGCCGGAGAAAAGGTGTAATACAGTTTAATGGATTCCCTTGGTACTCCAACTCCTCCCGATTACATTTTTGACTACTTTAATATGACGGGCGGCAGCACGGGATCAGGGTTTCACGGCACCATGACGATGAATGTGAAGAAAATGGCGACGGATGATGTTGAGGTCAAACCCCCGATGTTCTTTAATCTCAACTTCAGGGCTACGCCGCTTGAAGCGCTGGGGTGGGGGTTCATGTATATAACCATGTGATGAACAAAATAACATTGAAAGAATGCATTCTTAAAATCATGCACGTACTTTTATTAAGAAATGTGCACAGTTAAGACGATTAATTATCTATTCCAAGTACTTTTTTGAGTGGAATAAACAAGATTTATTACATGTATATCTAATTCGGATTTTTTTCTTTAAGTAGATTTAAATAGTACGGCTAATTTCCATAATTTGATGATATATCATCATTACCAAATGCATTCCGAGTACTTAATACATGCATGATGCTGTAAAAACACTTATTGTGTATTTTGGAAATGCACTTACAACCCTTTGGTAATATATCGATGAAATTGTGATTAACAACAGATATCTGTAACAGTTATTCTGATTTTATTATCGGAAACCCTCGGCCATTATGAACTGGTTTCTATGGGCCAACTTGCTCCCCTAAATCATGCCCAAATCCTATTTGCGCACTTTTATGAAGAAAATTTTTTTTTCCAATTGCGTTAATGCTTATGCATGTATCTATTAGAAAAACAGCATGTTCTTTCTTTTCTATGCGTAGATCTAGAGAGTGATGGGGGAGGGGGTCAGTTGGGTGGCATCCAGACCCCCATGGAAAATTTAAACTTTTAGAATTCACAGAGTAAAGTTACCTGTACCAAATGTACGCTCCCCCTTCCAAATACCTCTAGCAAAAAAATATTACCCCCTCCTCCTTCCCGAGAAATGTTTAGTGGATCTGAGCATCTTTTCATACTTCAAAACTTCTAAAAACAGGGAAGACAACAGACTTAATAACTATCAGGCTATATCTCTATAGTCTTCAATTTGATAAAAATAACATCATGAAAAGTAAAAGAAATTGAGATTTTAAGTCAATTCATTTAATTTTGCATAAAAATGTAATATACATTTATACATAATTCAGATCAACAAACTACACATTGTAAAATATCACTTTATGCACTGGATTTAACAATGCCGACTGCCATCAAAGTTAACCAGATGGCAAACGCTGGCAATTAAGGTACAAAACCCCACCAACAAGGGGGTTAACTCTCACAATTTCATTACAACATTTGTTACAAACTGTTGAAATACTACCTTTAGAAGTAACAAATTTTTATTGTCTTTTTAACAGATTACAACTGTGAACTTACGATAATTAAATAAAATATCTGTATCACTAGTTTCATACACAACAACACACAAAAATGCAAGGTCTAGACATTTCCCTTTATGTCTAAAACAAAAAAATCTTAACACAACATATATGAGTATTTTCCAAATACATGTTCTTTAACTTTAAGGAATGTAGGCATGTTTGTTGCAATATCACGTAGAAGTAACAAGTTTTAAAAATAACTCTGCTATGGCAGACCAAGAAATTTAAGGTAATAACCGTTGTATACACTAAGTATGCAAAGGAACATTATTTCTTAATCCGCTGCAAAGCCAATAGTGACAAAATATAAATCCAATTCCTTTGCTGTGGTTTGATATACAGTACATATGTAGTATATCTATAAAGCAGTTTCACCTACAGATGATGTTTATCATTTTAAACAGGAATACTGGACCACACTTTATACAGTTTGAGACAACAAACAAATAACCTTAAGTTTAGATAAATTACTGGTCAATTGTGAAACGATTACATTTCCTACATTAATATTTTGCAGTTCATTGCTGACGGATACAATAAGATGACGTTATATTAATCACAAGACTAAGGTTTTTTTGTTCGTATACTGCGTAATATCCAAGTACATGTACTGGGTAATGGCAAGCATTAGATAGGTGCATTTGTTTGCAAACCTTTTAACACTTTGTTGAAACAAACAATAATAATTTTGATCTATACACATGTAGCTAAAAAATGTGGGTTAAATCTCCGTTATAAAATAATACAACCTTTAGAAAATTACACAAATGAAAAAAAAGACACTTTCAGAAAATTAAAATGTCCCCTAGACTTTCAAATAGGTTTAATTTCCAATACTGAGAGGAACAAAATTGGATCCAGATCATCTTACATTAAGAACTACAGACAATCACTGTGAAATCATCATGGTTCTTGGTGGTTTATTGTGGATTTCATTGAGATATTTACCTCACTAAATTGTACCTAAACCCGGTCTCTGCAATGGTATGAACAGTAGTCATTGACAACGATAAGTCTCTGTTAACCATTAATTTTGACTACCTTCAAAATAGAATGCCCCCTCCCATCTCCAAACTTTATATGATTCCACAATTACCAATAAAGTGAACACAGTTCAAATGATTTACAGATTTATAATCAGTTAAAAGTATCTATCGGTACATGTAATACTACCGGTATCTATTTCATAGACTTATTTTCCCAATCTACAGAGCAAGTCTATTATGCTTACAAATGTATTACACATATTCCAGTGGTTTGAACACAGATTGGCTATGCAAAGTAAACGGTGCATAGTCAGTTACAGGAAATAAGTACAACAAAGCTCTCTTAAAATAAAACTAATAAACTGCTACAGGAAATAACAACCATGATTCCAGATTGCTCTCTCTCTCTCTCTCTCTCTCTCTCTCTCTCTCTCTCTCTCATGTATCAACGAGCACTCTTTCCATTAAAAGCTGTCTAGAGGAAGAATATAATATCTAAGGTGTCCAGTGGAAAATGACTGCAAAGTTCATAAAAACATAAACAGGACCAGACAGGTGTCCGGTGGAAAATGTCTGTTAACTGCAGAGTAGGACCAGACAACTAAAAAGTAGGTCAGCCCAAATCCAGCACACATACCCAACAGAGTGTCCAATGTATCTGTCCAGTTATCTGTCCAATGCATCTGTCCAATATATCTACACCTTATCTATTACACTACGAGACAAAATCTATGGGGAATGAGTAGTGTTCTGAAGGGGAAAGGGGGGGGGGAGAGACACAATTCTTGGATCCATTACATCCGAAGTTTCTCACAGCACCACGATTTGAGCAGATTCAGCTCTGAGGTATCCAGTGATTTTATCCACTAGACATAGAATAAGTCCATCCATAACTACCCCTTACCAATTCGTCCTCTGACTGCTGTTATACAACATACAACCATTTTCAACTTAAAGTCACCACTTTTCAGGTTTTATAACAATTGGAAGGCAGAGTAAGGAGAAGGAGGAGGTATGTCATATTTCTTCAACGTAACTCACTGGAAAGATTCCTACACGTCCGTTCTTTTCCTCCTGCCACCATCCGTCCATCTGTTTGTCGTACACGTTAATGATATCACCTTTGAAAAAGTGTACGGAAATCATTAATATTTCTATGATATAAAAACTTAAATGCATAATATCACTTTCAAAAAATGTACAGAGATTTGTGGTAAGACTATTTATTTATTAAATAGTATTATTAAACTTTCACAAATCAGGTAATTACTCATCTTTAAATATCGTTCATACATTAATTCAGTATCCATTACTCTGTTGATAATTATTGAACCAGGTTTGTTTTGTAGTACCCTTGACATAATAAAACATGTAATTTTAACATACTATGGTAACCAAAGCTATATTGTCATTATAGAAAACTGTTCTGCAAGAATATTTCCAGATACAGTGGAATCATTATAATTCATGGGAGCTCAATGTTCATGATTTTCACAGGTACCCCTCATCCGATGAATTATTAGTTACATGGTTTGTACATGTAGTTGACCTAATATGGTTTATACATGGTCAGTAAATTCCACATGGGGCGAGAGCGGAGAATATATCTTACTGGCCGTCTTTGTGTAAATGATAATAGCATAGAAAACACTATTTGATTACATGGTTTGTAGTTGACCTAATATGGTTTATACGTGGTCAGTAAATTCCGCATGGGGCGCGAGTAGAGCTCGAGTCCAAGTATGTAATTTTACTGATGTATGTACATGTAATATTCACCTGGTCTAATGGACAGTTCATCGTTCTGACTAGCGTCGTAATCACACAGGGCGCGACACCGCCCGACTACATGTGGGTCTGCGTAGTCCTCGAACTCATCGTCAGCTGTAAACAAGCCAGGCAGTCCATTAATTTATGAGGTAATTCTTAATAAACACTAGCGGTATATCCCTTAGACACTATTACAGATTGAATTGATTATGAATAGACATTTATTATCTATAATAAAACTTCAAGATTTCAATAACCGCTTATGATCTGAGATAAACAATTATGGATATCAATTAACGCTTGAAGATTTCAAGAAACACTTTTAGATATCAAGAAACACTTAAAGGTTTTCAATTAACATATTTAGATTTTAAAAAAAAGACACTTTATATCAATTTCCATTTACATTGAAATATATCAATATTAAATACTTTGAAAATACTTCAATAAACACTTAATATTTCAAAGAACCTTTCTGATTTTGACTAATATAATAAAAATGAGTAAACAACTACTAAACCATTAAAATCAACATCAAATGAATTTAAACAGTCATAAATGAATTTTCTTTTCACTCTATACCCGCAATTTTCTTCTTTAGAAGCAGATAAAATTGAAACTAGAAAGTTGTTTTTTTGTAATGTACATGTAGATTTGCTGATCTCATGCGGAGAAGAAAATCAATACAAATATCATCATTTGTCATTGTCATAAGTCATTTACTCCTACTTAAAAACTTGCAGACAGGTACAAGTACCAATGGAACAAATATTACATTTGTTTGAGTTTGTTTTTATGTATTTCATTAAATGTGTGTTTTTATGTATTTCATTAAATGTTTGTTTTTATGTATTTCATTAAATGTTTGTTTTTATGCATTTCATTAAATAAATGAAATTTCTTGCACTACATATTTATCAAGGCACAGGTGTATCATACCGAATGGTTCCTCGTAAGGATCCGACTGTGTCTGATTGGCTAGAGCTCCAACCGTAACCGAGGTAACATCGTAACCAGAATTCCCCTCCAAGGCAATGTTAATAGGTAATCGTAGTACACTAGTTGGAATTCCCTGGAAATAAAGCCAATGACATGTAATTTACAGAATTCAAACATCTTTTCTTTCTAAAAGAACATTCTTTAAAGATATCTGATTCAAAATTTGTAATCTCATAAAGAACTAGGTACGGTTTTCTTCAAACTTTGCACTGCTTTTATGTGAAAAAAGTAAAGTCTCTCTGTTTTTAATGAAATATGAAATATACATTTAAATTCAGTAATATTCAATTTCTTGATCAATTTTCTTCTAGTTTGATTATAGAGCAAGACTTCAAAATAAGCCATGGTCTTTCTTATTCAGAGTATAGGGGAAATATAGGTTAAGGTGTATATACATGTATTGTTACCTGTTTGTCCCGCTGTGTCTCTATATATTTGGCGAACTTGTGCTCCAGTTTGGGCTGACACTCCAGCTCGGCTAGGACCGAGGCTATCTTAAAATGACTAGCTTCTTCTTACCTGTGAAAGAAAAACATCGATATAAAAAGAAGTACACTTTCGAGATGCATGTGCAAATTTAACCAAGGTTAAACAGTTACCATCATTGTTGTATATGTGTTGTATATGTGTTGTATATGTACATGTAATAAAGTGTTAATACACAGTTACATTAATACAATGAATTAAGTGGGTTATTGTGTCATTTATATGTTCAAAAATCTATGAAAATTAATCTAAATATTGTGCTTCACACACTAAATTTTCTTACTATAGACAGTCAACAAAGGAAGAAATAATTTTTAACAGATCTATGATATTATTCAATAGAACAAAGCCTTTTTATCATCAGGGTTTTCAATAACGGGTAACTTATTGCCCTTTGACAGCTAATGCATACTTTCCCCTCTTAAAATTTCATAACTGGAAAATGTGTTGGAAATAATTCTATTCAAATAGATAAATTTATCTCTTCATTTTATATTTGTTAAAAGCCTAGATCATATATTTATGGTTTTTCCACTGACAGACATAGCTCATGTTGAATCATATAAATATGTAAATTATATATACATTGTACATATAACCTGTACTGACTGACCTGACATAGCATTTGTTTGGCATCTTCCTGAGCGTCCTGGTCGGCAAAATTAGGTCGCTCCCGGTACACCCCCACCAACTTTTCCACACCTAAAAACCATACAATTATAAAGCTGTAGCAAGGGTAGCATCAAGTTTGACTTGTATACATCATATATTATAGGATACATTGTTTTCATTATTACATTAATATCAAGGACATAATCAAATTCAATCATGTCTTCAACATATAGCTTTTTTGCATAGTGTAATGAAAAGTCGTCTTAGAAGAAAACAGAATACAATTTAATTATAAAACAAATATAGCACAAAGAATTAAAAAACAATTTTTTCTCCCCCCCCCCCCCCCCACAAAAAAAAAAAAATTAACAAAACTGAATTTAAAATTCATTTTGACTTTTTCAATACTTTTTCCTAAATATCATGTGGTATGTGTATCATTGATATTCCTGGGCATCAATTTTCACAGATTTAAGTCAATGAAAATCACAGTTTCAAGGATACGTAAATTTGTGGACAAGTTAAAAAGTTCATCGGTATATGAACTTGGTTGGTCACGTGATCAAATCCTGTGAAGCCCAAAGGGCAAACATTAGACGACAAGGCTGACACAATGCTTTTTTCATTGTACAGGTTTTGGTTATCCTCAAAATTTTGACACATTCTTGGAGACAGTTAAAGTGCTTCGTTATATCGAGGCTTAAATTATTGTTGATATTAAGTCGATATATATAAATCGCAAATGCAATAAGAAAGATATTACTTTTGCCAATTTGCCGTTTACATTTTGCCACTTCTCGTCTACAGGCATTTAGACAGCAATCGCATTAAACATTTTTTTTATAAAGACAATGATTCATAATCAGAGGTATTACAGATTGACAGGACATGGATGTAAACTAGGACAAATTTAAAGGACTGGGCATTTATCTTGTCACAATCAATAAATAGACATTGTACCAGTTGTCTGAAATGATATTTGGATCAGGAAAAAACTAAGTGTCGACATATAACGTAATCTTGCAGTAAAATAACCTGAATATTTCAAGGTGAATGGTGTATCTGATCTAGGAAGTTTTCTACGTTATGTAGAACATTGTGTAGGCATGTAAGATACACAAGAATGTAGGCTGCAATCTTTTATCTATTTAAGTGGGAGGGTAAATACTTATCGCAAAGTATGCATTTTAGTGAAAGAGTTAATACTTTGATACTAAAAAAAATATTAATATGATCTAACTATTGCATGGTAATTTAATGTGGACAGATATATCGCCAACATCATCGTATTCGTGAAACTTTTATGAATTTGAACAACCTATCCCCAAGATAGATTAGTTGACCAAATTTCCATATTCTAAATCTCTTAACATCTTTAGAGTTCATCCAATCACCAGTCGTTAAACATCCTATCAAAATAACTGATGCTTTTTATTGTTATGAAATTCTCGCAGTTCACAGTGAGTCAAATTAATTCATTTGACAGTTTAGACAGCCGCAAACAAAAGAGAGAATTTCGAAATATTTGATTGGCGCAGAACATTTGACCAGGCAATAAAAAAGTGGGTTATGTTCTAAGTAAGTTTGGATGATATTAAATAAAATCTAAGCAATTAATATAAAAAGGGGCTCAGTAGCTTTTTTCCATCCGCCCTCTTTTTAATCGCTAAAAAGTTATTAATATAATAATAAACTGATCTAACTCCCTGTAATTCCTATCAGATAAATTCCTTTCTTTTCATTATCAAAAATGAGCTTTAACATTCACATTTTTTCGTAACTTTCACAATTAAATCCCTGAATAAGTAAAATTTGAATTGATAATTTGGTAGACTGTGAATTGTGAAATCTGAAGTTACAATCCCATATATCTCCCGTTTGCATAATAATTACTCTTTTTACATGATTTTTCATTATTATGTAGGAGAAATTTCGGTTGGAAAATCCTCACTGCTGAATTACCTGATCGAAAGGGATATTCTTCCTACGTCAACGCTTGAGACTAAGAGTATTCCTTGCCGTCTGCGATACGCCACAGAAAAACGCGCCCAACTAGTAGATAATTCTGGAAACGTGATTGAAGATATAAACTACGATGAAAATGAAAACGAGAAGCGTTGAATAGACTGAGGGAAATAATCAAAGGAGGTGAATTTGTGCCAGGTCTTTTTTATGTAGAAATCTTTTTGAACGAAGCTTCTCTAGAGGTAAGTAATGTGAATCTATATTTTTCACGTTTGATATCTTTATGCATCCAGAACTTTGCTTTCAGCAAAACCTGACTAAATATGGAGGAGTCTAGATAAACAAAGTCAAAGTCTTATCCACAAAACTTTTAAAATAATATCGAATATTACGATTGTTCACATTATGTTCTGCAAAAGTTCTTATAACGTAATGCAGTAAAGTTGTAAGACTTTGTCACGATAAAAACATAACCTTTCAAGGAAGATAAGTTTTTCCCGTTACGCGTTAGCTTTCCAGGTTGATAATCTTTCACATCTTTGACAGGGAAATGTGGTACTTGTGGATACACCGGGGATAAAGGTAGAGGACGACGATGACAACTCTCAGTTGTTTTCTCATCTTCGGAAAGCCTCGGCACTCATATATATCATAAAGACCGACAATGCTGGGGGAACGCACAAGGTGGTAGATATAAATCAATATGTTGGTATATCAGACATATGTATTCAGTTGTGTATCATCTAGTTTTGATTTCATCACGTAGCGTACCATTTACATAATTGGGATTTTAAAAAAAATAATTTGAAGGTGTAATGACAGAATTACATGTAGCAGAAAACTAGATGATAAAGAGCGGCGTATATAGCTCCGATATTTATACTCATATGATAGGTGTTAAAAGAACAAGTAAAAAATTATAGACTGCTTCAATTTAAACTATTTTTTAAAAATCAGACGGCTACTGAATTCATTCGGTAAGACAATTCATTCATCTTAACATAATAATATGTCTGTGAGGAAAATAACAGAGAATTTCAATAATGTCTGCAGCTTTTTAAGATCAAGAAGAAGGTTCAAGAGTTGAAGCAGGATGGATACTCCGAACTTCGACCGGACTGCATGCTTTATCTGTGTAACAAATGGGACCATGTTAAAAAAAACAGAGGACGAGATGTTCTTCGAGGAAATTCAGTCTAGACTAAGTAAAAACGGAATTGAAGTCAGAGAAGGACAGTTACTAAAACTTAGTATCAGAAAGGTAGTAATAAATTTAATAAGAGTATCTTTGCCAGTAATGATAGGAGATCAATAGGCCTAAATGGTCGTTTTATTATTCAAACAATAAAATGCTTTCGTTGGTGATTCATGCAGGATATGAAGGTGGCGACATTGCAGAAAAATTACATAACCCCGTTCATCAAAGAAAGCATTTAATTGTTTATATTTACATCTTTCTTTCAACAAATTGATAAATTAATCGTAAAAAGTAAGTAAAATTAACTGAATTATTGTAAATGTACATCATTAACTTTACATAAAAGAAACAGCCAAATCGTCTTCTATGGAAATTTGTCTGACATCATTATGATTATTTCGTGCAGTCCGTGATTTTTCTTAGGTCGATGAAGGTTTCGACCAATCGATAAACGGGGCGTGTAGATTTCAGTCCTGTCAATTTCTACAGAGCTATAAAAAACAATGAATTTCCGTAAGAAATAGAGGGAATCATACTTGGTGGATGTAAATATATAATATATAGGTAGAATAGAATAAGGTTTTTAGAATAATGAATGCATTTTTATATAAGAGCCGCACCCTTACATTAAAAAACCCTGTTCCTTTCTGACCATCACTTTCATTACTTTGTAAGAGTCACCTTTAAGAGATTCCCTTGCTCTTACTAAGTATGCATTTAGTTTACTTCAAAAAGAAAATGTTAAGTCTGTTTTATTATTATCATTTGTTTGCGTTAAGAATCAATGTCTTTGTACTTAAGAAAATCCAACTAAATCCTTAAAAAAAATAAATAAAGTAATCACTTCTTAATAAATTTGGTTGAGAATGCGCAGTGTAAATAATTATAATTTTTTAAGGACATGAAAAGGAAAAGAAAAGGAAAACCCCTTTTGGATCAATACAAACTATTTATAGAGAAACTCCGTGGTCTGATCAGCCTAGCAGTAAATGATAAGTACCAGAGGGAATGCCAGTAAGTTTAATGCTCAAAAACAGTCCCAGCGATGAATTTAGAAAGTATATTCAATCTCCTTATACTTTATAAAAAATAACCACAAAAACATCGATTTGACCATAAATTTTTTGACCGGATAAATATAAAGTGAAGTATTTAATACTATGTTTTCTATATATTTCATAATTTATAAATGTAAAATTATACTAATTTAATAGTTCTTTTTTTTAAGAATGGGTATGCTGTCGTTTGATTTCTTTTTGTAGCATTAAAAAATTGATGAGGATTTTAAATGTACATGTACTTCTGAATCATTTAAAAGTCATGAATGTGATTTGAAGCTTTTATTATTTATTATATTATATATTTTAACTTTATAGTAGTTTAAGATTGAAAACAACAATGTCTGGATTTCCACAATTTGATTTACTTTTCTTTAGAGTCCACCAAATTTTATCAAAAATATTTTTTCTAAATTATCCAGCTTATTAACGAATAATATCTATATCGTTTCTATAATATGTTCTATAAGTATGGAATATAAAGATAATTTTTCATAACATTTAACATAGTATCATATTATATTTAGACATTCAATTTCAAGATGTATAATTTTAGCTTAACATGTATCTGGCTCAAACAAGCATATTTCGAATTTTGAAAAAAAAAATAATTTTGTAAAATGGGTTATGTGAATGAGAAGGTTAAGTATTAAAATATATATTCTAAAATTGATGCATTTTAAAATATGCGTTAAATATTAAAACGTGTCCAGGTGTGCGTTCTCGTTTTGTTTTGTTTTTCAACACATTTGTAAATAAAAACTGCATGTAGTTTTCAAACGAAAACTCAAAAGAGTCAAAATTAGTCAGCAATGAATAGATTAACAATCTAGCTTTCAACATCTTGACATATCGGGTTTTTTATCGTTGAAACTCTGAAAGTTTAAAATGTTTCTTATCTAAGTCTTTTAAATGATGCAGTTGTCTTTTTCAAACCATTTTTAAAATACTAAAATAAGAACATTTCAAACACCAAGCTTATTTTGCTGTTTGATTTAAGCATAATTTTAGGAAAACGTCATTAAAACCAGCATGGATTGTTAAATACGTAACTTATCATCAGTTTCAAATAAAGATAAATCTCAAGAATAATTTAATAGCAATAGTATACACTCAACTGTATGTTTTATCTCTTGAAGCCTTCAGTGTATATCCTAAGAAACTTCAAGTTGTTTCTGTCCTTGCAGATGGCTTGAGAAGACTTTAAATGATGTTTACTCTCTTGGGAAAATTGTTCACGACACATTATCAAAAACGTTAGATGAAAGACAAAGACTGATGACTGATTATCAAGAGTCTGTAGCGTCCTTGAAAGAAGCAGTAGATACGGTATGTGAGTAGGAAATATTAGTTCACCATCGATTTTAACTATTTTGTTTCTTTGGTTTTTTTTTTCTCAATTATTTTGGTTATTAAGGCAACCATGTGAAAAAAGTGTTTTGGTTCAATTAGATATATGTTTGCTGTTTTTTTTAAATGTTTTCTTGATTGTAAAAGGGGAAGTTTTTTGATTTACTTTATCTCACAAGAACCAAAATGAATATGATTTTGAATAGATACATGTAACCTGTAAATATATATGTACCGTTTTTTTCCAATAAAACAAGAATACATCGCCATATACATGAAAATAGAAAAAATATAAAACGATAGCGTAATGGGCCAGGTTTTGTTTAAGATGTTGCCAAATGCCAGAATAAAAGTATCGCACTGATTATTTTTATTTTGTGTTATTTGCATATTTAGTTTACTTTCTATTGATTTAAAAAAAAAAGAAACTTTCAAAAGTGTATTGACGAGAAGAAACAACAATGACATTTAGTGTATCACCTTTACATTCTACATTTCATTTTTTTCAAATTTAGCATTTTCATATAATGACTCAACACAAAATCAACCCTATTGTTGAAACGTAGATATGAAATAACGGCCTTTCCCGTATATCTACTATTTCGACTTATATAGACGTTTATACCTCGTATTCTACTGATTGTCTTTTATATTTCGTTTTAGCCAAAAAGAGTTCACTGTCGAGAAGTCATCTACATTTACACAGTCCTGTCAGCTAATTTGCATAAACACTTGCGAACAGAACAAACGTGTTCTGAAATAATTGCAAAATGCAAATCGGAGATGGAACAGAAACGTTCAAGTTTAAGAAACCAAACCTTTGAGGAATTAGAAATGGTCTCAATACAAACGTTTCAGCAAGTTATAAACGAAGAGATAACACGATGGCGGGAAAAGAATCAGGTAGACAACGCATGCGCACCAGTCTGCGAGAAGGTTCTTCGCAGTTTTCGGATGCTAGAAAAGAATATTGAGAAAGGTCTGGTGAGTTATTGCAACAAACCAAGCTCTGAAAGATCATCTGTCATATATATGAAAAGTTCTCAAATTGATAATAGAAACGATAACCAAACAGTTAGTAGAACCTGTACAGAAAATGCAACAAGAGAAGACGGTTCTTTTACATCCAATATGAAAACTGGTACAGTCCCAGTGGAAATATATAATAGACAAAATTATGCCTCAGAAGAGAGTCGACTACACAAAGACGGATCAATCTGCGTGAGCAGTGCGCAAGTTCCAATTACCGCAGACGAACATAGATCTAATGGCACAGAAAATATAGAAGAAGAAGACACTAAACTATTGACAACTGATACAACCTCTCTGCGATCGGCGCAAGTCAATGTCACCGGCGAGGAACTGGAAACGCCAGGTACGGAAAATAGCGAGGGAGAGGCCACTCAGTTTTTCACAAATAGTAAATACTTTTTAAAAATATTTTAATATATATATATATATATATATATATATATATATATATTTATTTATTTATTTATTTATTCATTCTTGATACTTGACTTTCATTTGATATCTTTGTCATTGAAGGAGACTTGATAGTCAGGACCATTCTAACACATAGTTATCTCCTTTATAAAAGAGCTCGGTATAAAACTATAAAATGATTTTTGGTGCAATAAACAATGTTTATATATCATGAATTTTATTTTCATTAAGTTATATCCAAATGCTCTATCATCAAAGAAATTTTTTTTCAGATGCATAAACTGCTTATTTCTTTTAAAATGGCCGCTGTAATACAATGCGTTTTTAAGAAAATAAAAAAAACGTACAAGAACGTGTTGATCATTGCTTACAGTACAATTTTATACTTAGTATACAGGTAACTTTTACAATTAGATTTTTTTTGACTGTACACATTGATTATAAGTTAAAACGAGATTTTCCCAGGTTAAAAAAATGATATTTTTTTTTTCATTTTAGAACAAAATAAAGGACCAACAATTTGAATAGCATGTTTCATATACAATAAAATATATGTCAGTGAATTTTCTCTGTATAGATTTTATTAGGTACCCTAAATTTAAAAATATACACACACATATCAATCGTAATATAGGTCGATAGGCGTCCACAATCTAATCAGATCTTTTTGTCACACAAGGTGCATGCATGATGAATTAATTCATTTATCTCCGTGAAACATCGAACGAACAGTGAAATTATCCGTATCGGGTAAGTATTGATTTTTATTTACATCAATATTTCACCATTAAGCTCAGTGAAAACAGCGTATGTGCTGCAATGATATTCGTATCAGGTATCGGGTAAGTTTTTTAAATATTACTATTTAAATATTTTAATTTTTATTTGAGTTCTGATGCAGCATACAGTAGTCGTATAAAATTATCAATTCTTTCTCTCATGACTTCTAATTATTTTAGTTATAAAGAATGTCAATCGATATTTTATATCAAGAAGTTTATATCATATTAAGTGTTAATAATTAGAATCTGTATCAGCTTGAATAAATCTAACTCACCACTTACTGCTGCTGAGTTAATAATTTTTTTTAAGAAGAGAGAACAAAGTAAATCAACAAAAGATTGAAAAATTCAAAAGACAACCTGAATTACAATCCATTTTATTACATAAAAGAGCATGTCCATTTTTTAATCTTACAATTTTTTTACCATATTGAATTCACGGCTAAACGTACTTTATATATAAACAAATGCTCTTCACTTGATGCAAGAATGTGATATAGTGTACACCAAAAGTCCTTACAACTGTTCTTTACAAGATGTAAGAAAATTAAGTGCACTATGATTTTTTTTTCATTTTCTTTAACTTCAGTGTCAATAAACACACGTTCCAGTACAATGACGTCATCTAAAGCTAAACAAAATTTGTTCTCAGTAATGATTAAAAAACTAGATTGGCAGTACGATGAAATAATCAAAACTCAATACCAAAGAAGACATGTATCAGTGTATCAGGGGTTTTTTTTATATTTCTTTTCATTTTTCAGCACTAATGACGTTCTTTAATTCTGAACAATGCTATCTTCCTGTAACGATATCAAAGAGGCAATACTTAGGCAATATGATGAAGTAATCAGTATATTTGATAACTGCGGTGAACTTCCTGCAAGCCTACGTGAGACAATCGAGAAACTACGTGAAAAACTGATCGAGAAAAGAAAGGAATTTTCAGAAGAATTCTGCCAAGTGGTAGTTTCTGGTAAGACACCCCACTAAAAAATTACAAAACTTGAATTAATTTGGTTTGCATTGGACTAAAATAAGACTCTTTAAATTAATAAAACACGTCTACAATTTTGTAGAGGGCGATTAGCAAAATTTAGACGGCATACTGGCAGACAAAATGTGTTTTTCATTGTACATCTTTCGTATGTAGATTTTGGTTATCTTCCAAAACTTGACACAGTCTCGTAGACAGTTGAAAACGTTACAAGTGCTTTGTTTTGTCGAGGACTAAATTATTTGTATATTAAGTTGATACATATCAATTACAAATGCAACTTCTTTCGCTATGTTGGCGTCTACATTTTGCCACTTGCCGTTAACAGGGATTTAGACAGCAATCCCATAAAACATTTTTTTAATGACAATGCATCATAATCAGAGGCATTACAGATTGACAGGGCATGAATGTAAGGTAGGGCATATTTAAGAGACTGGACTTTTATCCTGTCAAAATGAATCAGTAGACACTGTACCAGTTATCTGAAATGATATCTGGATCAGGAAAAACCTAAGTGTCGACATATAATGTAATCTTGCAGTAAAATTACCTGAAAATATCAAAGTGAATGGTTGATCTGATCTAGGAAGTTTCTACGTTATGTGGAACATTGTGTAGGCATGTAAGATACACAAGAATGTAGGCTGCAATCTTTTATCTATTTAAGTGGGAGAATAAATACTTATCGCAATGTATGTGTTTTCGTGGGAGAGTTAATACTTAGATACTAAAAAAATTATTAATATGATCTAACTATTGCATGGTTATTTAATGTGGACAGATATAGCGCCAACATTATCTTATTTATGTAACTTTTATCAATTGGAGCAACCTATCCCCAAGATAGATAAGCTGACCAAATTTCCATATTCTAAATCTCTTAACATCGTTAGAGATCATCCAGTCACCGTTCGTTAAACATTCTATTCAGTGATGCTCTTTATTGTTATGAATATCTCGCAGTTCACAGTGAGTCAAGTTTTCATTTGACACCTTAGACAGCCGTAAACAAAAGAGAAAAAATAATTGATTGGCGCAGAACATTTGATCAGGCAATAAAAAAGTGGGTTATGTTCTAAGTAAGTTTGGATGACATTAAATAAAATCTAAGCGATTAATATAAAAAGGGGCTCAATAGCTTTGGTCCATCCGCCCTCTTTTTAATCGCTAAAAAGTTAATCATTAATACAATAATACAAAAATATACTGATCTAACTCCCCTGTAATTCTTAACGGATAAAATACTTTCTTTTCATTATCGAAAATGAGCTTTAACATTCACATTTTTTCGTAACTTTCACAATTAAATCCCTGAATAAGTAAAATTTAAATTGATAATTTGGTACACTCTGACTTGTGAAATCTGAAGTTGCAATCCCATATATCTCCCGTTTGCATAATAATTACTCATTTTTACATGATTTCTCTTTATTATGTAGGAGAAATTTCGGCGGGAAAATCCTCACTGCTGAATTTCCTGATCGGAAGAGATATTCTTCCTACGTCAACGCTTGAGACTAAGAGTATCCCTTGCCGTCTGCGATACGCCACCGAAAAACGCGCCCAACTAGTAGATGATTCTGGAAACGTGATTGAAGATATAAACTACGATGAAAATGAAAACAAAGAAGCGTTGAATAGACTGATGGAAATAATTAAAGGTGGCGAATTGGTGCCAGGTCTTTCTTTTGTAGAAATCTTTTTGAACGAATGTTCTCTAGAGGTAAGTAATGTGAATCTCTATTTTTCACGTTTGATATCTTTATGCATCCAGAACTTTGCTTTCAGCAAAATCTGACTAAATATGGAGGAGTCTAGATAAACAAAATCATAGTCTTATCAACAAAACTTTTAGAATAATATCGAATATTACGATTGTTCACATTATGTTCTGCAACAGTTCTTATAACGTAATGCAATGATGTTGTAAGACTTCGTAAAACATAAAAACATAACCTTTCCAGGAAGATAAAATCCATCCTTTTTAATCAATTTTTCCTCTAACGCGTTATCTTTCTAGGCTGATAATCTTTCACATCTTTGACAGGGAAATGTGGTACTTGTGGATACACCAGGGATAAAAGAAGAGGACGACGATGACAACTCTCAGTTATTTACTCATCTTCGGAAAGCCTCGGCACTCATATATATCATAAAGACCGACAATGCTGGGGGAACGCACAAGGTGGTAGATATAAATCAATATATTAATATACTATACATGTATACCTAGTAGTGTATCTTATTTTCATATCCCAGTGAACTTTTAACATTGCTACTTTTTAAAAATAATTTAAAGGTATAATGGTAGATCAATCAGAAAACTTAATGATAACGAATGACATCAATGGTTCCCATATTTACTAATATGATAGGTGTTGACACAACTAAAAAAAAGTATAGACCGCTTCTCAGTATATTAAACCTATTGTTGCTGCAACCTTGTTTATTTTCATTTAATCCGATTGCTACTTACAACGCACTTTGAAAAAAAAATTTCAAAGTGGGTAAAATTTGGGATCAAGCCATTGCACTTTTAATTTTTTTTTTTCAAAATGTGTCGACTATTAACGCACTTCTATATTAACGCACTTTGAACAAAATATTGTGCAGGGTCCAGTCGAAATTTTAAGACCCTCAAATATTTAACCTAGTTTAGCTCGATGGAAAATGGACAAGAGATCGAACCCATAGATTTTAGCTAGCTATCCTAAATAGTGATTTTGCAATGAAAAGGCTTGTCGATAAGATCATTTACACACCAAGAACAACAGTTGGAGGGTTTATTAAGATTTGTATTTCAAAATATTACATGAACTGCACCAATTATCCGTTAACTGTCCTCCTTTTTATTTATATTTTTACTTTGTGAATATTTACTCTTTAGAAAAAAAGAAAAAAAATTGATTGCTTTAATGAAAAACAATAGCTGACCTACATTTAAAATGGCGTTTATGATCTAATGAACAATCTTTTTTTTCCAAAATGCGTATTTTTTTTCAAAGTGCGTTGCCACATGGCTACTAATATAATTCCGTAAGACAATGCAATCAATTAACATAATACTATGTTTGTAAGGAAAATAACATAGCATTTTAACAATGTCTGCAGCTTTTTAAGATCATGAAGAGGGTCCAAGAGTTGAAGCAGGATGGAGACTCCGATCTTAGTCCTGACTGCATGCTTTATGTGTGCAACAAATGGGACAATGTGGAAGATAATGAGGAAGAGATGGTCTTCGAGGTAATTCAGTCTAGACTAAGACGTAACGGAATAGAGGTCAGAGAGGGACAATTGCTAAAACTTAGTATTAAAAAGGTAAAAAAAGTTCATTAAGGGTATCAATCGTAGAAATTACAAAATATATTTGCCAGTAATAATAGTAGGCCCATAGGCCTTAACGGTCACGTGATTACAAGAAATGCCAAACCGAATAAAATAAGATTTTCAGAATAATGAATGCAATTTTAATATATGATCAAAGAACCCCACTCTAACATTTAAACCCCTTGAGCCTTGTGGCCATGAATTTCATAACTTTGGAAGAGTCACCCTTAGTTATACTAATTATTTAGTTGAATGAATTTGTTCTATTCTTTTTTTTTCTTTTTTCTTTTGCCCCAAGAATTAATGTTTCCGTACTTAAAAAAAACAAAATCTTTAAAATAAACCAAATAATTATTTCTTAATAATTTTTGTTTTGGATACGCGCTATAAAAATTGATGACGTAAAAAAAATAATATTTCAGGAAAGGAAGAATAAAAGAAAAGGAAAACCCACCTCGAATAAATACAAGCTATTTATAGAGAAACTCCGTGGTCTGATCAGCCTTGCGGTTAAGGATAGGTACCGGAGGGAATGCCAGTAAGTTGAATGTTTAAAAACAGTCCCAGCAACGAATTCAAATAGTATTATTCAATATCATTATACTGTATAAAGATTAAACGCAAAAACATTGCTCTGATCATCAATTTTTGACCGGGTAAATGTTAAGAAAACATTTCCTTTTATGTTACACAAGTAATCAAAAAATAAATATTTTCACAATATATAAATGCAAAAATATACAAGTATTGAATTTCGATATTATTTCAAGGGTATGGTGCCTTTTTTTTTTCTTTTAAAAACATTAAAAATTTTAGGACGAATTAAAATGTACTTCATTTAAAGGTCATGAATGTGTTTTAAGTACGCTAGTTATCACTTTCAAATTAAGATAGATTCTCAAAAATAGTTTTGAGCGATAATATACATCCAACGGTACGTTTCGTCTCTTGAAGTCTTCAGTTTATAACCTAGGAAACATTCAAGTTGTTTTTGTCCTTGTAGATGGCTTGAGAAGGCTTTAAATGACGTTATCTCTCTTGGGAATATTATTCACGAAACATTATCAAAAACGTTATATGACAGACAAAGACTGATGACTGATTATCAAGAGTCTGTAGCGTCCTTGAAGCAAGCAATAGATACGGTATGTGAGAAGGAAATCTTGGTTCTCCTTCGCTTTTTACTATTTTGTTTGTTTATGTTTGTCACTCCGTTTGGGTAAAAGGATATATATTTTTTCCGGTTTTTCATGAATATGTCTTTCATTATGAGATCACCCTGTAAAATATAATTTTACTCAATTAGAGATATGTTTTTGTCTCCTTGAAATGTCTTCTTGATTTTTTGAAGAGGAATTTCGTGATTTACTATATACTCAGCTTAAATTTAATTTCATTTCGATTTTGAAAAGGTTTTCTCTTCAATTAGAATTAAACGGTTGAAACCAGAAAAAGTATTTTAAAAAATAGCGTAACGTGCCAGGTTTTGTTTGCGATAATGCCAGATACTTGCACATTTCTGAAATTACACTCACTGACCTCAGAAAGTACAGTATGTTATATTCACTTAGCAATCAACAATTCATGTTAAAGTTCAACTATAGGCGTGTTTTTGTTGAGTCAGTATATGAAAATAGGAAAGTTAAGTGACGAAATCTATACCAAAGTGTTTGAGTTTTTTTTAAAGCACAATTTTCCCGTAGAGCTACAGACCTGCATTTAAAAAGTATCGCAATTAACATACTGATTTTGTTTGATACGCTTCATTATGGTTTTTTCAATTTGTTTACAAAAAAGTTCAAAACTGCATTTACAAGAAGAATCACAAATAACACACATTGTATCATCTATACAATCTACGAAGTTATTTTTTTTTAATTTTAGTATTTTCATGTACTGACTCAACACTAAAAGCACGCCTTTAGTTGAACTTAACATGAAAGAACTAGAAACATTCTATAGCCTCATGGGGTTTTCTCGTATAGCGTTGTCATCGTGTATGTGCACGAAATGTATTTTATTTATTGTCGTTTATATTTTTATTTTAGCCAAAACGAAATTACTGTCGGGAAGTCATCATTATTTACACTACCCTGTCAGCAAATTTGCATGAACACTTGCGAACAGAAAAAACAAGTTCTGATATAATTAGAAAATGCAAATCGGAGATGGAACGAAAACGCTCAAGTCTAATAACTCAAACCTTTGAAGAATTGGAAAAAGTCGTAGTACAAACATTTCAGCAGATTATTAACGAGGAGATCACACAATGGCGGGAAAAAAATAACGTAGACAACGCATGCGCACAAGTCTGCGAGAAAGTTCTTCGATGTTTTCGGATGCTAGATAAAAAAATTGAGAAAGGTCTGGTTGGATATTGCGACAAAAATGGTTCTGAAAGATCATCCATACATATGAGAAGCGCCCAAGTCTCTGTCAATGGAAACTGTGACTATGAGCCTAGTAGGGCAAATGCAGAAAATGCCGAGAGAGAAGACGCTTCATTTTCATCCACTATGGGAAGTGCCCAGGTCCCAGTCAACGATAACAAAACATATATTAGACTAGATAATGCTGAACAAGAAGACAACCGATTACACACAAACGAATCAATCACCATGAGCGGTGCGCAAGTTCCGATTACCGTGGACGAACAGATATCTAATGGCACAAAAAATAACAAAGGAGAAGAAGACACTAGATTATTGATAACTGATTCATCCTCTTTGCGATCAGCTCAAGTCCATGTCATTGACGACGAACTGGAAAAGCTACGCATAGAAAACGGCGAAGGAGAAGACGCTCAGCTTTTCACAAACGGTAAACGTTTCTTTGCCTGTTTTAAAACCCTTTTTTAAATTTTTAATTGTGTTTAAATCATTAATAATCAAGATACTGTAAAAATTTCATAACGGCAATAACCAAGTTTAAGATTATAAAAATGTTTAAGTGTAAACGAGTGATCGTTTATTTCAAATAAGTTACACTTGTTGACAGGTGAGAAGATCGGTTTGGCATTGACGGCCCCGCTTTGGTTTCCTATTGCCGTCACGGCTAGTGTGTTTGTGGTGCCAGTGAGTGGCTTTAAAATACTCTCCAATAAGTTTTCTAACCGGAAGGCAGAATCTAACTTTCGGAAGGTGACTGACGAGCGCCATCTGGCGGAACTTCTTCAAGAACTGTATAAGTTGGATACTTTTAGCGAAGTCCGATTTAACGAGGAATTTGAAAGAAATTCGATTCGCTTGTTTAATCAGTGGTTACATCAGCAGCATGAAGCCTCCGTGCAAGTTATTGAGAATATTTCAGCAACTCTACAACAACTAGCCGAAAATGAGAAATTGGAGAGCGAAGACAAACAATACGTAGAAAGGCTTCTACAACAATTAAAAAAGTGTCAAGAAGAATGCTGTGTTATTTCGGGAAAGTGTTGCAATTTGTTAAATGAAGGACCATTGAGTTAATATGAAATCACTTGCAGTTTAATGTTACATGATTCTCATTTGACACATTTCTGTCTCTTAGGAGGTTAGATGATCACCAATGATGGTTAGATGGTCACCCCTCAGATACACCTGAACATTTTTAGATATAAACTTTATAAACAATGAACATTAATAAGTTGCAAGAAATTATGAATATCTTCGTTTAAAAGTTAATTATTAACCTATACCTTTATATAGAGCTTTTCTTTGTCAAAGCGATAAAGTCTAAAAAAAAAAAAAAAAAAAAAAAAAGTCTAAAAATTGCACCAACCATCCAGCACTCTTAAATGTAGTTTCACGCGTCGCTTAAACAAACAAGGCATTAATATATGATTAATGTAAAGTGTGTATTCATGTTGGATGTTGATTCATTGATTGTTTTATTGTACAGTACAGTTTCAATATAGCAGCCATTGCTTTCGGTATGATAAACAACTTTTGTATATCATAAATACATTCTTTAAGCAATCAGAAAATATTCGAGCAATCAAAGTAAAGCCTTACTTTTTAATACATTCTTTTCTTGCAATATCATGGGTTTTTTTTACAATTCAAAGCGTATTAAAAAGTTCAGTTAACGCGATGGTTTGACCACGATAGTTATTAGGTAGATGATGTTTTGAACACACAACACCAACTGAATTCCAGTAATTTAGATTGATAAGGTTGTCTTTACGGAGCTTGGATAGTCAACACATTACCAATCTTATTTATCTAAAAGTTTACAAAATGACATTTTAAGCCATATTTATCATTTTGTAAAACTAAAATCCAAAAAGTTTTAATTGAAGAATTGAATATTTCCTATATTTTTATACAGAGCTCTTTATCCCATGGAGATTGATATGGTCTCAAAGATGATGACGACCATGCAGCCATGTTCACATTATTGAAATGCAAAGTACACTCCTGACATGTATATATATATATAGATACCTTGATTGGAAAGTCTAATCATAATCCAAATTTTGTAAACATATGTGAATAAATTGATTATTTCGTTGTTCATTACTGAGTTGTGTATATGCAAACGTTAGTATATGTATATCACATTTTTTTCTGTGGTATATTTAATATACATATTTAAACCTGCAAATATTTTGTCTTATATAACAATATTTAAGCAATCCTGTTCAACATCAAAGACTGGGTCAAGAGGTCAAAGTGGAGCATGAATAATATGGGTCCCTATTTTTTCTAGGTACTCAATCTAATCGGCTTTCATTGAAACACAGTATCGTGATGAAAACACATATTTAGTCATAAAGATAACAAATCCCGATTAAAATCGCAAACTCGATATCATCGACATTCCGTGCATAGTCCATTCACAATGTCACATTTACTCTTTCTGCTTCTCTTTTCGTTTCGTTTCAAAAAAAAATTTAAAAAGCTTGTCTCTAGAATGTCGGAAAATTGTTATGCTCTTAAATCTTCTTGAAAATTCCTTTGTAACCTTTGTTTTAAAATTTCCAATTGCTCTTTAAATTAAACGGAATTAGTGATATTCCACCGATCTTCATTCGGGTGTTTCTTTATCAATTGTACGAGTAGATTTCATAACTGGTTCACCAAATTATAATAAAAATTAAAATTATAATAAAAAGTGTTGCCGTGTCTTAATTAGGGCTATATTTTTTATTATACTTCTGTATACAGGGTTATTTTCGCCCCGTGTTATTTTCGCCCTTTTACACTTGCAAACGGTTTCGCACCGTCTTGAATTCGCCCAGATGCAGTTGTGTTAACAGAGATATTATTTGCAACATAGAATTCGCCCAGTCTTAAATTCGCCCTCTGTCAACGAAAACGAAAGGGCCGAAAATAAAACGGGGCAAATATTTCCCTGTATACAGTAAACAAATACTTGCAACATTGTTGAACTATTTTTGTTACGTCAAGAAAAAGGAAGCATGGAGCAAGTCATTATCCTAATTTGTAAACAAACTAAATTGAAACATAAAGGTATCCTTGAATACGGTTTGTTATGTAATTTAATCTTCCACTGATACCTTCAGACTTTATGGGATTTGATCACGTGACCAACCGGTATTTATATCCCGATATATATCAAGAAAAGATATTTTATTTCTCAAATAAACATTAGAGTAGTTTATTGACCAGGGGTTAGGAAACATATGTAAGATACTTCCTAACGCATCAAAGATAAGATATTATGGATTCTACATAGATACTTCACTTTTTTAACATGGGTCAGCTAAAACCACGTTTAATTAGATTTCACCGGACTGCATGACATTAATCAAATATAAATCGAGTAATAATGATGTAAATAAATAGAGATAAACATGGATCATCGCGACTAACAACAGATGAGTAAAGCCCTGAGGGAAATACTCACAAAGTACGTATACATGTCAAAGCCAGTCATTTCATGAAGTATGTTGGATAATTCGAATTTTATTGTTCAATGTATTTCAAATTAAAACTACTTTATTACCAACAGTCGCTGACTTAATTTTCTCACTGGATCTGTGTTAATACTGACCCGTCGTTGTACTTATTCGCCATGATCTGGCGGTCGAGCCACAGCTGCCGGAGTCGCTAGAGAGTTAGCATCATGATTGACCACAAACCTTGGCTGATTACCTTTGGGATAATGCTGTTGAACGCCCAACGTTCTTGTGTAAGTTTTTTTTTTTTTTTTGAAAATTGCAAATTGCCATGAGAAGATGCCGTGGTACATAATATACTTGCAGTATAATAAAACACTGTGCCGGATCATTATGCCAGTGACAAGGTGACATTTTTGCACCCGCTTAAGATACATTATCGTAAAAATCCATATATACCAAATGGTAGACTATTGTCGGGAAATTATACAACCAATTTTGTTTTTAGCGTGTCTTACCTGACAGATGACATATTTACCTTTAAAAATTAATATCCTATAGGAAAATTATAATTTCCATCGGATAAATAACTTTCCTAGAGGAAATATTTAAAATCCCGTATGATTTTTTAAAATTTCCATAGGAATTATATCCACTATAGGAAAAAAACTATTTCCTGCAGGAATTTGACTCAAACAGGTTTTAATATAAGAAATTAAAATTTCCTTTCGGATTTTAAAATCCTAGGGAAGTTTTGTTCAAATCCTATCAGAATTTTTTATTTCAGTAGGAAATACCAATTATCCTACAGGAAAACTGTTTTTCCTATGGAAAAAAATTATTTTCTTGTTGTAATTTATTTTTTAAAGGTAAATATTTCACCTGACAGGTGAGATACATTGATGACAAAGGTGGTTTTACCTCTTTAGGCAATGGTCTATCATATGGCATATTTGAATTATTCTATACATGCAGCTTACACAGGTGCAAAAATGCCACCATGGCATAATTATCCGGCACAGTCTTTTTTATATTGTATGGGGGTTTTTTGTTTTTGTTTTTTATTTTCGTAAAATTGCTATTTTAACATACTTTTTTGTTGAATAAACATTGTATTATATTATACGCTTCATTAAATATTATATAAATGTATATTCATTAAATATAATGTTGATGTACGTTCATATGATCCGAAAAATAAAAAATGTGTAAACTTTCTAAAGTTTATACCTGACGTAAAAGTTTTAATTAACTCTTGTAAAGTCTTTTTTAATAACTTGCCAAAGTTATTTATATTGTATTACATAACTCTGCTTTGAATTTGTATTTCATTTTATGGTTTTTTCAGATGGTTGACAGCTTGTCATTTTCATTTTTCATTTGTATCGTATAACATAGATATAAATTAAATTCATTTAGGAAAATCCTATAACGTTTGAATCATTATCAATTTTCTATTATAAGGTACAAAATGTAAAACGAATTGTACATTTTCATTTATAAAGATAAATCTTAGCCCCCCCCCCCCCCCCCTTGATAAAAAAAATAATATAAAATAAAAATAAATAACTTCCGTATTATGTTCTCTCGCAGGGCTATTTGATATACTTAATTTGCCGATATTTTCCTGATATTTAATTTAATGATGTACATTAAAGTTACATTCTACCAAACTACGGTATATCAATTTGCCATGCAAAAGAACAGCACTGCATTTACCATGATTTATTGATAAGTTTGTGACGCAATCCATTCTGACATCAGTGAAAAGGATCACATTCAAGCTTGGTTTTTATTTTTATTCAGCCAACAACGAAGTCTGTTACAAACAGTTAAAATAACACGAATAACCTTTATATTCATAGACATATCGGGTTTTTGATCAGGAATTTTGATTTTAATCTGGGGATTTTTCAATGGTTCAGGCATCCCAGATATTGCATCCTCTTGGCAAGCCGAGGATACAGCCCCTGGTGCTGAACATTACGGCCAATCAGGACACTAAGAGGGCCATTTATTACGCCAGGTTCACTGGTCCCCCCGACACCAAGGCGATATTTTTTGAAGGAACATTCAGGAAAGGTACTATATGTAGTATACCGTGTTCTATAGATGCTGTGATTGGTTGACAGTTTCTGTGTTTGTAAGATTGGTCGCGCGTTCTGATTGGTTGACTCATCTTTTTCTAACAAGACATCCCTTCCTCCAGATCCATCGCATACAATGTAAAAATATTCAAAACTTTTATTTATGCGTACAGTAGTTGCGTCGTACTAACATGAAATCATGTTTTATGTTCCTGTTAGTTGTCTGCATACTATTGTACTAATGAGTCTTGGTGGTCAACACATTAACCATCAGATCTACCTTAAACTTTTAGATATGATTTATTTAGCTATAAACTAAAATCTTGTAAATAAAAATATCCACTTGTTTTCCTTTTGAATTTGGGAATTTCCTATATTTTTATGTATAGAGCTCTTCTTCCTAAGGAGATTAATAATGTCTAATAATAGCCACGACCATCCAGCCTCCTTAAATGTAAACATTGATCTGATTATATTTCTTTATTGCACCTTAATTTCATTAATCATACTTAATAAGCAGAACTCTGTATTTATGATCTTTAACTTTGTCATTTCTATTTCAGTATCAACTTCAGGAACAACCTCCATTTTTGAAGCTGTTTCTGAGTTTCCTTTTTCCAATTTTGCAAGGCGTAGAATTGTTTTGGAATCTCCTTCCACAGCCGATTTCTTAAGAGTTGAGAATGACGTAGATCAAAGCATTTACGAGACCGAGTTTGCTAGAATCCCGTGCGAGTTCGAGGTCAAGAAATCCCAGGATGACGGGGCAGGCATTGTCCAGTACTCGGTCAGAGCGAAGAACTGCGACCTGGATGGGCAATACAGTGAGGAGGGATACGAGTCTTTCAGGAACATCTTCACAAAGATCACCAAATCTGGGGAGGAAGTAGGTTACACTTTAATGGATTACCCTGGAAAGCAGACGCCTCCCGATTACATTTTTGACTACTTTAATATGACGGGCGACAGCACAGGATCCGGGTTTCTCGGCAGTATGACGGTGAACGTGAAGAAAATGGCGGCAGATAATGTTCAGGTTAAACCACCGATGTTCATAGATTTCAACGTCAGAGCTACACCGTTTGAAATGCTGGAATGGGCGTACATGTATATACCAATGTGATGTAGAAAATGTATCGAAAAAAAAAAGGCATTCCTCAAATCATTGAAAGTAAAACACAATGAATATACAACTCCTTATTCCCTTTTATGTAAAAACGAGTTCAATAAACAAGATTTGTTATATGCATCTAATTCTTTGGGCTTTTAATAAAGGTTTATGATAGTTATGTTTGGTATACATTTTTCTTCAAACCTGATTTCAAAGGGAGATACTACAAAAGGATCACCCCTACCCTTAATTCTGACTTTTTGTGACAATTTCTGTTTTAAATAATAAAAAAGTATTAAATTCTTTACATTCATTTATTAACACGAACAAAATAATAATCAGAATATATCAGTACCAATTACGCTTCTTTGTTAGCAGACCTTAATACAATCATTCATTATTACGAATGTGTGATAGTGAAATTCCACCGAGGGGACAAGATTCACGGTCTATGACGAGACTCTGCAGATGAAAATGAAAAAACGTGATGACTTCATTTTTCTATCGTCAACTTTCTTTACTTATGAAGCAAAATACCTTCTTCACCTGCATATGGAGATCTTGTCTCTCAGTTGATTTGATACGCAAGGGAATGCTCTACGTATGAATAATTTCTGAAACGAGGCAATCTACTGACAAACAAGTTGATAAAACAGGACTATCAACAGCCTCGATTGAAGTCATCTTTTCGTAAGTTCAATGGTCGATACAACGACTTTGTCAGCAATTACAATCTTCCGCTAGGTCGAATGCTAACTGATGTTTTTCATACTCATTGTTAGGCCATTATTTTTCACCGAATTGTCTAACGATTTTTCCTTTCTCCCGATTAAGACAAAGAGCACACGGCGGGTGTGACCGGTCAGCAGAGGATGCTCACTCCTCCATGGCACCTGATCCTACCTCTTGTTTTATTATTTAAAGGCCCGTGTTTGCTCTGCTCCTGTTTTGTATTTTTCCTCTGGACTTCTTATTTTAAACACTGTTCCCTATCACCACATTTCATCTTTGATTATATTTTTGTACCTTTACATTTCTAAAATTAAAAATGTTATATTTCCCCAACTTATGTGCATTTCAATTTATACAAATGATCAAAATATACCACTCTTACAAAAATAAGACAGAATGTTTTGATTTTTGTGGACGCAGATCAAACTGGAGATTTTTTTTTATTACAGAAATATAGATTATGTAAACAATTCAAACAACACGACGTTCACAATGTTTATTACATTTTACTATACATTCTATAATAACTGTCATGTGATCAATAAAAATCACGTAATCAATGTCCTGTCTCACCTTAAAAAAATTAAGGAACGTTGCCTTCTATTTCGGATAACTACGTGGTGCCTTTTGTCTCTGAAAAAAAGTAATAAAATGACCGAATCTGCGAATAGTGATGTAATACATTTTTTTCTTTGATAGATAGAAATGACATGTGGTGATAATTAACGAACAGTGTTTAAATTCAAAAGTCCAAAGGAAAATTACAAAACAGGAGCAGAGCGAACATTGACCTCTTTAAAAAAAAATAGAGGTAGGATCAGGTGCCATGGAGGAGTGAGCATAGAAATCACTAGATATTGTACTGAAATTGATACATCAACCTAAAACTGAAAGCCAGTGAAAATGTTTACCCTTAACGTTTTTCCAATGTTTATAAAAGCATGTGATGTTTTAAATAGTCAGAAGACAAACGCTTTGAAGGAAAGGCTGAGTTAGGTTCTTATGTCATCAACTATACATGTATTATAAGGCTACGTCCATGCCGTTTTGAAGAGCCATACATAAAACTGGTCACACATCGAATAACCCAATATTCCACTCCATCGAACACAATAAGAGTAATTATTTACTTAATGAAAAAAAAAATTAAAAATGGTAAATAAACATTGCCATTTTTTTAATTATGAGGTTCTACCAGAACGCCAAGGATCTTGAAGTGACGTCGATAGCGTGCGGCGACTATCCTTGCCTCATGTTCTATAAATTAAAATATCATCTTCAGAAATAATTATCATGCATTAACATTTCCAGATCTGAGTTGAGATATGTACATGTAGATATCTCGGAACACGAATTGAAATGTCACTTTACGTCATTTTTCACGATATTATCGCATCTGTGACATTACTTTTCGATCAACCTACTTTCATGAAAATAGTTTTTTAATTAATTTCCAAAAAATCACTTATCAGCTAAAATTCATTTATAGTTTACGGACATCATCTCAAACGTGTTGAAATACCAAAGGTGTAAGGAGTTACCGTATACGTATTATATTTAGCGTTACTTTACGATATTTGGCGGGAAATGATTTTTCAACAAGTTAGCGTGGATTTGAATTGACGTTTATCTAAATGCGCTTATTCTAATACATTTATGAAACTTAAGGCAGTTGGCGATATACTTAAATTAGCAGAAGCCGCTTTCCGCCAAAAACGCTAAAAAGAATACACAGCCAAATGTAATACGTTGACAGTACTCTGGTGCAGGCATTTTGTAGTTCATTGGCAAAATGTCTTCATGTATAGGTATAGATTTTTAATGTTTACTTTTTTGCTCTAACTATATTAGAGCTTGTACTCTCTTCTCGTTAAAAATTATAAACATTATCTGTATGTAAAACGGCTGTAGATATATGTATATCAAACCACAGCAAAACAATCTGATTTCTGTTTTGTCACTGTTGGTATTGCAACAGTTAAAGA
Source organism: Magallana hongkongensis (assembly GCA_016163765.1). Classification (NCBI taxonomy): domain Eukaryota; kingdom Metazoa; phylum Mollusca; class Bivalvia; order Ostreida; family Ostreidae; genus Magallana; species Magallana hongkongensis. Next base: position 3,061,281 of record WFKH01002636.1, on the reverse strand, counting down.
AATAAACGTTTACTTGTATACATCATCCAAGCTAGTCATTTCATTGGATCGCGTTGAGATTCCTGTCTTGTCAGGCATCTATGATTTACAACCAATCGTCGTACGAAGAAGAGGAAAATATAGTCGGTACCGGTGGATTTTTAATACATTATACATTTTCTACATTCTGTTACCTAGGACCATATACCGGGTACATATATTCGTGCAATAAAAGTAAGATGGTACATTTAAATTTAAATTTATTTCTTTTTACATTTATTGCATCATGGTTCTGGTAAGTTTGTTTTAAACAAAACGTAAAACAACTCGGTTTAAGAAGTCCATCGGTAAAAGAAGGTTGACCACACAAAACCAAATTCCAGTTACTTAGATTTCTTGGGTTGTAAACATTGACATAATCCAGATTTTTTAATTAGATGTTTAATATATAAAATCTCAAATATTCATCACTAAGTTTTATACATATTAATGTTGCTACATCAGTACAGCGATTTTTTTTTCATTATGGGGTACTTAAACATAAGAATCGTAATATTTCTTTGAAATGGTAGCAGCGGAGAGGATATATTCATTCCAACTGATTTAACCATAAATAGGGGCTTCTGATTGCAATTGACTTTATTCATCATGGGTCATTTCTAGAACCCCATTTAATAAAATTTGACCATGTTGTATGGTTGTATGACATTTATCAAACATAAATCGAGGAATAATGATGTTAATTAATGGAGATAGACCTGGGTTATCTACTGTATGACATTTTTCAAATAGAAATTGAGAAATAATGATGTGATTTAATAGATGCACATATGGGTCATCACGGTTGTTTAATTACAGATGTATTTCATCAGGATGCAACCCCCCCCCCCCCCCCGAAGCAAACTCTGACATAGTGTACGGGTCAATGGCAGTCATTTTACGCAAAATATTAATGATCAATAATTGGAATAATAATGTTCTAAATGTATGTAGTTCATACTGAAATTAAAATTAGAATTACTTTAATATTACCAAGAGTCGCTGACATTTTCTTTTATTATTTGACCTGTTTATGTTGACCAGACGTGTTGCTCATATACCATGATCGACTGTCTATTCACAGTTGTCCGAGTCGCTAGGAAGGACCAAAGAGATACTAAAATCATGCTTGTCCACAGGACCTGGGTGGTTACCTTTGGGATGGTGCTGCTGAATGTCAATCTTTCTTGTGTAAGTTTTATTCAATTTCCAACTACGTGATGTACGCTTCGCGGGTTATAAAGTGTTAACTGTCAAGTTATATATAGCTTGTGAATTCTTTCCTAATATTTTTATCATAAATTTTTTAAGAACAAAAATGTAAGACGAATTGTTCTTGTTCATAAAAGAAAAAAAAATTGTGCACATTTGTAGCGATACGTGACGGAAAATGATACTTTTTTGCGCAAACCATGCTGACGCCGGTGTAAAGAAATACATAAAAGTTTTACTTTTATTTTTATTCGGCCAAAAACAAATCCCGTAACAAACAGTCAAATCATGCATGTATAACGTTAGTCCGAAATATCTGACGTTTTCCTGGTTTTTTTAACGATTTTGATATTTTACATACCAGGAAAACGTCAGAACCGGCGCCATTACGACAACTGGAAATTCGCCGCCTCCAACTGGAGGCGGCATTCTCGGCTCAAAAATCCAGGAAAAACGTCAGATATTTCGGACTAGTATAACGTTCATAGACATAGAAGTATCGCGTTTATAAGATCAGGAATTAGGAATTATTAATCTGGTGATTTATTAAATGGTTAAGGCATACCAGATATTGCATCCTTTTGGCAAGCCGAGGATACAGCCCCTGGTGCTGAACATCACGGCCGATCCAAACACAAAAAGGGCGTTCTATTACGCCAGGTTAACTGGTCCCCCAGACACAACGGCGATGTTTGATGGAACATTTAGGAAAGGTATTTGTAAAGTAAATAGTAATTGCAACTTGTTCTAAAGCTTTTGTGTTCGTTTTATTGTTGGTGTGATTTAACTGGCTGGTTATTTCTATAATGTGACTTTTTGTGTAATGTGATTTATTGATTGGTTGAAATGGTCGTGCATTGCGATTGGTTAACCGTTTGAGTTATATGATTGGTGATGCGATTGGTTGATTGTTTGTGTGATGTAATCGGTTGAGTGTTTGATGTGATTGATAGACTGTTCTGGTAGGTTGACTGTTTATGATTAGTTAATTTTTTGTGTGATATGATTTGTTGATTTTCGTAGCTTATTGTTGAATCAAAATTAATACGCCATCTCAGCTACACTGCTGAAAGGCAGGGATGGAAATTCTCATTTCTCCTAACAAGACATCCCTCCGCCAGTTCCCCTGCGTGCGATGTCAATATGCTCAATAATTTTCTTAATGTGTTTGCATTAAGTGTTTGTGCTGTACTTTTAAACATAAAATCATCTTTTTGAATATATCCCTGTTACATATATGTAGTTGTGTTTATATACACTGTATACTACTAGTATTATATTGCATGTAAATATTCGTCTGATTCAGCTAAGCAGAACCTTGAATGCATAATTTTTTACCTATGTCATCTCTATTTTTAGTATCAACTTCAAGAATATTCTCCGAGTTCGAAGCTGTGGGCATATTTTCTTTAAAAACAAAGACGAGGCGCAGAATTATTTTGACATCTCCTTTCACAACCGATCTCCTATGGGTAGAGAATGACGTAAGTCAGAGTATATATCAGACCGAGTTCGACAGAATCCCCTGCGAGTTCGAGGTCAAGAAATCCCAGGATGACGGGGCAGGCATTGTCCAGTACTCGGTCAGAGCGGAGAACTGCGATGCTGATAACAAGTACGACAACGATAAGTCGTTCACGACTCTTTACACGGAGATAAAAAAAGCCAGGGAAAAGGTGCAATACAGTTTAATGGATTCCCTTGGTACTCCAACTCCTCCCGATTACATTTTTGACTACTTTAATATGACGGGCGGCAGCACGGGATCCGGGTTTCACGGCACCATGACGATGAATGTGAAGAAAATGGCGACGGATGATGTTGAGGTCAAACCCCCGATGTTCTTTGATCTCAACGTCAGGGCTACGCCGTTTGAAGCGCTGGGGTGGGGGTTCATGTACATAACCATGTGATGTAGAAAAAAACATGGAATAAACAAGATTTGTAACATGCGTCTAATTCGGATTTTTTATCTTTAAGTCGATTCAAATATTACGGCTAATTTTCATAATTTGATGCTATATCATCATTACCAAATGCATTCCAAATGCATAATGCTGTAAAAACACTTATTGTGTTTTTTGGAAATGCACTTACAACCCTTTAGTAATATATCGATGACATTGTGATTAACAACAGATATCTGTATCAGCTACTCTGATTTTATTATCGGAAACTCTCGGCCAATGAACTGACTTTCTATGGGCCAACTTGCTCCCCTAATCATGCCTAAATCCTATTTGCACACTTTTATGAAGGAAAATCAAAATCTTACAAATTGCGTTAATGCTTATGCATGTTTCTATAAGAAAAATGTTCTTTCTTTTCTATTCGTGGATCAAGAGAGGGAGGGGGTCAGTTGGGTGGCGCTTGGACCCCCTGGAAAATT
>WFKH01002636.1:3047208-3057562 GCA_016163765.1 Magallana hongkongensis | reverse complement strand
CCCCCCCCCCCCTTCTTCCCGAGAAATATTTAGTGGATCTGAGTATGTTTTTATACTTCAAAACTTCAAAAACAGGTAATATGACAGACCTAATAAATAACGATCACGCTATATCTCTGTAGTCTTCAATTCATAAAAATAACATCATGAAAAGTAAAAGAAATTGAGATTTTAAGTCAATTCATTTAATTTTGCATAAAAATGTAATATACATTTATACATAATTCAGATCAACAAACTACACATTGTAAAATAGCACTGTATGCACTGAATCTAACAATGCCGACTGCCATCAGTTATCCAGATGGCAAAAGCTGGCAATTAAGGTACAAATCCCCACCAACAAGGGGGCTAACTCTTACAATTTTATTAGAACATTTGTTACAAACTGTTGAAATATATAACTACCTTTAGAAGTAACAGATTTTTATGGTTTTTATCGTCGTTTTATAGATTACGACTGTGAGCGTACCATAATTAAATAAAATATCTGTATCAACTTTTGTTACAAATTGTTAAAATATATTAATTTTATAAATACCTTTAGAAGTAACAAATTTTTATTGTCTTTTTAACAGATTACAACTGTGAACTTACGATAATTAAATAAAATATCTGTATCACTAGTTTCATACACAACAACACACAAAAATGCAAGGTCTGAAACATTTCCCTTTATGTCTAAAACAAAAAAAAAAAAACTTAACACAACATATATGAGTATTTTCCAAATACATGTTCTTTAACTTTAAGGAATGTAGGCATGTTTGTTGCAATATCACGTACAAGAAACAAGTCTTAAAAATAACTCTGCTATGGCAGACCAAGAAATTTAAGTTAATAACCGTTGTATACCTTAAGTATGCAAAGGAACATTATTTCTTAATCCGTTGCAAAGCCAATAGTGACAAAATATAAATCTGATTCCTTTGCTGTGGTTTGATATACAGTACATATGTAGTATATCTATAAAGCAGTTTCACCTACAGATGATGTTTATCATTTTAAACAGGAGTACAGGACCATACTTTATATAGTTTGGGACAACAAACAAATAACCTTAAGTGTAGATAAATTACCTGTATTTGTATAGACAAAAGTTGAAAGACCGGTCAATTGTGAAACGTTTACATTTCCTACATTTGCAATATTCATTGCTGACAGATAGATGACGTTATATTAATCACATGACTAAGGTATTTTGTTCCTATACTGCGTAATCTCCAAGTATATGTACTGGGTAATGGCAAGCATTAGATAGGTGCATTTGTTTGCGAACCTTTTAACACTTTGTTGAAACAAACAATTATAATTGTGATCTGTACACATGTAGCTAAAATATATGGGTGAAATTTCCCTGTTACATGTATAAAGTACTACAACCTTTCGAAAATTACACAAATGAAAACAAAATGACACTTTTAAATATTTAAACATCCCTTACACTTTCACATATAAGGTTTAATCTCCAATACTGAGAGGAAAAAATTTGATCCGGATCACCTTACATAAAGAACTACTGGTACCGACAAACATTGTGAAAACATTATGGTTCTTGGTGGCTTATTGTCTGTGGATTTCATTGAGACATTTTAGTAACTAAAATGTATCTAAACCCAGTTTCTGTAATGGTATAAACAGTAACCATTGACAATGTCTCTGTAAACCACTGATTTTGATTACCCTCAAAATCGAATCCCCCCACTCCAAAATTGAAATGATTCCACAATTACCAATTAAAGTGAACACAGATCAAATGATTTATAATCAGATAAAATGTAATACTATCTATTTCATAGACTTAATATGTTCCCCATTTATAGAGCATGTCTATTATGCTTACAAATGTATTACACATATTCCATTGGTTTGAACACAGATTCGCTTTGCAAAGTAAACAGGCATAGTCAGTTACGGGAAATAAGTACAACAGAGCTCTTTTTTTAAAAAAACCAATATACTGCTACAGGAAATAACCACCATGATTCCTCTCTCTCTCTCTCTCTCTCTCTCTCTCTCATGGTATCAATGAGCACTCCTTCCATTAAAAGCTGTCTAGAGGAAGAATATAATATCTAAAGTGTCCAGTGGAAAATGACTGCAAAGTTCATAAAAACACAAACAGGACCAGACAGGTGTCCGGTGCAAAATGTCTGTTAACTGCAAAACTAAAAAGTAGGTCAGTAGGTCAGCCCAAATCCAGCACACATACCCAACAGAGTGTCCAATGTATCTGTCCAGTTATCTGTCCAAAGCATCTGTCCAATGTATCTACACCATATCTATTACACTACGAGCCAAAGTCTACACAGAATGAGATGTAGCGTTCTGGAGGGGGAAGCGGGGGAGACACAATTCTTGGATCCATTACATCCAACGTTTCTCACAGCACCACGATTTGAGCAGATTCAGCTCTGAGGTATCCACTTTTTATATCCACAAGACAAAGAATCCTGTCCATTCAACACTACCCCTTACCAATTTGTCCTCTGATTGCTGTTATACAACATACAACCATTTTCAACTTAAAAGTCACCACTTTTCAGGTTTTATAACAATTGGAAGGCAGAGTAAGGAGAAGGAGGAAGTATGTCATATTTCTTCAACGTAACTCGCTGGAAAGATTCCGACACGTCCGTTCTTTTCCCCCTGCCACCATCCGTCCATCTGTTTGTCGTACACGTTAATGATATCACCTTTGAAAAAGCGTACGGAAATCATTAATGCTTTTATGATATAGAAACTTAAATGCATAATATCACTTTCAAAAAATGTACAGAGATTTGTGGTAAGAATTTATTTATTAATTAAATAGTATTATTAAACTTTTACAAATCAAGTGATAACTCATCTCCAAATATTTTAAATAGATTAACTCAGTATCCATACTCTATTGATAGTTATTGAACCAGGTTTGTTCTGTATGTACTCTTGACATATTAATATGGTATAACCAAAGCAATATTTTCATAATAGAAAACTGTTCTGCAAGAATATTTCCAGATACAGTGGAATCATTACAATTCATGGGAGCTCAATGTTCATGAATTTCACAGGTACCCCTCATCCGATGAATTATTAGTTACATGGTTCATAGTTGACCTAATATGGTTTATACGTGGTCAGTAAATTCCACATGGGGCGAGAGCAAAGAATATATCTTACTGACCGCCTTTGTGTAAATGATAATAGCATAGAAAACACTATTTGATTACATGGTTTGTAGTTGACCTAATATGGTTTATACGTGGTCGGTAAATTCCATATGGGGCGAGAGCAGAGCTCGAGTCCACATATGGAATTTACTGATCTATGTAATATTCACCTGGTCTAATGGACAGTTCATCGTTCTGACTAGCGTCGTAATCGTACAGGGCGCGACACCGCCCGACTACATGGGGGTCTGCGTAGTCCTCGAACTCATCGTCAGCTGTAAACAAGCCAGGCAGTCCATAAAATAATCAGGTAATTCTCAATAAACACTACTGTCTGGTAAATTAATATATTTCTATGAAACACTATTACAGATTAAAATAGACACTTATAATCTATAATAAAAACTTCAAGATTTCAATAACCACTTATGATCTGAGATAATCAATTATGGATATCAATTAACACTTGAAGATTTCAAGATACACTTTCAGATATCAAGAAACACTTAAAGGTCTTCAATTAACATATTTAGATTTAAAAAACCCACTTAATATAAATTTCAATTTACACTGAAATATATCAATATTAAACACTTTGAAAATATTTCAATAAACACTTAATATTTCAAAGAGCCTTTCTGATTTTGACTAACATAATCAAAAATGAGTAAACAACTACTAAACCATTAAAATCAACATCAAATGAATTTAAACAGTCATAAATGAATTAATTTTTCTTTTCACTCTATAGCTGCAATTTTTATTTTTAGAAGCAGATAAAATTGAAACTAGAAGTCTTTTTTTTGTAATGTACATTGCTGATCTTATGCTGTGAAGAAAACAATTAAAAATATCATCATTTGTAATTGTCATAAGTCATTCACTCCTACATTAAAACATGTAGACAGGTACAAGTGTCAATGGTACAAGTATTACATTTGTTCGAGTTTGTTTTTATGTATTTCATTAAATGTTTCCTTTTATGCATTTCATTAAATGAATGAAATTTCTTGCACTACATATTTATCAAGGCACAGGTGTATCATACCGAATGGTTCCTCGTAAGGATCTGACTGCGTCTGATTGGCTAGAGCTCCAACCGTAACCGAGGTAACATCGTAACCAGAATTCCCCTCCACGGCAATGTTAATAGGTAATCGTAGTACACTAGTAGGAATTCCCTGCAAATAAAAGCCAATGTCTTTTATAGAATTCAAACATTGCAGTTTCTGGAAAGGACTTCTCAAAAAAAATCTGATGCTAATTTTTTTTTGTATGCGATATAATGTGATAGCTGAATTCATATACCGGCCGGGGTGTTCGTTCAATTTCTTAATCTTTTTCTTTTTATGCCTATCAGTAAAAAAAACTTCGGCTTTTGTTTAAAGATTATACAGATCTGTACAGGTATTGTTACCTGTTTGTCCCGCTGTGTCTCTATGTATTTGGCGAACTTGTGCTCCAGTTTGGGCTGACATTCCAGCTTGGCTAGGACCGAGGCTATCTTAAAATGACTAGCTTCTAGGAAATTCATCATGAACATCACCTGAATCATATAAATAAACCATATATCCGTTTTTTCACTTGTCAGAAAATTTGAAAAGTTTCTAATAGCAAACAAATCGTGATATAATTAATTTCTATCTTTTGTACTTTTTGCGATACAAAAGTGACTGTGAAATAAGCGATAATCATAATCTGAACTGACTTACCTGACACAGCCTCTGTTTGGCGTCTTCCTGAGCGTCCTGGTCGGCAAAATTAGGTCGCTCTTTGTAAACCCCCACCAACTTCTCCACACCTAAAATAATTTTTAAAAACCCACATAACTATACAGCTGTAGCAAGGGAAGCATCAAATTTGACTTGTATACATCATACATTACAGTATACATCATGTTTTATTATAAAATTAATAGCAAGGATAGAATCAAATATTGAATTTTATTTTATGTCCTCAACATACTGCTTTTCTGCATAGTGTAATAAAGTCATCTTAGAAGAAAACAGTTAATATATAACAAATACTGCACAAACAATCAAAGAAACAATATTTCCTTTTCAAAAAAAAAAAATTAACAAACTTGAATTTAAAGTGCATTTTGATTTTTTCTTTTATTTCTTCCTGAATCATGTGGTACACTGTATGTGTATCATCAATATTCCTGGGTATCAATTTTCACAAATTTAAATCAATGAAAATCACAGTTTCAAGAATAGGTAAATTTGTGGACAATGATCATATCAATACAATGTGTTATTAGTATTTTCCCTTTGATAAAAATTTTATTTTATGAACTATATCAACAACAAAATCCATGAAAATTAATGGTATTCAACAAATACTGATGAAACCACAGTACTTAATTCTATTTGCTTGCTCTTAATTAGACAATACAGCTTTTAGGGTGTTGATCATTGAGCAAAACATAAAAAAAAGTTGCCAGTACATATTTATATACATTAAATATATGTATCTATTTTCAGACCTAAGCTTTGTGAGAGCCTGAATATTTACATTGTACATCCACACTTCAACCTAAGCAAGCCCTGATGTCTCAATGAGGCAGTATATATTTATCAGTTTACCTTCCTTCCCCTTCTTCTCCCGCTCTAAGGACTGTCTTAAGTACAATAGATAATTCTGGAGGGCGTTTTTCCTCCGCTCTGCATTCATTGTGAACTGCAGGTCCTCAGCCTGTAAGTAAGAAAAACATGAGTATCTAGCTAGCAAACATTATCAATGTGGAAGACTGAAGTGAAAATGTTGTCAAGATTGAAATGGTAACATAGAAATAACATGGTCACTGAAAAGTTCCTGAGAGAGAGAGAGAGAGAGAGAGAGAGAGAGAGAGAGAGAGAGAGAGAGAGAGAGGAAAACAAATTAAAGAAAGAAAGAAGAAGAAAGAGAATAGAAAGAGCTATTGAAAAGAGAGAAGAGAGAAAAAACTTACGTAACAGTCTAACAGTATCTGTTCTGGCGGCGTTCCCTGAGTGCCCCTCTGTTGAGCTATGGATCGGAGGTCTGCCTGGATATCCACAGATATCACAGACTCATGTAATCTATCACAACTCTGTAACAGAAATATCTATTGATATCAAAACAATGTTACAGAAATCAAACATTTACTGCTATTACAGACTTGTGTAGTCTATTGCAACTCTTTAACACAGATATCACATGATGTGTAATTAATTAAAATGTGTACATATCTTTAAATATACCTTATCTCATTAGCTATCTATTAACATGATTAAGATACCTCAAATTTACTCATGATCAACAATGCACACAACATTATAAATATCAACAAGATATCTATATCATGCACATATCAGTTGGTTATTAATTTAATTCTTAATATAGAGGATGATTTCTATATTACTGGAATATTGTAATCCATATGCAACCATGAGTGTGAAAATCTACCACTCTTCAACTTTCTTTTAATATTTTTTTTGTAGTATGTAATTAGAGGAAGCTAACTAGTCATCATCCACTCACAGTTTGAAATCCGGGTCCCATGGATGATAACTGACAGTTATATTGGTTCAGGTGTTCAGCCATCTTGGCCAGTCTCTCTTCATCCAGACTCTGAAGTTGAGCACTTCCCTTTAGAAAACAGATAGCATGTCTAGGATAAGAGACATCAGACATTCGGCATTTTCTCTTAAGCTTCATATTTCTTTTTCATAAAAATGTTGTCAAAATTTCAATTGCATACATTGTAAATACTCAGTCTTCCCTGAAGGTCATACATGTGACTGACCTTGACTTATGAGACTGACCTTGACCTTTGAGACTGACCTTGGCGACATTGAACTCCCACTCCTGTCTGGCCGTCTCTGCTTTCTCACACAGTTCACAGTACTCCTTGTCCGCCTTCCTTAACAGCTTTCTCATCTGGTCACATTTCTTCTCTATCTATAGTTATACCATTGTATATTATTACTATATATTAATAACTTGATGCTATATATTTTGAGCCGTTTCCACCTTTCGTCATTATAGAAATGTACACAAAAAGAGCAAGCTTAAAGTGAAAGGGTCCATTACATGACTGACTATCATCCTATCACCAGACAAACTGTTATCAGGACCCCAGGGCTATAAAACTTAGACGAGCTCCCTTTTGATCTAAGCTTCACTTTAAAGGGAATATGTAGTGGAAAAGTGAGACTGAGATCAATAGTGCGATTGATAAAGATTTTTGGCCATAGGGCAAAATCAAGTTTGAACTATATCTTGGTTTGCAGTTACTGTTTGCAGTTCATACATATTTACATTCTGTTTGTCTTTCTGTTTCATCTACATGTATATTGTTTAAATTTATTACAAAGGATCTTTACTTTCTGTTTGTCTATCTGCATGTTCTGTTTCATCTATATTGTTTACATTTATTACAAATTTACTTTCTGTTTGTCTTTCTTTTTCATCTATATTCTTTACAGTTCAGTTATTACATATTTACTTTCTGTTTGTCTTTCTCTGTTTTTCCTTTACTGCTGTCATTCCTATTTTCCTCTCCTTTCTCGCTGTCTTTGGCATGGACGTAACACTGCTTTTTGGCCTGAAAAAAAAAAATCAAACATTTCTGCAATTTCAACAGTGATACAAAAACATCAAATTTTCCTGCTTAGTATTAATATCATATTATCCCTAATTAGTACCTGGGTGCTTAGAACATGGCGAAAAGGGGGCGGTTATTTGGGATAATATGGTACTACTTGCTCCACTTAGTTAGCAAAATTATCAATTTCATAAAAGCTTTGTCAACCCAGGTAATTTTACAAGATTGACAATGGTTTTAATATGACTATTATAACAATTTTAACCTTGGTCTCCAAAGAGCAAGCCAATGTTCTACTGACCGATGGATGCTGGTCAGTACTGATTTTTAATCTTAGACTACCGGTACTTTTCCTCATAATATCACTGCTCATCAAAATGTGTTTAATTAAGCATACCAGCATATTTTCCTTAACTTTCCTTTCATCTTAATGGGATGTGATAGACAGATTGAAATACCACTTTACGCTTTAATGTGTATTAGATAACAACTAGTTCAAATTTGACAGAAAGTATTTTTATATATATACAATGAGTTTTTCTTATATAGACTTTTCTTTTTATATATCTTCTGTGGCACTAACAGGCTTCCGTAAAATCATAAACAAATTATCGGCTGTAGTATGGGGGCAGTGCCCTCACCAGAACTTTCAGACATTAGAATGTATCAAATCATTGACAAGCAACTTATCATGTCGAAATTCAAACATGCCAAGAAAATTCTTCTTCATGGCCGTTTTAGAGATGACGGTTTAATTGTATTTGACAACACAGAAAATGAGGTAATGGAATTTTTTGACATAGGCAATAGCTGTCATAAACATCTCAAAAATCACTTTTGAATCTCAAATTTACTTTTAAAATAGCTCACAATTCTTTGACTTTTCTGGACACACTCGTCATACATCAAACCAAACAGTAACTACCAGTATCTCCATAGAGATAGTGCAAACAACCCAACAGTGTTCAAAGCGTTTATCAATTTGAAAGGAGAATGCATCAGACAGGCGAGAAATACAAATGACCCTCACGCCTAAGAAGCAAATCTCAAGAAATTTGAAGACACATTTGTCAATGAGAGGCTACTCTGCCAGTGAGGTAGACCCCATAATAACACAAATAACCAACACAAAGACAGAGATGTTGCTGCAAAAATCAAACAAAAACACCACCACCCAAATATCACGATTACTAAATATAACCCATGTCTCAAAGGATTGAGGAGATGCATTCTAAAATATTGGAACAAAATGACTATTTCATAAAGACGTAGGCGACATATTAATCAGATCAAGACTTAATTCAACAATAGATTCTTCAATAAACTATGCTCCCCTGATGAGGCAGGCTTTTCTAATTCAGAAAACCGGCGGAACACTCTACAACTATTGTTCTTATTATCATAATCAACAATTTGAAAGAAATACTAAGAATATGGTTTAGAGTGTCGGTTCCTAGTAAATTTACGACAAGTTTGGTTGATTGATGTCGCCATTTTTACTAGTGAGAACATTTCAAATGACAGTTTCACTTTGGATTCATGTAAATATATTGCTTTAACATGATATTCATGCAAAGTAATGGTGTAAACATATCTGTAGCCAGACCTTGCTTTCCTCCGTCCGTTTGTCGGTGAGTGACTTTAGACTTTTGTCTACCATGGCCTCTATCTACAATACAAAACACAAACTTTAACTTTTCAATTCAATTTTTCATTAATGAGGCTCGCATGTTGTAGCCATTTAATGATTTTTTTGTAATCTTTGCCTATATCTTCAAAACAGAAACATTATTATCTTATTTTTTTTTTCGTTATTGAGGCTAACCATAGCCATTTTACCCTCCCCATAGCCATTTTACTTTATTTTCTGACCTCCTCAAAAATAAAAGTTATTTAATAAATTTTAACACAATTTGATGTAGAATGTAGAATTTATTAGAATTCAAGTCATCTTTCTCATGCCCTGATTTTGAGAAGATTTAGATGCTTGAAGATGATGGTATACTCAGTCTTTTAAAATAACTTTCTAGTTCTGCTCAAACAACTCTCCTACTGCATAAGAAACATTTGATTATCTGAGTATAGATTTTTCTAGCTCTGGTTTTACTTTACACACCGGTTTTCTGGCTTTATTCTGAGTGTCCACCAAAATTTTCAAAGGTTTACTGATCTCTTCAGCCAACTTCGAAGACAAATTCCTGGAAAAAAAATTTGTAATCAAGCTATAATAAGTTAATCTTTCAAAGCCAATAGTAATTAACACTAATGTTCTTCACTCTTTCTTACTTAATATGTAACTTCCCCCTCCCCCACCTTTACTTAATATAATACTGTTTTGTCCCATTCCCCTCTTAGATTTGTATACCCATTCTCCCTTTACTGAACATGTTCTTGTTAGGCTATCCCCCCTCCTGACTTGTTTTGTATCTCCCTTCTCCAATCCTTTAAATTAGAGTGTACTTTGTAACATGTTTTATTTTGTGACACCCTCCTCCCCCAATACACTTGATTACATGTGAAGCTCTGCAGCCCCACTCAGCCTCGAACTTGTAAGCCCCCCCCCCCCCCCCCCCCCCCCCCCCCCCACCCCCCATCTACCACCACCCCCACCCCCCCGCTCCTCCTCCCG
>WFKH01002636.1:3031299-3047108 GCA_016163765.1 Magallana hongkongensis | reverse complement strand
ACCCCCCCCCCCCCCCATAATTGCATAATAATAACTTTTACCTATGCTTGACAGTGTGTGACCGCCCCCTCCCCCCCTTCACACTTACTTGTGTAGTTCTGCCTCCTGTTCCATGACACTGGCCACTGACCTCCATCCGTCTGCGAGACTCCTGCAGTAATAATTTACAAGTTAATTTTCATCGTGTTTGCACCGGAGTTTTATATATATATATTTTTTTATCTAATATTGTTAATTTTTCACAAAATCTTATTTTTTATTCATCAGAAAGAGTTAATATATGTGATTTAAAGCAAAAACAGAATGAGATTTTGTGTCTTAGTGTATTTTCAAATCATATTACAAAATGTATAATATGCCCAAAAGATTATGGCTACCTACTCAACTTCAAAATCTAGGATCAGAGGAAACAAAACTATTCTTCAATGAAGGCCTTGTTTATTCTTTCAGGTATAATGATTTATCAAACCTTTATCAAACCTTGAGTTGCCAATACACACACATTACAATTGTACATACATAACCCAGAGAAAAGCTCTTTGTTTTAGCCACTTGTATGGAGGGCCTAGTGTGTGTGTTTTGTAATACCCCCACTTCAAACTATCAACCTAATCCACAAAGCTCCGCTACCAGTGAAGTTCTGTAAGTGGACATCAAGAACTCTCATTATACATATAACAGTACATCAACAACTGTCAAAGATTTATGTAGTTCTGTTTACTTCAAATGCATTTATTTGGCAAGAGTTTGGAATTTATGCTGTCTGCAAAAAAGTGGTTCATCCAAAGCCAATTGTGAACATTTTTCACCCTCAAACAACACAATCAAATTTCAAAACAGCTAAATCATCAATTCCAAACTGTCTGCCTTATGTAACAGCATTCTTTTCAAACGTGTAAGACATAAACTAGCTGACATTTTGGAAAACCTCAAGCATTCAGCAAAGTGTTAGCATTTGTTTTCGCATTGAAAACATCTCTGATGATTCAATGACTTCCTGAACTGTGTTGTAACAGAAATTAACGTAGTGTTAAATGCAACACCCCCATAGGCTGAATCTGGTCACCAGGTCCAACATCCCCATGCCCCAGGACCACAAAACTAAGACAAGCTCACTTTCTATTCCTGGTTCAAGCATATACGGTAACTTAAAATTGGATGAGCCCACTTTCTATTCCCAGTCCCACTGCCCTAAAACTTAGATGAGCCCACTTTCTATTCTTGGTCCCACTGCCATTAAACTAAGATGAGCCCACATTCAATTCCCAATCCCACTGCCATAAAACTTAAATGAGCCCACTTTCTTTTCCCGGTCCGACTGCCATAAAACTAAGATGAGCCCACTTTCTATTCCCTACCCCAGGACCATAATAGACGAGCTCACTTTCTATTCATGCATAGCTATAAAACCCAGAAAAGCTCACATTTGATCTCCAAGTCTCACTTTTACAATAGATATAAATATCAGCGCAAAAGTGAGACTAAGGACAAAAGTGAGCTTGTCTAATTTTTAAGGCCCCGTGCTCAGTCTTATGTCAGGAAAAATACCACATAAGGTCAAAAGATCTGGCCCATATGGACAGGTTAGTGTACTGTATTCACTCACATCAACTTACAAGGCCACTGTGAGTGAGTGACAATGCCCAATGACTATGGCACTTGATTTCCGGACCCAGCATCAGTGATGATGAAGCAGTTTTAGACATCAGACTAAATTTGAACACTGACTTGATTTTTGATTATAGCATTAAACACTTTCTTGTGGTGGTCTAGCTTACCCTAGATTTCCTGTGGTGGCTTTAACAAGTTTCTGGCTCAGTTTGTTCAGATTCTTGGCATAATGGCCTTCTAGGTCCGCCCTGCATATAAAACAGTCAAAGTGACCAAAAAAAACCACCTAATGAACATAATGAGTTTGGAAATTACCAGTATTAATATGTTACTGCCATTTCTTTTCACTCAATGAAATTTCAGTTCAATTGCTTTACCAGGTCCAGCACAATCTCCTCATTTAGCTATATAGCTTGAAAAAGCTATATAGCTTAATAAAGCTATTCAGAATAGCTTAATTTAGAACCGTTTTAACAAGAGCTTGGACTTTGGGTAGTACGTGAGAAAGTACAATTTGATGAAGGCGGAGTCTACTCCTGGTTAACTTTCCAGTCATTGGCTAATAGATATGAAATACATTGAACGCAATGACACTCGTCCGACTTCATCCAGGGATGTATATTTCGCTGAAACAGCGTCAATTTCACTCAACAGAGAAGATCTTGGCAAACAACTTTCCGGTTAATTCTCTTAGCGAATTAGAAGAAAGGTCATAATTTGAAAGCTTGTTTTGATGAGCAAACTAGATAGTAACATCCCACCGAAAGTCCAAGCTCTTGTTAAAACGGTTCTAGCTATTTTGTCATACATTTTTCTTAAATGTGTATTTTTTTCAGCATGTAAACAAAATCGCACTTTAGTGCAGTGATAGTTTTCAACTTTGAACTGTTCTGTAAATCGTGCATGTAAGGATTACTCATCAATTTGTGTCTCTTTAGAGACTTTGCATTTAAAGTTCTAAAAGTTTTGGGGCAATTGATTCATGACCTCACAGTTACGTAGCTATAGTACTTCTTGAATGAAATATAAAGAAGGTCAGTTATGGTAAACAAGATAATTGATTGGTAATAATTCAGCACAATGTAAAGAAATCATACTTATCCCCACCTCAGTGCACACAAGGTGGTGGACAGTTACCCAAACAATGGAAATATATTTTTTGCTTAAAAGTGTTCAAAAGCAGCAGTGTTAAAACTAATTTTAATTAGGGTTGCTTTTTTAATGGTTCATGGTATAAATATGAGTGGTAATTAACTTGTGATTTTTTGTATATTTCTGATAATTAACATTTTTGTGAAAAACTGCATATAAATAGCTTTATCAATTAAGCTATTCTGAATAATTAGCTTTATCAAGCTATATATAGCTTTTTCAAGCTATATAGCTAAATCAGGAGATTGTGCTGGACCTGTTTACACTGAATGAAAGGAAAACTGCTATTTTTGTTTACAATGTAGGCTGGCTTTTAAGTACAATTAGAACACTCAGTTACTCAGAGTATAACACTTACTGTGACAGCTAGTTTAAAATACAGGCAATCACCCATTAAATATAAATTATGATCATCAATATAAAAAAAGTTTCAGATATATATTGACATATTAGTACCACTGAGGGTTAATAATTTCAGTCCACTCTGCTCAGGAAGCAGAGTGACTCAGGAAGCAGAGTGACTCTTGGCTTGCGAAGATGATAAAACAGCAGTTACACAAAATCTAGTTCCTTATATTTAGAAGAAAAACCCTAACATAAACAAGTTTGAAACGCAGTAGGAGGGTTAAATGGTTACCTACCTTTCTTGGATGATGAGAGAAACGTCCTTGCAGAATTCGCTCCCTTGTTTAATGTACTTCCTTAACTCCTCAAACCCGTTTAGACCCTACAAAGAATTATTTAGATAATTAACATACCATCACTATCCTAGCTATCACTCAGCTGTTATATATCTATGTAGTCTGTGTAATTGACAGAGTACATTTATCTAATATACAGGAAGTATAAATATTGGTCCACACTTAGAATTACTGTAAAGTACTACAACCATTGAGAGCAAATAGAATAATGACCAAGAGTACAGTGGATCGAATTTGATGACATGATTGCAATTACCAACTAATGCAATGTAATCATCAATTTATTAAATGGCATACTTTGTATCTCTTTAAAAAAAAATCCTGTATTAAATTCTAAAATTTTCAAAATTAAAAAAAAATCTCTTTCAAAGAAAAAGTATATCATTATACCGGTGCAAGATATAGGCTCTATCACTTCGTATCTTTAATCAATATACAAGTATATATCCATGCAATTGCGTGCAATAGGATAAATGCATCCTCTTGTAAATTATTATAGCGGTACTCCATCCTGAATGAAAAAAATGTCTAAACCTGAAAAGTTTACAAGTCAGACATTAAAAATGTGTGACTATGATAAATTGCTGAGATTCGAGAAAACATTTCATTAAAAAGGAAGTTTGAATAAAGACCAGGGACAGGAAACACAAAATGCAGCTGTGCAATGCACTTCCTCTTATAGGCAGTCAGATCCCACAGTATCCTGGCTCCCTTAGAATTCAGGCATAATTATACAATTAACAAAAACAAACAGAAAAAATTAAACCCTGAAAAATACTCCCTATGCGCAAACATGCAGCTTTAATCAGAAAACAATGTTATATTGTTAGTTGGCTGTACTACATGCAAGATTATGTAATATGTACAAGTAATCAGTTTGAATTAACATTCAACAATTAGAAAAAAAATAGGTTACATTATATGTACATGCCAGCAAAAGATAACCTTAATATCTACATGTATGTATTTTAATATGATGATCGATGTACTATTATAGGTATATATGCATCGTAAATGTGCACCTTTAAACATAATATGCAATCACTAATTAATGAAGTATAATAATTCATGAGTTTTCATTTCAATCACTAATTAGTGAAATCATATTTTATTAATTTAAGTGATTGTAATCGTATATAATGTTTCAGGACTCTAAACCAGATAACAGTATTCAAATACATTGCTCATTAAAATAGTAGAATTCCTTAATCACCGCAAGCACTTTCTGTATTCACTGTACATTTGCCAGGTAATACAGTATATGTGTACAATCGTACCAACTTTAATCTTTATTCAGTTACTATATTTACATCTGTGATAAGAGTTTAACTGATACAGAATTTTTCAGACTAAACCAATTTCAGGAAATATAAATAAACATTATCAAATTCATGAAATTCTCAATGACTTTTTCATAAACAGTCATATATTATACATGCAGCATTTAAAAATCTGCATGCAGTGTAAGAAACTCGATACACTCCCTAGTCCTAAAACTGAGTCTATTTCAATCCCCACCCCTCCACCCCCACACACAATTAAACCCAATCTCTTTATTAGCACCTGTAATTAATGACTTACAAACAGTGTATTGTCAGTCCATATTACATCCTCCATGATAAAGAATGCTTCAGAATCCTGCCCACCAGTAAGTCAACACTATAAATCTCCGATTCTGATTCTGGCAAGAACTTAATTAAAAGCTACGAGGATCGTGTAACGATTACTTCCTGTTCGAGTGAACCCTTGAGTCTACACACACACACTCTCACAGCAGCAGTTTATTACATCCTGCCATTAACCCACACCTGTCTCATATAATATAGATACCTGGATATATACACACACACAAACACAGGTGAAATATTTTTACATACCCGGACATTAAAGCAGGAAATAAATGTCGTAGAAGTAATTCAAATTCACAGTAAAACAAATATATTTCACTAAAGTTCAGACGGGAAATTGTTATAAATAGAGGATTTTTTTACAATCATTATAAAATATATTGCATAATGCATTCATCAACTTTAGAGTTCTTGATAATTTTGATTCTGTCAGCACTGGCAATTAAAAAGCCTGCATGTTACCAATTAAGTTAACAATGCATTTTGGTATTTGAGCACAGCTTTTACCCACATGTTTGAACTAGAAAAGAGACTTTATCTGTTGGAGGAATCAGATTCTGTGTGTCTATCTGTCTGTCTGTCTGTCAGTGTTTATAAATTATCAAGCACTGTGGATTCCATATACACAGGCACTTGTTTCTGCATTAAAAAAATATTCAAATGGTATAATACCATTATACTTAGGGGGAGGGGGGTGGTAAACATAGTGTATTTATTTATTCCATTATATAAAGTTCCAGTTTCACTAGCCAAATTGAGCCTGATATGGACTAGTCAGAATCAAACAAATAATTCATAGCTCTCCACTGTGTGTATTATATAATCAGTTTTACATTTATATATACTTACCGTAAATTTTCAAAAGTACATAGTGACCAATACCCCCCCCCCCCCCCCCCCCCCCCCCAATAATTTTACTTCCTTCTGTGTAAAACATTATTAATGTACCATTATGATAAATGATTGTACCATTCACAAAACTCAGCAACATGCACTGGATTGCCCAAAATATGAACAGCCCTTGATTAACACGAACACACTAAACCTACAGACATGAATGAATACTAGCAGATTAGTATGTAAATTATATATTAATTATACCTCCTTCTTCATACTGAGCCTCTTAATCTTCTCTTTATATCCTGGAATTCTCAGTACGATGGACCTCCCATGATTTTAGTTAAAATCAATGAACGGAATCACACAGAACTGATCAAATGTAACTGTTATTCAAAAACCTTGATAGTACGTGCAACATTAAATTCCACTGCTCCATACACCATCAGACACAATGTATCACTGAAATTAAGCCACAATTAATAATATCTCTGCTAGAACTTCCCATAGAATCAAAATAAAATGGCAAAATTCAACTCCCTCATTCAGTGGAAGAGTTAAAATTGGACACTGCTATCATCCAGTGATGATCCACGAAATGACAAGATTCCTCAGTGATTTGAAGAATTAAAACCTGACTGCCTTTATCAAAAGAAGAATCTTGAGATAACAGAATGAAGGGAAAGTAAATTGAGGGGAACCTCCAGGTATTTCACTGGGTTTCAGGGAAACCAAAGTAAATTGAAGTATTGGCATCCTGGCATCAGTAAAACTTCCTCAGTCAGAAAACAGCAGATAGCAGCAGGTGCCCCTTCGCTGAGAGAGAAAGCTTGTAGAGTATGCTCCAAGTAAACACTGGGCCAGGTATTATATAGGTGTAATGGGGGAGTAAGGTGTGAATACAGATCAGTCAGCCAGCCAACATGCAATTACCCCCTTACATCACTCATTCACAATGATCTCTGGCTTTATGTTAGCTCCTTAAATAACTGTTAAGGTGTACGGGACACCTCCATATTGTGACATATTATTCATCAAAATAAACAATAAAATCAAGTATGATTTCATAAATAGTCTATTTCCCAAAATTGTCAGCTAACAGCTAGGGGTTTTAAAATTGTTACCTTTCCAAAACTTTTAAAACATATTTTTCGGTTAAATGATGTAAAATTTGAAAATTCTAAACCAGTGAAAGTTAATTTTAATTTTAAATGTACTTTTATCCACACTGATATCAACAGATGTCCCATATCACCTTAAATATACTGTGCTAGCTGAGCTGGTCCTTCAAGGATTACCCAGTGAATGATTTTTGCTACTCATCTGGGAAATAATTGTCAGTCAGGCATAACTAATTCACAGAGCATTATACATGTTTAACATTTCAAATATAGAAATCAAGTCAATTATTACTATAAAACACATAATATTTCAAAAATCAATTTTATTATCATTTTCCTAGTTCAGTGACACCTTTTTAAGCCCAATTTATCCATCCGAAATGCAGATGAATGAATGTAATGAAATAGTTTCAATTTCACAAAATGGAAACATATGTTTGTGGATACAATGTCTGATTAATCGACTTCAATGCATTAATTGACAATCTGAATTGCTATAAGGGTGACAATTAATGTCTGTGCATTCAATCATTTGGGGAAAATAACAAGAATCTATGAATACTCTACACATACATAACAAGAATTTCCATGTTGGGTTTAAAAAATTATTCTGTGCTCATCCTGTTGCATAATTCCATAGATAACCTGTTTTCCTTCTTACTTGTATACATACAGTACAGCCTGAGTGGCCTTGAACTTGTTCTTAAAAAAGCATACAATTCATAGGCAGTTTCGGTTTTATAGCACTGATAACAATTGTGCTATCTTGACTGCATACAACGTTATAATAATTGAGTAAATACCTACACAGAGACCACGTATAAGTATGAGCTGCTTGACTAATAAAGTCACAATACAACTTTATAAACGCTGTAACAGTGTATATATCTATCCCCTATACACTCTGCTGCTGAGCCCAGAAGTGACAGCTAAAATTGATTTTAACATCACAACTACATGTACATGTACATATCAACCACATGTACATGTATGTTGTGACACTGACTATAAAAACAGCTGAGTCAGACATACAAATGTCACCCACCAATTTCCGCCTAGTAGACAAGCAGGTAAAAGATATGTAAGTTTCCCTCCAATTCAAAATTTAAAAACTGTTACATAGCAAGGTAAGAGATCAGCACAGGTAGCTGCTAGTACACCTGTATATATATACTACCCACCGGACATATCTCTAGTTCTTGGGCTGACCTCCTTTTTTTGCGTCTGAATGAGTTTCTGAGAGTGGACATATAGACTCTTAGATTCCCCGAACTACAGTGACACCAGCTGTGTTGGTATAGGTAAAAGCCTCCATTTTGTTTGTCTCCGTTGACATCAATCCTTCACGCACATGTAAACACAAAGCGTTCGCCTGTCAGTGTGAATCCTCTAATCACATGTTAAGAGATCCCCACTGCATTTCATGTGTCTTTCATTTTCTTTCAAGTAGACCTGAGTGTGCATGGTGCGTGCAAGCAATTTTTCTTTTATAGCAAAATAATCTTATCACTACACAGTCCTGCTGTGCATTCAAAGTAAATGTTTGTATAAGATTTAAATAAAAAATACTGACGGAATATTGTATACACACCAAAAATATTTTGAAACATGAATACTAGAGTATCATTTTTTACTCTAGAGTACTGCTCTGGAAAAAAATCTATGGTATTTAAAATATACATCTTCTAGCTGGGTCACAAAGCATACAGAATATAATTATAGATGTGTCCTTCATAATAGTAAGGAAGGACAGTTACATAAAAAAAATCTAAAATTAGGACATTTTTGAAGGTATACATAACAAAAGCACATCATCACTTAAAATAGTTTAAAAAAGAATGTCATACATGTTTAAATGACTTTTGTACATACGAGTTTACCTCGTCATTTTGCAATATCATCAATGACATGGCAGTTTCTCTTAAACTACAAGTCTGCCTCCTTTTCTGACTATTACCTTTGAATATTTCCCTGTTTGTAATATTGTAATTCATTCATATTAATATGGACAGGTGGACCCGTGACACAGGGTCACTATACTCCTCCTTCATATTGGATGGCAATAATTGGTACACAGGTAGAAATTCTATTACTTGTATAATTATGTATATGGTACTTTGGTTTAAATAAGGGGGATCAGGGTCACCTGCTAAAAGTCCATGATACACTGTAATGTAAACCCTACACACAATACACAGAATGTATGAGAAAACATAAAAAACACATTGTACGTGTATTTGTATGTACGGGCAGTGAAGCATAGAATGTCCTTATCATGGACAATGATTTCGTTCCATCGCTGATGGCACTAAATGTAATATGTCTTCCCGAAGATGTATCATGACTATACATCTTAAGGTTTCTCACTCAGTATACATCTACTGTTTACTTATAAACTGTTCACTCTTTAAAAAGGGGAGCAACTCTTGCAGCTTAGACTCTTTATGTTGATGATCTTATCAATAATACACTCTGACCAATTTATGAGAAAATCATACATAATTAATAACCATTTGCAGTGAAAAAGAAGGAGATTCAGCCCTAAAAAGAGATAGCTTATTGCACTGTAATTGGTAAAAAACCAAACAAGAGAGCAAGATTCGGACCCAAAAAGAGGTTGCTTCTTGCACTGAATACTTTTGGGTTAGATTTCAAAATTAGTAAAACTGCAAGAAAGAGCCACAAGTAGAACACCTGCTGGTACAGGTAACTTAATTAATATTCTTTCATATAGGTGTGACAGCTCCCCAGAGAAATCAACATCTGACTTCCATGAACTAGTGCTTAGTCTGTCAGTTCCTTGGTCATCTAAGAATTATCCCTCTCTGAATTCTTCATATTATAATTTCATATATTAATCAGGTTTATAATATAACCTGAAGAGGAAAAGAAAATAAAAACTGAAGAGAAGAAAAGATGTGTCAGTCAAACAATTGTTTCAAAATTTGTTTTTTAATCTGAAAAAAAATAAATGATTTTGACGTTTATTTAAAAGAAAAAAAATAGCGCATCTGGTATAAAAATTTTTTCTCCAAGTCCATTGTGTATTTAGGAATTGTCTTGAATAAATTCCCCAGAATTTCTTCAACATTATTGATCCAATGGGATGTACCATTTTACATGTATACACTCTCCGTATAATGTTAAGCCAGCTTGCATCCATAATCCGACATCCTTTGAAATTCTAAAATCAATTATCAGGGAAAATCAATTTCTCAACAGGTTGAATCTCTTTAAAGTATTGAATCCTTAATACAGTCAAGGGCCTAAAATTTTACCTAATGATTATTAATAACTTTATTATCAGTAAACGATGTGGTATTTTCCTTCTCTTCTCATTTTTTGTTCCATAAATCAGATTCTATAAAAAATGTATTTTTAAATTCTGTTTACACTTAACTACATTACTGATAAATTCATAACTGGTGTAAGAAAATATGTGCATTTTAATGGTTTCTGAATGCAAGAATCAAGAAGAAAGTCTTCTATAGATACGTATATAATTGTAAATAGACCTTTTAAAAAAAAATTTTTAAACGTATTTATCACAAGGAAACTTAATATCCTGGCCACATTTTGATTTATTGCACTAAATCAAATGCAATGATTTTCTTTTCCGTATTTCATGAGAATTTTCCTCATTCTTCTATTCAAAGAACTGGAATAAATCTTAGCTTGGCAAATTGTCAACAACAAAAACAATCCCAAAACAAAACAAAATTAATGACTGCATTTAAGGGTCCTTGACACCTCTTGACTTTTATTTTTATGACGGTACTTCACAACATGGCGATTTCAACCCATTGTGAAACTGTTTACATTGCCAAAATTTGGTGTCTGTTTCAGTAAAGCATTGGGTAATTAGCTTAAGTATACAGAACCACAGGTCCATAGTTGGAATACAGCAGGGACTTTTGTTTTTATGAATATAAACAATACATTTTTAAATGTTGATTCCCCCCCCCCCCCCCAAAAAAAAAAAAATTAACCTTTTTATGTTATTATCACGCCAAACGCATGCTAGAATTCTGTATCTCTAAGGAATATAGAGTTTGGGCTTGCATGCAAAACTTTTCCCAAAGATGTGAAGGACCCACAACAGCTTAGACAAATCTCCAAATAGAGGGATCTTCTGCTGGTATCATAGACATCATTATAACCCCATGACCTTAAGGTGGACATTGTGGTAATTTATGCGTGTTCTGACCTAGTCTTAATTATCACAATGATTTAATAATTAATAACTTTTGCCATATTAGCCTCCTGCCCTCTAACTGGGCATCATAGAAACGGACATCCTTTTTATACTTGTACACAGAATACTCATTCTGGTGAAGAGAGCTAGCTTTTCCTGTTTGGCTTTTTCTAGTCAAATCCTTCCTAATTTTACCAGCATTTACCAGTTGAAGGAAGTCTAGACATTCACAATGACAGATATTTATTATAACACTGTTTTATTAACATTTCCTTCTTAATGTGTATTTCCTTAAATTGGATATACAAGCAACAAGATCCCCGTTAAATCTAATACAATGTACTGTGATTAATTAAATCTTTTCATAAAATTATACAAATATATTATGAAATCAGATATTTGCAAAAAATAAAAAGAATTAATGACAAAGACTTACACAAAAGTTAACAAAAAAATGTGATATCAAACAATATAGCTTATATTACTTGATAGTGTATGTTGTGTGCTGAAGTTTTTCTTCAGTGTAACAAAAACTATGTTTAAACTACCGTTTAATAATATACTGTGAATTCATTTTCATAAATGATAATTCTACGGATATCATAGGGCTGAGGTTTTCATGATCAGTAAAAGTAAAAGCTTTTTGTTGACATGATTTTCAAGGGAACTCTCAGAGCAAGAGAGATAACTCTTGTCAATGAATATAAACAAATGCAGAAACAAGGTTTATATGGAGGATTTATATGTACCAGGGTAAAAGGTATCCACAAAGTCCATTACCATCAAAACCTTTTCTTAAAATGGTGATTCAGTCTTCAAAATGAGCATATCACACTCACAGACACTGCCTACTACACTGAAATGATCATGCATCTCATTCCTTCATTCAAAAAAAAAGAAAATAACATAACACGCAAAGCATGCATATGCATCCAGCTTGTGACTATTTAAACTAAGAGAGAAAATTTTAAAAGCAACCATGAAAGAAAGGAACATGAACGGCACCGTTCCAATGCAGAGGAAGTTCAGGCAAAAGAAATCTTCAAGGCAAAAAGCACAGGCTAGAGAAAGGCTGCAGCTAATGTACCCACACAGAAAGTGGGTCTATAACGTTAACGGCCACAAGACCTCATTATAGGCTGCTCAAGCCAAAAACAACGATTTGTTTACCTTAGCAACCGATTTCTGGATTCCCGAGGATGACAGTCGATGAATCCAGGAATGAACAGTGCCAGGAACGGTCAGGGACACACGGCTAATTCGTCTCCTTATCCGAGAATTGTGGCGACGTTTGGGGGCGGGGTTACAGAATCGACAGTGTTGACACAGAGGGTTTTCCTTGGAAGTCGCCATGCATTCACATAAGTTGAAACAAAGAGTTCTCCTTGTACATGGCCATTCACATATATCTTTCCCATCTATTGGTCTTTACATTGCTCCTTGAATCAAACCTTGGTTTTACACACATAGCAAGCACATACATGTATTTCATAGAAAGTAGATTCTTGTTCACTTGTATAATATAACTGGTTTCAACCCTTAGATTTCCAACACAATAACACAATCTGACACAATGTCACAAAATGTGATGGACATATTTCATAGAAAGTAGATGGTAATTCACTTTTAAACAACTGGGTTTCAATCCTGAAATTTCTGACACAATTACAATCACATACATGTTTGAGTACTTTCCCTTGATAAACACCCACCTCGATCTTCTGTTTATACACTGAATTATATAATAAACATCCCTATCTACACAGACCATTGAGTCAATTTGATATAACTACTGCAGCACAACCAGTGGGAGATAGCTCTTAATTGTTTCTCCTTGACAAATAAGTATGTACATGTATCCAATTGATACTGGAATACACAATATATGTACAAGCAAATTGTACTGCTGTTAGATACATATACATTGTAAACATGTTTTTACACAACTTGACAATTAGGCCAGATGTTGTACCAAAGTAAAAAAAACACCTCCATTCTCTGCCAGCAGATAATCTCATGAACTACCACTTAATTAGCTGAGAATACATTAACCAGAGACAGTTTTTTTTTTCTGTAATCATGTTCTACATTGGAATGACAGTTAAGAGTATTCCAGCACTTCTCTTCCTTGCCTCATGAATACATGTTACTGTACATGCAATCTTGTAACAGCAACTAACACGCATCATAGCAAATAGGTCTCCATCCTCTTACAAGTATACTGGTAAATATTCCAGTCATGTTCCTATCAGAGTTTATCTGCCAAAGTGTATATTAAAATCCAAGTATCGCATACCATTTACATAAGCTATTGGACGTAACAGAGCACCCAGTGTACAGAGGAGAAGAAAGACTTATGCATTCATTATTTAAACAAAAATTTCATAAAAAAAGCAATCAAATGACTGTTTTTTTGTGTGAAAGTGTGTGTGTTGTTGGAAAGGATTATGGGTCCACTGGGTGTGCAGCATAAAATGTTACAATGACTAGAAATAAAGACCTTGTCATTTTAATGAGCTACATATCAAAGTGGTATAGATAAATAATGCTAATTATATAAATTCATAGCCGCACTAGTCATTAAGCCACAGGCATTAAATTTCAATTCCATATGAAAATGTTAGAGAAAAACTACATGTATACACATAAAATACTGTTCAATCTGCTTTGTGAGAGGAACTCAGCATGCAACTGAATGAAGTACATGTAATAAAAATATAATCCATGGTTTTAGTCCCCATCAGGTACATTCTTTGATTTTTAACAGTTTGACTATTAAAAAAGAACCTGCAGTCTAGCTGAAGTTTAACTTAATCTAATGCAAACTTTCAACAGCACATCCAAAGAACCTTAACCTTGCACCCTAATCGCCCTATACAAACTATTTCTGACAACATAAATCTTTAAAGTCCATAAATATTTCATTCTAGTTTCTTAAATTTTTTTTTCATGAAAAGTATGCTGACTATCTTACACATTTTCCAGAAATTCACTTTACACTTACAATACGTCATTAAGAATTTGCTGGTCTTCATAAATCCACGGTCAGTCTGAGGTTAGAGAAGTAAGACCGACCGTGGGTTTCCGACGATGGTCTTTTTCTTACCGTAACTAAGGCATTCTACTAAGTGTACACTCAGTTATTTACTTAAGTGAGATCTATATTCAATAACTTTCTCTTTAATTCAAAATGATCTTATAAATATATTTATATAAGCATTCTCGAAATAAATTAAAGATATGAAAAATCCTTATTATGATATGTCTATACTTATCCTCATAAGGACAAACAAATGCAGCTTTTTGTTCTTCATTATAATGTACATGAAATTGATTTCAAAAATATAAAAGCTTCTTGGACTCCATGTATGTACTGTCAGTAGATAATTTTTAATTCTTACAGATATGTTATTATGAAATTATGATATCATCTATGAATAATGACCCAACTGCTTTTGTCATGTTTGTATAGATAAAATTATCTGCAATGAGTCTAATATCTAGAAAATATACTGTACCTATTCAAAATGTATAGATAATCATGATAATAGGTTAGAATGATATGGCCATGAATGTATCTGTAAAAATCTACCTAAATCACAGGTTGATGAGTCAACTTCCATATAACTTATACATGTTAAATTGTATCAAGGTTGGTTTTACTTTTAATTACCCAAATAAAACCATATTAAGAAATTCCTAATTTCTATCAAAAGTCATCAATCATTTTAAAAATGTCTTCTAATATAGAATACATTTTTATCAAGGTATTAAGAATAGAGGCTAAGCATGAATTGAAGACAGACAGACAGACAGACAGGGTAGAAGAAAACAAGAGAATAAAAGTAGCAATGTCAAGAGAATAACTCATTACGAGTGAAGTTCTAAACATGCGACTACCTCTCAATTTTTTGCAATGATTAGCCATGTGATAAAAATATGTTCACAGATAATATGTTAATCCATAGTTCCATACCATGTTCATGTAGGATTTGAAAATATTTGGCTGACAACTTTCATCGCGTGAGTGTGGGTCATTGCCAAATTGTATGTAATGAAACCCTGCTGGGGCCATATTATCAGCTTATCTAGCCATATTGGCAATCAATATGTAAAATCGGTGACATTCATAACTGATGAACATATCCCCTTAAACTAAAAAAAATCTTGAAAAAATGATAATATTAAAGAAATCATATTAACTAATTATCTAAAGATTATCATGAAAGGAAAGCACATAGGCCTACGTAAAAAAAAAAAAAAGAAGAAATGAATTCCCTACAGAATCGTTTAGTAACACGTGACTTTTGGTAGAAACTAGTTGTTACAACGTGACTTAATAAAGACATGAAATCTACTTACCACAAAACATTCACGAAATAACGACATTTTGTCCACAAAATCTAATAAATTCTAAAGATGCAAAAAACGAAAATCAGGCGGAAATACATCGGATGTCAAGGTAGAGTGTGTACATACAAAACCCATATTGCACAAGATTAAATAACCCGGGATAAAAAAAAAATACTGTGAGATTCCGGCTGATGTGATTGGAAAATAACTA
>WFKH01002636.1:3011580-3031199 GCA_016163765.1 Magallana hongkongensis | reverse complement strand
TCTCTCTCTCTCTCAAATGTTTTAGGTGACTAGGAAATATAACAGTTACATGTATGAACGAGTACAAGTAGATCTACGAAA
Organism: Magallana hongkongensis; assembly: GCA_016163765.1. Taxonomy (NCBI): domain Eukaryota; kingdom Metazoa; phylum Mollusca; class Bivalvia; order Ostreida; family Ostreidae; genus Magallana; species Magallana hongkongensis. The sequence goes on along the minus strand of WFKH01002636.1, from coordinate 3,031,118 downwards.
CACAAAAAAGTTATGTTTCAAAATACTATGCAGTCCACTTTTATTATTCCCGTTGATAGAGCAAGGTCGCTACATGCAACAGAATTATCAGAGTTTCTGACACCCAATTAAAACTTATATGTAATCTATATGAAATTGAAGACGAATAACACTCAATCCTTATATATCTCATGTACACTTACACTGAACACTTAATCAAAAAATATTATAAGCCATCAGTGTTTTAACTAGTCAAACTTAAGTATAATTTCTATAGTACATTCATAACCGTAAACATTTAAACATGTGTGTTACTATCTTCTAGAAGCTTATAAAATACAGAAAAACAAAATTGTTTCTGTAAAGGAAAGTATAATTCATTATTATTTACGAAACAGACCAGACATATATTAACCAAGAAGATTGCCATGTCATTGAGTTGAATCATTTTACAACGTTTATAAACATTGAACCGGGTGCTTTTTTTTCCTCCATTGAAAATTGAAACCAAAATATACCCAGTTACATTCGTTACATTGATATCGTGCAATGTAAAATTTTGCTACAGTCTTATGAATGACGTGTGTAATAATTGTTTTTTGAAACAAAATCAGGACTTGAAGATTTACATATAGTTTGGTGAACTAGGCAGTGAAAGTCTTAGATCTAGATATGAAAAAGAACAGGCTAACGTACTTGTGTAAGCATTCCAGATTTTATAATTATTTGTTCTCCAAAATTCATAATTTTAGTAAATTTATATGGAGAAAGAATATACGTTTAAAGCAAAGTGCACGCACATTTTCGTATATACACAATCAGTTCTGTACAATGTTAGTAACTGTTTACATCTTGAAAAACTTGGAGAAGATGTAAGAATTTTTCTTTGGCTTTGTAGATGATTTTCGATCACATACTTTCCATGAGCTGAATCTAGATGGGATTCGGGGGTGGGGGAGGGGGAGTTGGAGTTCCGCCCCCCGTGGAACAAATCAAATTTCTTAAATTTCCTCGATCCCCTCCCTTAACAAACCTGAATATACCCCTCAAAAATATTCTGGATGAACGGATGGTTTTTATTACGTTTTAATATTAATAATAATCTGATGGTTATTTATTGAATCGTTAATTGGTTTAGTTAAATGATATCAAGATCACGCATTTTCCGTCAGACGCAAAAGTTATGATAATATTTAACAGTATACTTTTTTAAAACACAATAATTCTTATTGAATTCTTATTCATGTATACGAGGGTTATTAGAAAAGTTCGCGGACAAGTTGACTTGTGAGCGGACCATTTACATGATACTAGCGAAACTTTTCAGATTTAACTTTTATTTTCTAAGAAATATGAAACGATTTGTTTGTTTTAAATGCACCATAAAGAATATACAGCTTAATTATTTGATGAATATGCTTCACGGAGCATGTCAGGTTTTTTTTTTAATTTTTTATATTTTGTACGCATTTTTCCTTATTAAGAAAATGTACCGTTGAAGTGCATAAAAATAAACGATATTTCATATGACATCACAATATCTTATGAGGGTCATTTTATGAAAGTTTTAAGTTGAAGAATTTCTGACCGTTTTATCGCCGAATTTGGACGAACAACGCTTGAAAAATGAGTCAAAAACTTTGACGTCTGTTATATTTATGGACATCTTGGAGCACCGGGCCGCCATTAATTTTGTGTGCACGCAGGAAAATCTCCGATGAAGACCAAAGGGTTCTTATATGAATGCTACTATTTTTATAGGAAAAACGTTTACAACTTGAATCACAGAGGTTTAAAGATGGAAAAACTGTTTTTTAGCCCTTGCAGCACCCCCCCCCCCCCTACAGCCGGGATCTTGCACTTATAAATTTCGCTTATTTACCTCATCTAAAGTCGAAACTGCGTAGACAGAGATTTTTGGACATAAATGGTCTACGATATGCCACAAAAGGCATTATACAAAAGCTTGACAAATAATGGTATGAACGTGCATTTTATAAATCGGTTAAATGTCTTAAAAAGTGTGTGGAACTGAAAGGTGTTTACTTTGAAAAAGAGAAACATGTTTGACTTTCAGTTGTTTGACGTCACCTGACTTCGTGGAAATATGAAATGTTGCTCCGTAAATCTAATTCACGCAAAGTAAAAATCGCTGTATCTTTTGGAAAAAAAAATTAAATTCATATGATTTTTTTCATACTTATTTTCAAATGGTAGTCATTTAATAAAACATACGCCATCCTACAAAGTTCACAGTAATTTTGCCGTAAATCACTGTCCGCGAAGTTTTCTAACAACCTTCGTACAGTTGATTAAAAAAAAAAAACTAAGGTGATGTAAAAATCATATCCATTAATATAGGTAGGTATTCGACAAGGGTCACAGTAATTTAAGCGTACACATGTACATTCCTTCAAGCTTGTGTGTTTCGTATATACTAGTTCTTAAATCTTTCACTGTATTATAATTTATCATAAAAGCCTCAGTGACTGATATAATAGTTTTTTTTATTAATATGATCATTTTAAGTAAGAAAATATTAAACATTAAAATAACTCATCGGGTAAGCGGCAGGAGTGCTCTTTTCTCGGCTGGCGAATGCATTCTGCGTAGAATTGTCTACTTACCTGAATTTTACTTAGTTTGTGTTAATTAATGAATATAAAGTCAACTTTTTACTGCTATTAGATTTTATTTTGTTGGAGAAAATTAAAATTATCCATCCATATAGATTTCTGCTACCGTATGAATTCTACGTACGAGTTATCTACCTTTAACAACATCTTTGATTTTTCGTCGATAAATCCGTAATAAAAGCTTATAAAAATATTTTGTTGTGTGAATTAATATTATTTTATATCACATTTAATCATAATCAATCATAATTATATCGATATATAGCCGCATTTGCCGTGGGACTTACGTGGGACTTACGTGGGACTTGTTTTCCCCGTGGGACTTGTTTTAGTATTAGCGTTTAGTAACACGTGACTTTTGGTAGAAACTAGTTGTTACAACGTGACTTAATAAAGACATGAAATCTACTTACCACAAAACATTCACGAAATAACGACATTTTGTCAACAAAATCTAATAAATTCTAAAGATGCAAAAAACGAAAATCAGGCGGAAATACATCGGATGTCAAGGTAGAGTGTGTACATACAAAACCCATATTGCACAAGATTAGATAACCCGGGATAAAAAAAAAATACTGTGAGATTCCGGCTGATGTGATTGGAAAATAACTATTATAACTATAACTTTCTCCTTCTCTCTCTATATATATATATATATATATATTAATATTTTTTTTTTTTTTTTTTAATTTTTTTTTTCTAATATGCGTTAAAAAATATTTCATGACACATCATTGCTGGCGTGATGGCCAAAGTCATATAATACTATGAATAAATAAACGTCGGTTATCAGTGAAAAAAACATTCTATTCTTCTGACAATGGCAACTTCTCGAATATTTATGGCAGAGCTGTCACGGTTTCACAAAACTTTCTTAGCGTAACGCAGTTGACTAAGTCTTATCTTACGATACATTGTAAGCTACTTTCATATCATATTATTAATTCTAAATTAATACCAATCATGAAATTCTTTTCAATATGACACGAATGTAATCTAAATATATAAGTGAATGTGAAAACTCATTCCATTATTCACTTAGAAACTTCTTAGAAAAAGTAAAATGTGTAAGTAGACTGTAAATAGTGTAATGTCTATGTGCATGTACTATAGTTTACCTTCGCATCCATACACGAGTAGATAAGAATTACATGTACTTAATAAACCCGTATATTCTTTAAAAACGGTATTTTTGGAATTTGAGAGAGAGTGAATTGATCATAGTATCTTTTTTTTATTGCTACGTATACATATTTATCTTTATCTTAAATATTATTTTGATATGACCGCATGAATCAATTGAAAACATTGGTTTCTGCTAGAATTTCTGTTATTCTTTATAACTGATCGAGTGCTTTTTATTGTCTAGTTTGGTCCATTATAAATAGCCTGTGAAAACATACAGATATGCGTAATCCTAAATTGAAAAGGTTCGTTGAGATATTCATTTTTTATGGTTTTATTATATCATACGGTATATTTCAAACGGAATACACTAATCACATGTAGTGACAAGTAGCATTTGGAATGGAGAGATGTGAAACTTTTAAACTAAAAGAAAACATCGCAAATAAATGTATCTCGGCTGAGAGAAAAAGCGAAGATAAAATGCAACAATTTATGAATGAAACAGCATTTCCATGGAGGATTTGGCATCGACATTCCTGAACCACTTCCCGGTTATTCCTACCCCCCCCCCCTCCGAACAAAAAATCAAATGAACAACCCACCCACCCCCCTCAAAGGAAACATCTAAAATTTCTCCCGTAAAAAATTATTTCGTGGAGGAATAGGACAAATCACCCAGTCATTCTGTAATTGAGTATTTATTTAGTACAATATTTATTCCTCTTTAACAGTGCACTAGCTATAACTATACCCGCTATCCATCTGCGCGTGCGACCAGATAATCTGGAAAAAAATGTCAAAAATTAAAAGTCTTCGCCAAAGAAATTAATTAAGAAATATATGTACGTTTTGATAGTTCTAAAGTATTTAGTTTAATGATATGTGTATTCTAGTATTTTTGTTCAACAGTTTACTTTAATGTGCATATAATTCATTTCAATATAAAACACAAACAGTCGCCATGTTGAGTTTGTTCCTTAGACATCGATTTACTTGTCTTAAAGTTAAGACGTAACTTAGGAATTTCATTAGATAAGACTGGAATAGTGAAACGGATAAGTAATGAACTTAGAAAAAAGTTCTTTCTTAAGATATAACTTAGTCTGCACAAAGTATGCTTTGTGAAACGGGCCCCTGAAGGTCTGTAAAGCCAAGAACAAAATGTAATACATCAAATGACTTTTTCAGATGAATATAGAAATTTTTGATAATATCACACATCATATCTATTTGAAATAATTGTATGAGCAGGCTACCAAAGCCATATATACATTGTGTTATGTAGAAATTATGATATGTCGATTGATTGAAAATAAGATATGTTGGGGGAAAAAAATGTCAAGCCTTTTTCACTTTATGGATTTGAACAATGGAGTTTTGTTACTAAAGAGTCTTTAAATGTGTCGACAAAATTACATTTGAAATTTTGCAAACATACTTTGAATCAAAAATGCCCATAATCAAATTCAATGGTTTATGGAAACCTTGGATGATACCCTTTACTTATCTATGTTAAAATCATTTAATATACAAGAAGAAGAACACCCCAAGTGAATCCACCATTGCTTTATGTACATAAAGAAATCACATAATGGCATCCAGGAAGTAAAAAATACAGTACAACAAACGCCATGTTTAACAGCTGAAATTATGTGGAGGTTTGTAATTTATTTGCTATGTATCAAAGTAACTATTGTTCAAGAGGTGATCGTCTTTATCAATCTCAGAAATCGACCTCTTTAACGTAAAAATGAGCAAAAACCTTTTTTAAAGATCTAAAGTTTATAAAAGGTCATGATTTAAAAGATAGGTTTATGGCCCATTAAATGATGAAAACAGGGTAAATCCAATCGTCAAAATGGTTTATTGTTTGCCTGGGATATAAATTTACTGTGCGAAATATCATGTTTTTACTTTTCAATTCAAGCAAAACAATTCACATAGATATGCATTCTAAATGTAGCAACTGCAGCTTTTTGTCTATCGAAGATTTACTGAAAACATACATTTCTGAAAGATCAATATCTTCTAAACGGAAGATTTTTAGAAGATTTGTCTATTAAATTACAATTTTATGTTGTTTTTAGGGTTTTTTGGTTTGGTATCGTTTTTGTTTTGGGGGTTTTTGGGGGGGGGGTTTGTTTTGTTTTGTTTTTTTTTTGTTTAGTTTTGTTTTTTTGCTTTTGCTGTTGAAAATATTTTTTTTTATCCAAAGTAGAATATATTTAAAACCAAAATGAATTTAAGCGCTTTATTTATAAATCTTTTATATCACTGCATTTTATGTGAAATCTAGTGAAAAATATTGTGTCAGCTATCTAATTATATAAGGTTTATTTTTCCTTCGCACTTCTAGATAACTGTTTACACTGATCAAGGTAGCTGACTATGGACCCAAGGACGTGGGCCCAGGATGTGTTACAGTGTCGTCTCTGTGAGACCCCGGGCCCCCCTATGTACTGTGACATTTATCACATACATCTGTGTAAAGCCTGTGTGGGGGAACATCTCTCTGACGAGTCCAAAGAACACAAAGTGGTGACATTTGAAAAGCTAGGATCTACTCCTAAATGTCCAAAACATTCCTCAAACATAAGATTAGTGTACTTTACTGTGAACAATGTGACATTCCTATCTGTGTGCAATGTGCTTCTTCTAAAGAACACAAAGGTCATGAATTTGTTGATATTGTGAAAACACTAGAAAGCCAGAAGAAAGTCTTAGAGAAAGATTTACAAGAATTAGAGGAATCAATTTATCCTAAAGATCAAGAGATTATTGCTAGCTGCCCTATTCAGAAAGCTGATCTCACTAAAAACTCTTGGAAATTGACAACAGCTATTGGCAAACATGGAGAAAACTTGCACAGAGAAATAGACACCATTATACACAAACTGGAAAGTCTGAAATCAGATTTTAGTGAAATGGACTCCAAATACCTGACTGTCCTTAATAAACAGGAAGATGAGATCACACGCACCACGTCTAAAATCACACAGAGTATTGCTGATTTAAAGAAGTTACTGGACTCAAATGATGTCAGCCGTGTCTCTGCCTACAAATCCAGTAATGCGGAATTCAGAAGACTGCCTCCTAAACTCTCTGTTTCCTTACCAAGTTTTACCCCTCAGAAAATTAACAAAGAACAGCTTTATCAGCAGTTTGGTTCTCTGTCAGCGTTATCTATCAAAACAGAAGAACATGGCTACACAATGAATTGTCCAGGTGCCGAGTCCTCTCCCCCAGACAAACTGCCAGATGATGTACCGAGGATCATTATAGAGATAAGCACTAGGTATATTGGATTCCCTTTTGGAATAACTTCATTACGCAGGGTGTCCTGTCTGAGTGATGAGGAGATATGTACGTGTGGTCATGATAAAATCATGAGACTCTATAAACTACAAGGGAAATTGGTTGATTCAGTCCAAACCAAATCAGGGAATGATCCATGTGACATAGCAGTGACATGGATTGGGGATCTAGTTTATGCTGATGACAAAGATAGAAGTGTGAACATAGTGAAGAATACACAGATACATACAGTGATCAGACTACAGGGGTGGAAACCTCGTGGTGTCTGTAGTACCTCCTCTGGTGACCTCCTGGTTGTCATGGACAGTGATGATGGTGAACAAACAAAAGTTGTGTGTTACTCTGGCTCCACAGAGAAACAAAGTATTCAGTACGATGACAAAGGACAACCTCTCTATTCATCTGGTGGATTTTATAACAATAAATACATCAGTGAGAACAGGAACCTAGACATCTGTGTGTCAGACTATAATGCCCATGCAGTAGTGGTGGTCAATCAGGCCGGAGATTTCCGGTTTACCTACACTGGTCCTCCCTCTACTACCAAGAGATTATTTAGTCCAGTCGGCATCACTACAGACATCCAAAGTCGGATCATGACAGCAGACATTTACAACCACCGTATCCACATCCTGGATCAGGAAGGACAGTTCATCCGCTATATTGACAACTGTCATTTAGAGCGTCCTTGGGGTTTATGTGTAGACATCAGAGACAATCTCTTTGTAGCTGAGAATTACACAGGTAAAGTGAAGAAAATAAAATATTAGATGTAAACAAACTGGTTAAATAAAGTGTAATTGAATTCATGTAATACAAGTACATGTCTAAAAAGTGACAGAGTGACTGTGTTTGTAAATAGATTGAATCTGTTTATGTTCTATGTCATAACACTGATTGTATGTCTATTACATTTTGTTTACCTTTGAACTAAAATGCCACACTTTAAACCACATAGCACGTGATTGCCTAATAAATCTCAACATAGATTCGTTGAGAATTAAAATTAAGCAATTTGGCCGCCACTTCGCCTGCTCATCTAGATATTTCATATTATTTAAAACCGTGTTCCGTAAGTTCTTAAAATATTTAGAGTAGTTGCCCTTTGTAATTATTTTAAAATTAGAATAGTTGCCCTTTGAATTGACGTCACATTGTTGTGTCTGGAGCAGAACAAAATTGCAGCGTCACGATTTGATCAAATCTCTGCAGAGGGTAGGGGCAAAACGTTTAAATTTGAATAGCAACAAAATATTGTAAGTAAACATGGGTGAAACAAAGAATTTTAAAGAGTATTTGAAAGGTGAGATTGATAATTTTGAAGAGTTTAAATGAGTTAAATTTGACGAAATGTTAGGCAACTTGTACATGTTTTTTGCGTAGATCATCGCTTTTGGTGAATAAATGTGTCACTTGATAGTCCTCGGGAAAACAAACCACTTATTAGGTTTGTTCGCCGAGCAATCTGTGAGATTGATTGACCCTTATATCTTTCTGTAGTCAATCAGTAACAAACCTAATAAGTGATAGTATATGTAAACAAACTAATTGATTTATGTAATAATTGAAGATAAATTGTTTATTAATCAGATTTTGTATATATAATATGGAATGAATTGATTAAGTTTGAATATAGTATATCAAAAGTCTACAGAACAAATTTTATTTATACATTCTTGGACTAAAAGAGTTATTTGAAAAGCTCATATGGCTAATGACCAATGAAACCATTGATATTCTTACGCATATATGATATCTTATTGCATTCTCTTAAACTCTTGTTTATTATTTTACACTCACAAGCTGTCTTGACTGCATGGGGTGCAAGACTGATTGTCAAGTTGTCAAGACTGCATTGACTGTTCAATAGGCATTGTTCCTAGGTACCCCTTGCAGTCAAGACAGCATACAGCATGTCAAAAGTTTTTGCTTCTTTAAGGTGGCCTGAATGCTTAGGGTACAAAACTGCACATATATGGCTCTCTCAAAATACAAAGCCATATGCTGCAAGATGTATTACCCCTTGGTGCCCTGTGTGGTCAGGCCAACAAAAACAATGTCAACATATGATTGTATATGGAATACAAATACATACTGTTGCTGTATATTATTTGGCTGTATAAAAACTAACGAACTGCTTGGAGGGAACGCTATTAATAATAACTACTCATACATGATTGCATCCCAGTACTTGCAAATAAATGTATACCCTTGTATATGTGTATGACAACTTGGTATGTGTTACTGTAAATTCCTTATTTTACGCGAGTACTTAATTCCGCGATTCCACTGTTTTGTATCAAATCGCGAGAATATAAAATCGCGAGCATCAATTTATTGTTATAATTTTCTATAGTTCAAAACTGTCTGAAAAATAAAAGCGAGATTTTAAAATCCGCGAGGGTTGCTTCTCGCGATTTTACGCTTATATTAATTCCTCGCGTTTAATTAGGAATCTACAGTATATGGTTTATATATCAGACTTAGATTTACCTTCCATTGTAACCAAGTTAAACCAACCATGCTTACTTATCCGGTACAATATTTTTATATTCACTGCTCTTTGATATTCTTGTTATTGTATAGCTGCAGTTAATAATCTTGCTCCTTCTGACACATAACGGTATATTTCATCGTATCTAGAAATCATTTTACATGGAGTAGACTATAAGATAATGTGGACCTAGACATTTTTTCCACGTTTTTCATCCATTATTTGTTATAATCATGATTATATTATTATTGTTTTTATTGTATATGCCTCCTGAGGGCCCTTGATCTGTGAATAAACATATCATATATTGAAATACTGAATGTAAATAAATAAAATGAATATATTACATGCAAACAAACTGTTTTTATTTTAATGAATTTAAACAAATTTTGGTTGTAGAGCATGGTTAACTACATTAATTGATTTTTCATCATCAAGTTATATAACTAGAAAGTTAAACTAAATTTAACTATTCCATTGGCAATTAACATCTGATAAGTAATATTTACATTATCAAGTGCATAGGCATTATAGTGTTTCCAAAGAACAAGGGACGTCATTGACCGAAATATGCCGTGTTTCAAATATGCACAGCACAAAACATTTTCAAAAGCCTTTAATTTATCAAATCTAGTGGTATATAACTTATATGTGTAACTTAAACATATACATCATGAAATTCACGCTGAAAACTGTTCCGTTTTTAAGAAGACGTCGAAATTTTAAACGCAACGTCATGCATATTTACGCGATAAATTGCCGATTTGCTGTTAATCTGTTTTGTAAAGCATATCTGCGCATGAGTTTCGGGCTTGTGAACCGCAGATCACAAGTTTAAATCTGCATGCGGCTTTTTTCAATAAAACTTTTGAAATTTTAAGTTTTTAAATTTAAAATTGGATTTATTTCCGCCTATTTGACTTACATGTATATACTTCTGATGCATTATGCTATATTGTTTCTTTTATAATCAAGTAATTTTCTGTCGATTTTAGAAACTATTCTAAGGTGTAGTGAGTCAGTTAAATACAAGTATCTTACGACTTCCATTGGTTATTCACCAAAGTACAGGAAGCAAAAAAAAAGTTTCTAAAGCTTTCATAACCTTTCTAATAAAAATTTTAATTTTAAATGCATGGACAATGAACTCGAAGAAGGAAAGGGAATAAGAGGGAGAGGGTTTTAAACTGTCAGCAAGTTTGATAAGCAGCCCCAATTAAAAAATATCATTGAATCAAAAAGAAATTGAAATGGGAATGATTGAACTGGATTTAAAAGATGTTGAAAACAAACTGGACCTGTTCATGTTTCACAATACTAGTATTGTTTGCACACACATATACACTCAGAGAGAGAGAGAGAGAGAGAGAGAGAGAGAGAGAGAGAGAGAGAGAGAGATGTTAGGACTCCCTGGCTAGAAATGAGTAAGTTTGAGAGACAGAGGGTATAAGAGTGAGTCACAGAGAGTGAAAGACAAGAATATGAGAGATAGAGAGAAAGAATGAGAGAAAGAAAAAGAAAAAATGAGAGTCAGAGGGAACACTTGTAGTTTTCTGTTAAATCAACGTAGTATACAAATCAACTTTCAGACACGCAGTGTTTAAGAATCATATTATACATTAAAAACACTGTAAAATACTTTATTGTTAAACATATTTTTATTTTCTTCGGACTTAGAAAAACTTCATCATGAAATGAGCACGTGATGCAGCCCGCTGGCTGACGGGTGTAGCACGTGGACTCTGACTGAAACTGCTTGGTTGGATTCTATCACAATGTGCATTACTTTAACGATAAAAGAATTATTTATATATGGAATCTAAATTAAAAACAATGTCTCATATTAGTGAATTACATGTGAAATGTACTCTCTCTCTCTCTCTCTCTCTCTCTCTCTCTCTCTCTCTTTTTTTCTGAAAAAACTTACTTCGTAAAATATTTTATTTTACACTGTGTAAATATTGTACTAAGATACTGTATAATATTCTCGGTGTTGTAAAAAAAATACTACAAAATTTAAATGTTAATAATAAACTAAACTAACAACGTAAGGTTTAATGCCCACCCTCTTGAAAAAAAAAATAAGGTGGGGGTGGAGGCCCTGATGCACTGAATAAGTGAGGTATTGTACCGGGGAGCGGGGTCTTACACTATACATGACAAAATGGATTATTTCCTTTAGTGTTATAAACTTTATAAGGTTTACAAAGGTAGAAACTCAGCAAAATGGTCATAACAAGTGCAGTAAAAAGAGGCAATCAATTTACTTTGCGTGCAAAAATTAGAAATGAGTGTACTATTAATGTGAAAATTGTAAGGGATAATTCACATTCTCAGAAAAATTGGAAACTGTTAGGGATTGCATGTAATAAAAAAGAACACCCCCGTGAATCCACCACTGCATAACGTACAGAAATAAATCATGAGACGGCAACGCTAGACAACAAACGCCATGTTGAACATTTAAAATCGGGAGGTTTGTAGTTTATCTATGTATTTGTAACCAGTGTTTAACAAATGGCATGTATGTCTCAGTTGACCGTTTTAACGTCAAAATAGACAAAATAAGTTATAAAAAGATCCATAGCGTTGTAAAAAACAATTAAGACTGTGAACTGGTTTATGACTTATTGAATAAAACAAGCTTGAATTAATCACTAAAATGATTTATAGTTCGCTTGGAAAATAAAATATGTGATTTGATTTTATTTTTAAAAAGTCCTGTTTTACCCCCTGCAGGGGGAACTAGTGAAGTCAGTCCAAACCAAGTCAGGAAACAGACCATACGACATAGCAGTGACAAGGAATGGGGATCTAATTTATACTGATTCCAGAGATCGAAGTGTGAACATAGTGAAGAATACAGATACAGACAGACTACAGAGGTGGAAACGAGGTTGGAAACCTAACAGTGCCAGTAGTACCTCCTCTGGTGACCTCCTGGTTGTCGTGGACAGAGATGATAAACCAACAAAAGTTGTGCGTAATGCCCCAGTCACACATTCACGGATCAAGTCCACGGTTCTACTACGGAATATTTTCCACGGTTGACACCGAAAAATCTAATCATCGTTAATGCCCCAGTCACACATTCACGGATCAACTACACGGTTCTACTACGGAATATTTTCCACGGTTGACACCGGAAAATCTAATGATCGTTAATTGATACGGAGTTAGTACGGATGCACTACGGAATGGATACAAATTGATACATACGAATTACTACGGATTTATACGGAGTTAAAAAAACGGACTTCTACGTTCTAAAACGGTTTAGTAAGTTTTACTAAGGAAGTAGTACGGTGGTTTCATCCGTAGTGGAATTTTGAACATGTTCAAAAATTGTCGCAGCTTTACAAGTATTGCTACGTTTGGATACGATAACAGACGGAAAAGACACGGGGCAATACATATCGCCACGAATGATGCCGGATCGCTTCCGTAGCTAATCCGGCATTTAATCCGTGAATGTGTGACTGGGGCATTACTCTGGCTCAACAGAGATACAAAGTATTCAGCACAATGACAAAGGACAACCTCTCTATTCATCTGGTTACACTAAATACATCATTGAGAACAGGAACCTAGATATATATGTGTCAGACAATGAAGCAGGTGCAGTAGTGGTGGTCAATAAGGCCGGCAAACTCCGGTTTACCTACACTGGTCCTCCCTCTAATACCAAGGGATCATTTAGTCCATACAGCATCACAACAGGCAGCCAAGGTCGGATCCTGACAGCAGACTTTGACATCAACTGTATCCACATCCAGGATCAGGACGGACAGTTCCTCCGCTACAATGACGACTGTCGTTTACAGGGTCCATGGGGTTTATGTGTGGACACCAGAGACAACCTCTTTGTTGCGAGATAACAACAGGTTACTGTATACAGGGTTATTTTCGCCCCGTCTAATTTTCGCCCGTCTACACTCCCAAACATTTTGCTCCGTCTTGAATTCGCCCAGACACAGTTGTGTTTAAAGATAGATAATAATAGATAATATAAGACATTGGAATTCGCCCAGTGTTAAATTCGCCCGCTGACAACGAGGGCGAAAGGGGCGAAAATAAGACGGGGGGCGAATATTTCCATGCATACAGTATGTGAAGAAAATCCAGTATTACCTATAAACGAACTTTTAAAAAAACTGTAATGTAATACTACCAGTACATTTCTAAACAGTGACGGACTGAGTTTGTAAGCACATGTAGATGAAATCAGTTTATATTCATATTTATAATATCAACACAATGACTGTACATGCATGAATGTACCTATTATATGTAAACAGATTACAGTAATTGATTTATGTAATAACTGTAAATATTTACATTTGCAAATATGTTTCTTTATATGAAACTATAGAATAGCGAAATTTTCCATTCTGTATGGTTTTTTTTAATGACGTCACAATGACCATAGTATAACACTCGATTATCGCTTGTCGCTTGGATTATTGTAAACATAAAGTCTCGGTAATTTAAACAATTCTGAACAATTTGCCTTTTTCAAATGTAAATGTAAGAAATAAACTGCATTGTTAAAAGTTCATCGGGATATTAACTTGGTTAGTACGTGATCAAACCTTCTGAGAAGCCATTCGGGCTTTACAGGATTTGATCCTGTGACGAACCAAGTCCTATCCCGGTGAACTTTTTAACTTTCTGTTTATTTCTTAAATAATCTATTTATGAATAAGATTATGCGACAATATTTATATTTTCAGTGTCTTTGTCTGTGATAACGCTACGAATCGATTTTGTGTTTACAGTCCAATAAATTCAAATGAGGTAACGTTGGGGTGCAGTCGGGGTTTGCATAACTAGCTAAACAAAATGAAAATCACATAAATATGTTAATTATTGATTAAACGTGAATAAACTGTGTATTTTAAATGTCATTAGAAGAGACATTTTGTTTATAAAATTTGAATGACTGTGAACTATTGAAATACAGAATGTAAATAAATGAATTAATTACATATATTTACCTTTGGGAATATGTTTCCTTATATGAACCTAATGTATAGCGAAAACGTTCAATTCTGTGTGAACTTTTTCGTGACGTATCAATGATCATAGAACGCGCTGATATTGCTTGTCAGTTAAATTATTGAAAACATAAAATCTCCGTGATGTTAACAATTTGAAAAGGTTTGCCTTTTTAAAATGAAAATATAAAAAATTAACAGCAATGTTAAAAAGTTCACGGGATATGAACTTGGTTGGTACGTGATTAAACCTTCAGAGAAGCCCTTGTAGTTGCCAATCGAGTTGTCTTGTCCTGCATCTGATTGTGGTTATGTGAAAGGGGAGCCAAGTCATCAGCAAAGTCTGGGTCGTCAAGTTGTGTTAGGAGTTTCCACTGCATTCCATTCGTCCTGCCTGATGTGGTAGTCTTCAGAATCCAATCAATAACCAGGAGGAAGAGAAATGAGGATAGAAAACATCCTTGTCGAACTTCTGTTTTGACTTCGAAACTTACAGACATCTGGCCAGCATGGGTAACTCGGCATTTCATGCCTTGCTATGTGTTACGAATTAGGGAGACAAGTTTCTGGGGTACTCCATAGTGCCTCAGTATCTTCCAGAGAGTGTCTCTCTCTGTCCACACTTTCAAACGGTTTCTTAGTCGATGAAGTTGACATAAAGCGGGGACTTCCATTCCAGTGATTGCTCAATTATGATACGCAGGCTAGCTATCTGGTCAGCACACGATCTGTTGCCTCTAAATTCAGCCTGCTGATCACGGAGTTTTGGGTCGACTGCCTCGTTCATTCTTTCAAGAAGTATCCTGTTGAGGACCTTGCCTGGCACTGACAAGAGCATAATTCCCCGGTAGTTAATGCACTCCCATAAGTCTTCTTTCTTTGGCAGCTTGATAAATATACCTTCTTTCCATTCCTCTGGAATACTCTCTTCCCCCCAGATCTTCTTGAAGAGGTTGTACAGGATGGTAACAGATGTTTCAATATCAGCTTTGATGGCTTCTGCTGGTATCTCATTAGGCTCTGCCGCTTTTCCGTTTTTGAGCGTGCTGATTGCCCTCCTGATCTCTGTCTTTGTTGGTACATGTATGACACAGTTGATCGGAAGGCCAGTGTCGGCTGGCTGTATGTCCAGAGGTCTTTCAGGTGCTGGTCTATTTAATAGCTTCTCAAAGTGCTCTGTAGCTACCTATCTCTTCAGCTGTTCATCAGTTGTCGCAAGAGGGTTCCAATTTTTGTGTTTTGCTGGCTTGTGTGTCTGTTGAAACTTTTAGACGACCTTCTTGGTGACCATGTATAGTTCCCTCAAGTTTCTCTGTCCTGCTGCATCTTCAGCTTGTTTGGCTAGATTGTCAATATGATCACCTTTTTTTTCCTAATGCTTTTCTTAACTTCTTTGTCTGTGGCTGTGTAGCCCTCCTGAGCTTTTGCCTTTGCTGCTTTGTCCGGCTGTTGTTCAGTGCCGCCTTCTTTTTCTTCCTCATATCTAATTTCTTCAATGTGTCTGCAGATATCCACACTTTGTGCTGATTCTTTCATCTTCCAAGGACTTCTTTACACGTGCCACGCCACATCTCACTGATATGTTGCCTTTGAGTTGCAATGTTGATATCAGTGTTTTCTAGCTGGTCTTGTAATGGTTGGAATTTGTTAGACAGGCTGACGTGGAATGCTGTTCTCACGTCCTTGGTCTTGAGGAGACATTGTACTTTGTCATATATATATTTTCATAACTATACATATAATACAATTTAGACTGATTTAGTCAACAATAAAAGGAATGTTCCATGGTTTGCTTGCAAATTCATTGCTTACAAAACATATATATACTGTAGTTCATGTATATAACAGCCTTGCACGGGTACAATTTCACTGGAACAGATGTAGTTAAATTTGATTTGTTGTTATATGAAACAATATAAAACATGATTAAAAATATCAGAGGCAGTGTGTTTTACATTGCAGAATTTAAAATTACTTTGAAACAATGAAGTTAAATAAATTTAAAAGCTGCAAAATAATTACTGATGGTATCAAAAACTTTCTTTTTGTATACTTCACAAATCAAACTTGCAAATTTGGGCTGAAAGAAATGATATGTAATACTAAATGTTGCAAATATTAACAGTTTTATTTCTTTATACTTCCCTCTTTGATAAAAAAAGAGCATCTTGGTATGCACCTGTTGGTTCGTATCCTAAGTGTTTTGTATTCAACATCAAAAGTATTATTGTTTTTTAAAGAAATTTAGTGAGTTGTCTTTTATTTAAACAATAAATTGCTTTCTTTGGTGATTCATGCGGGATATGAAGGTGGAGATATTGCAGAAAAAATGCATAACCCGGCTTAGCGAGGCGGGCTATGTAAATTTTTCCTGCAATGATTGTTACGTACCTTCATAACCCGCATGAATCACCAAAGAAAGCATTTAATTGTTTCTATTTACATCTTTCTTTTAACAACTTAATAAATTGAATGTAAAAAGTAAGTTAAATTAACTAAATTACTGTTAATGTACATCAGTACGTTAGCAAACAGAAACAGCCAAATCGTCTCCTATGGGAATTTAAGTCTGACATCATCATGAATTCATGATTATTTCGTGCAGTCAGTGAATTTTCTTAGGTCGTTGTAGGTTTCGACCAATCGATATAAACGGGGCGTGTAGGCTTCAGTCCTGTAAGTTTCTATAGAGCCATGAATCAACTGTAAGTTTCCGTAAGAAGTAGAAGGAATCATTCTCGGTAGCATCTTCGCTAGCCAAGTGTTTTCGGTCATCTCCGCTCACCATAAACCTTTGGCAGATCTCATTATAAGAACTCGGTGATGTTGTGGCGCTATCTAGCGAGCAAATTGAGTTGCGCCCCTTGCATATTTACATTTTAATCGAATGAATCAACGGGTTATATACACGCTACGGCATAATTACAATTTGAGGACATGTTGACTAGCAAGAATCGGAACTTAATTAACGATGCTATTAAATAGGAATGAAGATATACCCTAGAGAAAGCAAGGAATGTTTTATTTCTGGTGTTTGAAGAGACCGAGAGTAAAATAGTCGCTGATATATAAAAGCATTCATTCCATAACACCAGATATCGTTGTCGTAAATATTGTGGACGAAAGAAATTAAATAAAATACAGCTCACTGAATATTTAAAAAGCAAAAAACATTATCAGGAAAGTATATACTAATGGCATAGGCAACTTCTACATTCGCCATGTTTACTTCCCATAGTATCACGCTAGCCTTGACAAGATTGTAAATCTCTGTTCAATCCCACGCAGTATGCCTCCCTGAGAACTTTGAGTTAAATAGCACACTATACCTCAGTCTGTTTCTACAAGGTGATCACAGATCACTGTATTTACTTTTACATAAAATTGCAATTGAAACTTTGTAAACGTAACGAATAAAATCTATATTATGAACTACACGTAAATGCTATTCTTATTACTTTATCAACGTTTTTAGATATAATTTTTAAGGTCTTCCGTTTCAACGGAAGACCTTATCATTATTATTAAGGTCTTCCGTTTCCAACGGAAGACCTTATTGTTATTGCTCTTTCGTTTCACCTATTATTATTTTTTTCTGTAACGTTTTCTCAAAAACGCTTCAGCTGATTTTCATGAAATTTTCCGATGATATTTAGCATAAAATTTGTAAGAAATTTGTTTACCAATTTTTTGGTCGTCACTTCCGGTCCCGAGAAATTAAAGATTTTATGTTTTTGCTTGTTTACAATTTTTCTCCAAAAGTATTAAAGATAGAACTTTCAAATTTTCAGGGATAGTAGAGAATCTTTAGCCGCAGTGCCTTTTGCATATTAAATTGTCCTTCGTCACTTTCGTTTGTCACCGGAAGGAAACAAAAAAACATTGATTTTTCAATTTATTTGTTTTGAAGATTTTTTATGTTATTATCCAATAGAGACACTTTAATAACTTCAGAATATGAAATTTGTTTTAAAATCGATCCACGCATTTTCGAGATTTTGGGCTCCAAAGTCCTGAAGCGAGAGTCCGCGTAGCCTAGTCATTGAGTGGTGGACTTGTGCCCAGGGGACCCGGGCTCAGTCCCCAAGTGCCGAATGTTTTTTTTTCTTTTCTTAATTGTGTTTTGATTTACGATTTTATCTTTAAAATGATGGATTTTAATAATTCTGATTTTAATTTTATCAGAAATTTCAATGATAGCGCCTTTTGTCCAGCAGAAAAAGAGCTCGTTTCAAAATACCGTTGATTTTCCCAAAGAATAAAAATGTATACAGGTAATCAAACGGAAGACCCCTCGTTGCTCGCAACGAGTTTCTGGTTAATTAGGTCTTCCGTTCCCAACGGAAATTTTATCAAATATCAAAAATCACAATAATAGCGACTTATTAAAGTATAATTTAAATATAATTATATGTCTTTTAAAATTCTTATAGAGAGTGAAATGGAATTTGATGATGTGTTTAGAAATGATAGAAAAAAAACAACTATCCATATAGTCTACTTTATGGTGCACTCAAACAGAAGACCTTTCGTTGCTCGCAACGAACGTATAGTTATTTTTTTTATCTGTCACGTTTTCTCAAACACGCTTCAGCCGATTTTTATGAAACTTTTAGAACTCACTCTAAACAAAATTTGTAAGACAAATGTCGACATTTTTTTGATGGTCACTTCCGGTCCCGATATATTACAGATTTCATTTTTTGCTTGTGCCTTATTTTTCTAAAAAATTATGAAAGATGGAACTTTCCAGTTTTCAGGAATGGTAGAGAGTCTTTAGCCGCAGTGTCTCTTGCATATCCGAACGTCCGCCGTCACTTCCTGTTGTCACCGGAAGAAAACAAAAAACATTGATTTTTCAATTTATTTGTTTTAAATTTTTTTTTAGTTATTATTCGATAGAGACGCTTTAATAACTTCAGAATATGGAATTTGTTTAAAAATCGATCCACGCATTTTCGAGATTTTGGGCTCCAAAGTCCTGAA
>WFKH01002636.1:2993443-3011480 GCA_016163765.1 Magallana hongkongensis | reverse complement strand
TTATACGGGAAATTCTCAACAAATGAGCATCACTTTTCTGATTAACGGTATAAAGCTGTAACTCTACATACCAAGTTTAACTCGATCCATTAACGCATTGCCCTTGTCTTTTGCAGTTTTTCTAGCTTGCCTCAATGCTTACGAGAGCAAACTCGGTTTCAAACGCTCTGACGACCCTGGCAAGGGAATTAACTCCAAGCTTACTACGGGAAGCAATCCATGAGGAGATAACTCTTCATTTCTTTGAAATATTTTTTTAACCTATTATTATAAACTTTTCATGGTATTTAACTATTTTTCTTTATTTCAATTCATCTTAATACACATGTAGCTCAGCTTTTAATAACGACGACTTCTATTTATCTATTTCAGGTAAAAGAACTTGGATGGCACATAACTCGACCGCGTTTCCTATCGCGATAAACAATGAATAAAGATTTTAAAAAAGGAATATAATAGTCTATGATTTTTTGGTTCAGTTCTATTCACCAGATACATTCATCATGGCACAATGTAAACAGTGCATATATAAATGCAGTTTCATGAAATATCTCCATGCGAGTTTATTTCGGGGGGGGGGGGGCGCGACATCCGCGCACATTGTGATTGACCATATAGAATAAATTGCAATGATCGCAATTACTAATATTAACATACACATATATATATATATTTTTTAGTATCTTTAAGCATAATTTATTTTATATACGACATGCACCTGCATTTATACATTGTATTTCATTTGCAGCAAAACGTAAATAAAAAATTAACGGGAAAATTGTGAATATTTCAATTCAAATTTTAGCAAAAAATTAACGACCCAAATTTTTTTTATTTTTTGAAATCTTTAATATTTGCACACATCTATTTGCTGCGGCACAGTCGTAGGCAATGAAAACACCCTCTACAGAAGATTTCAAGGTGAGCCTAAAAAACAAAATATGAAAGATTAATCATAGCATTTACTAGAAAATGAATTATTGCATTTTTGCAAAAGTGTTCCAAGCTCGGACATCAAAGGACAGAAATGTTTTAGAATGGAAAGAAAATGGTATGGTTACTGATTATCCCACAGCTCCGAAATATGTAACAAATTTGTGTGACCAACAAAGATTTGAAAACTACATTTCTCTAATTTCTAAATTTCCAAAGCTGCATATGCCATTTAGCACATTTAGACTCAATTTACGCAGAGTGCAAGACTTTGTTACAAACAAAAAATATTTCAAAAATGGCAACAACAACAAAGAAAGAGAAACATTTACACAGCACTTTTCTTTCTCGACTTGGCATCAACTATCTGAAAATGAGAAAAAGTCTCATCAACTTATTAATTGCCACCCCTGTGCCACTTTTCATGCAAAGTTTTCTGCTCTCCATTCCTCAGCCAGTGCACAGCAGAAACATATAAATGAAGCGAGCGAAAAACTAGCATCAGAAATTTGTGCACACTTTGGAAATTCACGCAGTCCAAATTCCGAAAGCAAAGGCATAAAAGTGATCAAAAATATGATTGATGTTGTTCAGCCTATCATTGAAAACAAAATGGGAATCACATTCAAATCCCATCTGAGTGACAACTTTTCTGTAAAAGGAATTGTCTCCCCTTCCCAAAACAGAAAATCTGTAGAAAATACAGTAAAAAAATCAAACAGAACAATTGAAAATCTTATTATTAATAATGACACAGACGCCATGAATCCTTGCTTCAGGCCAATCTTATAGCATGTATGACAGAGAAAGAATGAATTGTACACATGTTACAAAAGATGTTGCAGAGCAAAACATGATAGAAAAACTTGAAAAAGAACAATCAAGAAAACTGAAACCAAAAGTCCATCATGGGAGATTTGAAAATTATGAATTTGACAAGGATGCTTCTTTATCAGAAATTAAGCAATACCCAGCAGAAAAGCCAGTTAACTGGACAAGGTTGGCTGGTAAATACAGCATTACTTATCAAGGCAATCAGCCCAAGAACTCTGGTCAAATACTGATGAACTTTGCTAAACACCATGGTATAAATACGAACCGATTCAATAGATCCATGCGAGTAAGCGGTCGAGACTACACAAGAAGAGTGAGGAGATCAAAGATGAAACTTGGAAAGAGCAGGATATCCATACCATCAGCAAGATCTGCAAAAAAAATCAAGAACATCATTAAAACCAAACTACAGCAAAATCACCTGTATATTGGAGAGCGCATCGCCCCAAAAGTCTATATTACCAATAAAATTGACAAAGATGGCAAGCTGACAACATCTGAATGCTTGATATATGGGAGAAAGATTCCCATTACAACTGTCATTAAGGAAGAGATGGAACGTTTCAGCATGGCTGGAGTTCTTAGAGAGAAAAGCAATAGCATCGAGGAAGCCATAACCACATTGCGCAATATCCAGGAGGAGCGCAATGACCCTGAACCTCTTAAACAATTGCAAGAAATACAGAATACATTTCACATGAAAATATGGCATGACCATTCAGAAATCTTGAACAGTTCATATGTGAACTTTATGGTGTGCTTCTTGTATGACACGGCTAACTTCCTCACTGATGAAGAGTACAGGAAACAGTTTCAAGATAAAAGCCCACTAGATGTTCAGAGTTTTGTGGAAAAACCAAGATTATACATATTTGGAAAATCTGGTACGAAAAACTTATTAAAATTGTAGGGCAAGGCCACACCAATATAATTTCTTGTTCGTCGGACCCCGCACACTCATATTTGAACAAATCAATACAAATTATATTATTTCTTATTTCCCTCATCAAGGAAATTTTGCGCTGTTTTCTGTTCTATTTTTCCGCTCTATTTTTCGTATTTCAAATAATTTTTAATTCAGGAACAAGTACAATAAAATAACAGTCATAATTATTATTATAAAACTCATATTTATTTATTTACCACCTAAAAATTTCGTCTACAAAAAAAATAATTTCATTATTTAATCACTCGCCCGCTTCTACCTTCTTTCATTGGATGTGTGACGAACAAGAAATTATATTGGTGTCGCCTTAAAAAAATTATCCTATTTCTCAGGCATTTACTAATTGGGGTGATCCTAAATATATTTTTTCGTTGGCATGATTTTAAAAAGAGAAAGATTTGATATTTCTTTTTAATTTATACAGATTATAAATTTACACTATTTTTCAGCCATGCTTAAACATCTATCTGAGCAAAATGTTTTTGTATATTAGCGCACAAAAGGAGGTTTTTACAGCTAAAGCAAATGCTTTATGCTCTTCAAAATTTTAGCCTGGGACACCCAAGATAATTTGTTTGCCCTAATTAGAAAATAAGCTGAACTTGAACTTTAAAGAAAATATGACATCTTATAAGAGTCAAACAAAAATTCTTAGATGTAACTTCATCTCAATTCATAATTTTAATATTATAGGAAGCTCAGATAAAGAGCAGCTCATGTACACAGAAACAAGACTAGAAGACCTACAATCAATGACAGCTTCAAACACCCCAAACGTGAATTTAAGAGTCTTCAGTGGCGACAATCCTGCGAGACAATTTGAGGCAGGCCAGCAAAGGGGAGGCCACTACAGTTGTGTCTGTGGTGTCAAAGCCGTGGATCACAAAAACCTTATCCACTGTTTCCGACATGAGCAGCTTTCCTTGGAACAGCGCCGCACCCTGATCACAAAAGGGCAGCTGTGGAAAAAAATGGAAAGAGGAGAGACAAATCCATTTCAGAGACTTCGTAAAGAGGAAATCGCAACCGAATTAGAAAATCACAATATTTGGACAGACAAAGAAACAAAATCAGAACTATCAAATTTACTGACCCAAAAACTTCATGGTATTTGCCGACCCCCTGCATTAATGTGTAAAGATCCTCTGAAAAGTGCCAAAGACATCAACATTAACAACTATGAGGTGCTTTCCTGTGAACCCCTTCATGATATAACAAATATTGTTCAAAACATCATTATGGAGCTCCCATTTCAGGTACCAAAGGAAATTCAAAAGGAATTTGAAACATTTTCAAGCACAACAATTGGAGACAAAAATCAAATTAAAGGATCAGATGCAAGATTGTTTGCAGTGAAGCTTGCCAAATTCATCAAGACAAATTACGATGCTAAGAAGATTGAAGAAAAGTTTTTGGCTTTAGTTAATAGTCTGGTAGAAATTATTCAAATAAGCTATTCAAACTTCAGCATCAGAAATCCCAGAAATATTCTCAGGCTTTATAACCAGTGCTTCACATTTGCCATCCTATCCCGAAACATCTTTGGAAATCCAGCTAAACTCACCTCAAGGAAATTTTTCGGAAGCCACTTTCACAGCATAACTGTTCATCTCCCTGAAACATACCGACTTTTTTGTTTAAGATCCATAATCCCTGAACAAGAGGAAAGAAGTTTTGGTGATCTAAGACGCATCTCCCTACAAACAACAAACAGACAAGCAAAATATGTAGTGGATAATGCAGTACTTAGGTTTACCATTCAACAAAAGATCAACTCAAAGCCTGATACCATTAAGAAACAAGACTCTGTCATCAGTCATCAGGCAAAGCTTTTGGATAAACGCAGCAACTCAATATTTAAAGAGGAATTCATACAGAAGAATCCACTGCTGTTTCAGGCACATTTAGAAAGAATAGCAGATTTCATGTTGGCTGGTGAGGGCATTTGGTGGTCAAAAAATGGGGAAGATGTTGAGTTCTTTGATGGTGTTGATGAGCCGTGCACAAGACTAGAAGGTCCTGAACTCCATAACTTTAGATCTTCTGATCTGCAAAAAGAGCAAATGTACATCACATCTGCATGGAAAAGATGTACAGCCATCGTAGTTGTCCTTTGTAATTATTTTAAAATTAGAGTAGTTGCCCTTTGAATTGACGTCACATTGTTGTGTCTGGAGCAGAACAAAATTGCAGCGTCGAGATTTGATCAAATCTCTGCAGAGGGTAGGGGGAAAACGTTTAAATTTGAATAGCAACAAAATATTGTAAGTAAACATGGGTGAAACAAAGAATTTTAAAGAGTATTTGAAAGGTGAGATTGATAATTTTGAAGAGTTTAAATGAGTTAAATTTGACGAAATGTTAGGCAACTTGTACATGTTTTTTGCGTAGATCATCGCTTTTGGTGAATAAATGTGTCACTTGATAGTCCTCGGGAAAACAAACCACTTATTAGGTTTGTTCGCCGAGCAATCTGTGAGATTGATTGACCCCATATCTTTCTGTATTCAATCAGTAACAAACCTAATAAGTAATAGTATATGTAAACAAACTAATTGATTTATGTAATAATTGAAGATAAATTGTTTATTAATCAGATTTTGTATATATAATATGGAATGAATTGATTAAGTTTGAATATAGTATATCAAAAGTCTACAGAACAAATTTTATTTATACATTCTTGGACTAAAAGAGTTATTTGAAAAGCTCATATGGCTAATGACCAATGAAACCATTGATATTCTTACGCAAATATGATATCTTATTGCATTCTCTTAAACTCTTGTTTATTATTTTACACTCACAAGCTGTCTTGACTGCATGGGGTGCAAGACTGATTGTCAAGTTGTCAAGACTGCATTGACTGTTCAATAGGCATTGTTCCTAGGTACCCCTTGCAGTCAAGACAGCATACAGCATGTCAAAAGTTTTTGCTTCTTTAAGGTGGCCTGAATGCTTAGGGTACAAGACTGCACATATATGGCTCTCTCAAAATACAAAGCCATATGCTGCAAGATGTATTACCCCTTGGTGCCCTGTGTGGTCAGGCCAACAAAAACAATGTCAACATATGATTGTATATGGAATACAAATACATACTGTTGCTGTATGTAATGTCTGTATAAATACTAACGAACTGCTTAGAGGGCACGCTATTAATAATAACTACTCATACATGAATGCATCCCAGGGCTTGCAAATAAATGTATACCCTTGTATATGTGTAAGACAACTTGGTATGTGTTATATGGTTTATATATCAGACTTAGATTTACCTTCCATTGTAACCAAGTTAAACCAACCATGCTTACTTATCCGGTACAATATTTTGATATTCACTTAAGAAATAAACAGCAATTTAAAAAGTTCACCGGGATATGAAGTTGGTTGGTCACGTGATCAAATCCTGTGAAGCCCGAAGGGCTTCTCAGTAGATTTGATCACGTACCAACCAACTTCATATCCCGGTGAACTTTTTAACATTGCTGTTTATTACTTATATTTACGTTTGAAAAAGACAAATCGTTCAGAACCGTAAAAATAACCGAGATTTTATGTTTACAATAATCCAAGCGACAAGCGATAAGCGCGTGCTATGATCATTGTGACGTCACGAAAACGTTCATACAGAATTGAACGTTTTCGCTTTTCTAGAGGTTCATATAAGGAAAAATATTTGCAAATGTAAATATTGCTCTTTGATATTCTTGTTATTGTATAGCTGCAGTTAATAATCTTGCTCCTTCTGACACATAACGGTATATTTCATTGTATCTAGAAATCATTTTACATGGAGTAGACTATAAGATAATGTGGATCTAGACATTTTTTTCCATTTTTTTTCATCCATTATTTGTTATAATCATGATTATATTATTATTGTTTTTATTGTATATGTCTCCTGAGGGCCCTTGATCTGTGAATAAACATTTCATATATTGAAATACTGAATGTAAATAAATAAAATATATTACATGCAAACAAACTGTTTTTATTTTAATGAATTTAAACAAATTTTGGTTGTAGAGCATGGTTAACTACATTAATTTTTCATCATCAAGTTATATAACTAGAAAGTTAAACTAAATTTAACTATTCCATTGGCAATTAACATCTGATAAGTAATACTTACATTATCAAGTGCATAGGCATTATAGTGTTTCCAAAGAACAAGGGACGTTATTGACCGAAATATGCCGTGTTTCAAATATGCACAGCACAAAACATTTTCAAAAGCCTTTAATTTATCAAATCTAATGGTATATAACTTATATGTGTAACTTAAATATATACATCATGAAATTCACGCTGAAAACTGTTCCGTTTTTAAGAAGACGTCGAAATTTTAAACGCAACGTCAAGCATATTTACGCGATAAATTGCCGATTTGCTGTTAATATGTGTTGTAAAGCATATCTGCGCATGAGTTTCGGGCTTGTGAACCGCAGATCACAAGTTTAAATCTGCATGCGGCTTTTTTCATTAAACTTTTGAAATTTGAAGTTTTTAAATTTAAAATTGGATTTATTTCCGCCTATTTTACATACATGTATATACTTCTGATGCATTATGCTATATTGTTTCTTTTATAATCAACTAATTTTCTGTCGTTTTAAAAACTATTCGAAGGTGTAGTGAGTCAGTTAAATACAAGTACCTTAGGACTTCCATTGGTTATTCACCAAAGTACAGGAAGCAAAAAAAAGTTTCTAAAGCTTTCATAACCTTTCTAATAAAAATTTTAATTTAAAATGCATGGACAATGAACTCGAAGAAGGAAAGGGAAAAAGAGGGAGGGGGTTTTAAACTGTCAGCAAGTTTGATAAGCAACCCCAATTAAAAAAAATACCGTATATCAGGTTTTTTCCGCGTGTATCCAATTTCCGCTTTGTTCACGACGATTTCCGAATCGCGGAAAATAAAAATCAGCGTAAATTTGATACAAAGGTTTGTTCTTGTAATAGAGTTCTCTCTTTTCTTATAAAGTAAACAGGTAAGTAAAAGTGCGGTGAACTGTGTTCAGTTAGTTTAGTTAGGGGTAGAAATTGCAGGATCGGAGGACAAGCGCCAGATAATAGGTATGTAAGCTTCTTTGTTTATTTAATAATCCATTGACCAGCTAATTAAAGTGGTCACTTTCCTTGCGTAAACCGATGACTAATTACTTGTATACCTGAGCTACTGGTATATGTAACGGTACATGTTCTATGATTGTTTGCGTCTCTAAAAGTAATTATCGGTAATCACTTCACATTAAGGAAATCGTATAAATGGTTTCATTGTCCGAATTTTCTTAAAGCTGCTTGGTCCGATTTTATATCAAATTTGGATACGCTTTTAAACGATGGTTATGCTAAGTATGTGTATAATAATAGACATTGCAGTAATTTTCCCGGTCAATTAAGCCAAATTTCAATGAAAAAAATTATGTACAAAATTTGTTTACAAAACAAGCGACAAAAAAGGGAATCTCGTTATTTCGCCTCACGTTAATTTTCGCCCCTGACGTAGAGACCGGTATGGTTGTGATACGACCTCGACATCGCTATAAAAAAGGGTCATAATGTTCAGGTAAATTAAAAAAAACATGTGTATATTTTGTTCGCTAATATTTCTGAAGTTTGCTTTGTTTACAATCGATGCATAACATGCGGGTTGAATAAACCCAGTCATCAGGGGGACGAAACCAAACGGTTCCCATTTCTAAACATTCCCGTGATGCATTTTGGTTTGTTTTTTCGTTTGCCCAAAAAGAAATTATTTTATTTACTTTAAATATTTCTAACTTTGAAAGGAGACCGATTCTGCTGGTGTAAATAGGAGAAAGTCCATAACTTTCTAAGATAATTGGTTTGTATGGAAAATTATTTGATACTGTAAAAACCAAAAAATCGGACCAAGCAGCTTTAATTATTAAGAGTAACAATTTAGATATGTTTTCCCTCTTACTATCGTGAATAATATTTTCACTATGACTTTGAAATAGTGAAAATTTGATTCGCGTAAATTTTATATACTCTTCTAGTTTCTGATTCGCGGAAAAAACTTGACGCGGAAAAAACCTGATATACGGTATCATTGAATCAAAAAGAAATTGAAATGGGAATGATTAAACTGGATTTAAAAGATGTTAAAACCAAACTGGATCTGTTCATGTTTCACAATACTAGTATTGTTTGCACACACATATATACACTCAGAGAGAGAGAGAGAGAGAGAGAGAGAGAGAGAGAGAGAGAGAGAGAGATGTTAGGACTCTCTGGCTAGAAATGAGTAAGTTTAGGAGGCAGAGGGTATAAGAGTGAGTCACAGAGAGTGAAAGACAAGAATATGAGAGATAGAGAAAGAATGAGAGAAAGAAAAAGAAAAAATGAGAGTCAGAGGGAACACTTGTAGTTTTCTGTTAAATCAACGTAGTATACAAATCATCTTTCAGACACGCAGTGTTTAAGAATCATATTATACATTAAAAACACTGTAAAATACTTTATTGTTAAACATATTTTTATTTTCTTCGGACTTAGAAAAACTTCATCATGGAATGAGCACGTGATGCAGCCCGCGGGCTGACAGGTTTAGCACGTGGACTCTGACTGAAACTGCTTGGTTGGATTCTATCACAATGTGCATTACTTTAACGATAAAAGGATTATTTATATATGGAATCTAAATTAAAAACAATGTCTCATATTAGTGAATTACAAGTGAAATGCACTCGCACTCTCTCTCTCTCTCTCTCTCTCTCTCTCTCTCTCTCTCTCTCTCTCGTTTTTTTCTGAAAAAACTTACTTCGTAAAATATTTTATTTTACACTGTGTAAATATTGTACTAAGATACTGTATAATATTCTCGGTGTTGTAAAAAAATACTACCAAATTTAAATGTTAATAATAAACTAAACAAACACCTCCTGGTTGTCGTAGTGATGATAAACCAACAAAAGTTGTGCGTTACTCTGGCTCCACAGAGATACAAAGTATTCAGCACGATGACAAAGGACAACCTCTCTATTCATTTGGTTACACTAAATACATCATTGAGAACAGGAACCTAGATATATATGTGTCAGACAATGAAGCAGGTGCAGTAGTGGTGGTCAATAAGGCCGGCAAACTCCGGTTTACCTACACTGGTCCTCCCTCTAATACCAAGGGATCATTTAGTCCATACAGCATCACAACAGACAGTCAAGGTCGGATCCTGACAGCAGATTTTGACAACAACTGTATCCACATCCAGGATCAGGACGGACAGTTCCTCCGCTACAATGACGACTGTCGTTTACAGGGTCCATGAGGTTTATGTGTGGAGACCAGAGACAACCTCTTTGTTGCGAGATAACAACAGGTTACTGTATACAGGGTTATTTTCGCCCCGTCTAATTTTCGCCCGTCTACACTCCCAAACAGTTTTGCTCCGTCTTGAATTCGCCCAGACACAGTTGTGTTTAAAGATAGATAATAATAGATAATATAAGACATTGGAATCCGCCCAGTGTTAAATTCGCCCGCTGACAACGAGGGTAAAAGGGGCGAAAATAAGACGGGGGCGAATATTTCCATGCTTACAGTATGTGAAGAAAATCCAGTATTACCTATAAACAAACTTTTAAAAAAACTGTAATGTAATACTACCAGTACATTTCTAAACAGTGACGGACTGAGTTTGTCAGCACATGTAGATTAAATCAGTTTATATTCATATTTATAATATCAACACAATGACTGTACATGCATGAATGTACCTATTATATGTAAACAGACTACAGTAATTGATTTATGTAATAACTGTAAATATTTACATTTGCAAATATGTTTCTTTATATGAAACTAAGAAATAAACTGCATTGTTAAAAGTTCATCGGGATATCAACTTGGTTAGTACGTGATCAAACCTTCTGAGAAGCCCTTCGGGCTTTACAAGATTTGATCATGTGACGAACCAAGTCCATATCCCGGTGAACTTTTTAACTTGCTGTTTATTTCTTAAATAATCTGTTTATGAATAAGATTATGCGACACTATTTATATTTTCAGTGTCTTTGTCTGTGATAACACTACGAATCGATTTTGTGTTTACAGTCCAATAAATTCAAATGAGGTATCGTTGAGGTGCAGTCGGGGTTTGCATAACTAGCTAAACAAAATGAAAATCACATAAATATGTCAATTATTGATTAAACGTGAATAAACTGTGTATTTTAAATGTCAACAGAAGACACATTTTGTTTCTAAAATTTAAATGACTGTGAACTATTGAAATACAGAATGTAAATAAATTAAATGAATTAATTACATATATTTACATTTGCCAATATGTTTCCTTACATGAACCTAATGTATAGCGAAAACGTTCAATTCTGTGTGAACTTTTTCGTGACGTATCAATGATCATAGAACGCGCTGATATTGCTTGTCAGTTAAATTATTGAAAACATAAAATCTCCGTAATTTTAACAATTTGAAAAGGTTTGCCTTTTTCAAATGTAAATATAAGTAATTAACAGCAATGTTAAAAAGTTCACGGGATATGAACTTGGTTGGTACGTGATCAAACCTTCAGAGAAGCCCTTGTAGTTGCCAATCGAGTTGTCTTGTCCTGTATTTGATTGTGGTTATGTGAAAGGGGAGCCAAGTCATCAGCAAAGACTGGGTCGTCAAGTTGTGTTAGGAGTTTCCACTGTATTCCATTCGTCCTGCCTGATGTGGTAATCTTCAGAATCCAATCAATAACCAGGAGGAAGAGAAATGAGGATAGAAAACATCCTTGTCGAACCCCTGTTTTGACTTCGAAACTTACAGACATCTGGCCAGCATGGGTAACTCGGCATTTCATGCCTTGGTATGTGTTACGAATTAAGGAGACAAGTTTCTGGGGTACTCCATAGTGCCTCAGTATCTTCCAGAGAGTGTCTCTCTGTCCACACTTTGAAACGGTTTCTTAGTCGATGAAGTTGACATAAAGCGGGGACTTCCACTCCAGTGATTGCTCAATTATGATACGCAGGCTAGCTCTCTGGTCAGCACACGATCTGTTGCTTCTAAATTCAGCCTGCTGATCACGGAGTTTTGGGTCGACTGCCTTGTTCATTCTTTCAAGAAGTATCCTGATGAGGACCTTGCCTGGCACTGACAAGAGCATAATTCCCCGGTAGATAATGCATTCCCATAAGTCTTCTTTCTTTGGCAGCTTCATAAATATACCTTCTTTCCATTCCTCTGGAATACTCTCTTCCCGCCAGATCTTCTTGAAGAGGTTGTACAGGATGGTAACAGATGTTTACATATATCAGCTTTGATGGCTTCTGCTGGTATCTCATTAGGGTCTGCCGCTTTTCCGTTTTTGAGCGTGCTGATTGCCCTCCTGATCTCTGTCTTTGTTGGTACATGTATGACACAGTTGATCGGAAGGCCAGTGTCGGCTGACTGTATGTCCAGAGGTCTTTCAGGTGCTGGTCTATTTAATAGCTTCTCAAAGTGCTCTGTAGCTACCCATCTCTTCAGCTGTTCATCAGTTGTCGCAAGAGGGTTCCAAATTTTGTGTTTTACTGGCTTGTGTGTCTGTTGAAACTTTTAGGCGACCTTCTTGGTGACCATATATAGTTCCCCCAAGTTTCTCTGTCCTGCTGCTTCTTTAGCTTGTTTGGCTAGATTGTCAATATGATCACCTTTTTTTCCTGATGCTTTTCTTAACTTCTTTGTCTGTGGGTGTGTAGCCCTCCTGAGCTTTTGCCTTTGCTGCTTTGTCCGGCTGTTGTTCAGTGCCGCCTTCTTTTTCTTCCTTATATCTAACTTCTTCAATGTGTCTGCAGATATCCACACTTTGTGCTGATTCTTTCTTTTTCCAAGGACTTCTTTACACGTGCCACGCCACATCTCACTGATATGTTGCCTTTGAGTTGCAATGTTGATATCAGTGTTTTCTAGCTGGTCTTGTAATGGTTGGAATTTGGACAGGCTGACGTGGAATGCTGTTCTCACTTCCTTGGTCTTGAGGAGACATTGTACTTTGTCATATATATATTTTCATAACTATACATATAATACAATTTAGACTGATTTAGTCAACAATAAAAGGAATGTTCCATGGTTTGTTTGCAAATTCATTGCTTACACAACATGTATATACTGTAGTTTATGTATATAACAGCCTTGCACGGGTACAATTTCACTGGTGTAGTTAAATTTGATTTGTTGTTATATGAAACAATATAAAAAATGATTAAAAATATCAGAGGCAGTGTGTTTTACATTGCAGAATTTAAAATTACTTTGAATCAATGAAGTTAAATAAATTTAAAAGCTGCAAAATAATTACTGATGGTATAAAAAATTTTCTTTTTGTATACTTCACAAATCAAACTTGCAAGTTTTTGCTGAAAGAAATGATATGTAATATTAAATGTTGCAAGTATTAACAGTTTTCCTTATACTTCCCTCTTTGATAAAAAAAGAGCATCTTGGTATGCACCTGTTGGTTCGTATCCTAAGTGTTTTGTATTCAACATCAAAAGTACCATTGTTTTTTAAAGAAATTTAGTGAGTTGGTCCTTTATTTAAACAATAAAATGCTTTCTTTGGTGATTCATACGGGATATGAAGGTGGAGATATTGCAGAAAAATGCATAACCCGGCTTAGCGAGGCGGGCTATGTAAATTTTTTCCTGCAATGGTTGTTACGTACCTTTATAACCCGCATGAATCACCAAAGAAAGCATTTTATTGTTTATATTTACATCTTTCTTTTAACAACTTAATAAATTGAATGTAAAATAGTAAGGTAAATTAACTAAATTACTGTTAATGTACATCAGTACGTTAGCAAACAGAAACAGCCAAATCGTCTCCTATGGGAATTTGAGTCTGACATCATCATGAATTCATGATTATTTCGTGCAGTCAGTGAATTTTCTTAGGTCGTTGTAGGTTTCGACCAATCGATAAACGGGGCGTGTATACTTCAGTCCTGTAAGTTTCTATAGAGCCATGAATCAACTCTAAGTTTCCGTAAGAAGTAGAAGGAATCATTCTCGGTAGCATCTTCGTGTTTTCGATCTCCACTCACCTTTGGCAGATCTCATTATAAGAACTCGGTGATGTTGTGGCGCTATCTAGCGAGCAACTTGAGTTGCACCCCTTGCATATTTACATTTTAATCGAATGAATCAACGGGTTATATATACCCTAGATAAAGCAAGGAATGTTTTATTTATAGTGTTTGAAGAGACCGGGAGTAAAATAGTCGCTGATATATAAAAGCATTCATTCCATAAAACCAGATATCGTTGTCGTAAATATTGTGGACGAAAGAAATTAAATAAAATACAGCCCACTGAATATTTTAAAAGCAATAAACATTATCAGGAAAGTAAATACTAATGGCATAGGCAACTTCTACATTCGCCATGTTTACTTCCCATACTATCACGCTAGCCTTGACAAGAATGTAAATCTCTGTTCAATCCCACGCAGTATGCCCCCTGAGAACTTCGAGTTAAATAACACACTATACCTCAGTCTGTTTCTACAAGGTGATCACAGATCACTGTATTTACTTTTACATAAAATTGCAATTGAAACTTTGTAAACGTAACGAATAAAATCTATATTATAAACTACACGTAAATGCTATTCTTATTACTTTATCAACGTTTTTAGATATAATTTTTAAGGTCTTCCGTTTCAACGGAAGACCTTATCATTATTATTAAGGTCTTCCGTTTCCAACGGAAGACATTGTTATTGCTGTTTCGTTTCCCCTATTATTATTTTTTTCTGTAACGTTTTCTCAAAAACGCTTCAGCTGATTTTCATGAAATTTTCCGATGTTATTCAGCATAAAATTTGTAAGAAATTTGTTGACCAATTTTTTGGTCGTCACTTCCGGTCCCGAGAAATTCAAGATTTTATGTTTTTGCTTGTTTACAATTTTTCTCCAAAAGTATTAGAGATAGAACTTTCAAATTTTCAGGGATAGTAGAGAATCTTTAGCCGCAGTGCCTTTTGCATATTGAATTGTCCTTCGTCACTTTCGTTTGTCACCGGAAGGAAACAAAAAAACATTGATTTTTCAATTTATTTGTTTTGAAGATTTTTTATGTTATTATCCAATAGAGACACTTTAATAACTTCAGAATATGAAATTTGTTTTAAAATCGATCCACGCATTTTCGAGATTTTGGGCTCCAAAGTCCTGAAGCGAGAGTCCGCGTAGCCTTTGTTGTTGAGTGGTGGACTTGTGCCCAGGGGACCCGGGTTCAGTCCCCAAGTGCCGAATGTTTTTTTTTTCTTAATTGTGTTTTGATTTACGATTTTATCTTTTAAATGATGGATTTTAATCATTCTGATTTTAATTTTATCAGAAATTTCAATGATAGCGCCTTTTGTCCAGCAGAAAAAGAGCTCGTTTCAAAATACCGTTGATTTTCCCAAATAATAAAAATGTAAACAGGTAATCAAACGGAAGACCCCTCGTTGCTCGCAACGAGTTTCTGGTTAATTAGGTCTTCCGTTTCCAACGGAAATTTTTATCAAATTTTAATTTTATCAAAAATCACAATAATAGCGACTTATTAAAGTATAATTTAAATATAATTATATGTCTTTTAAAATTCTTATAGAGAGTGAAATGGAATTTGATGATGTGTTTAGAAATGATAGAAAAAAAAACAACTATCCATATAGTCTACTTTATGGTGCACTCAAACAGAAGACCTTTCGTTGCTCGCAACGAACGTATAGCTATTTTTTTTTATCTGTCACGTTTTCTCAAACACGCTTCAGCCGATTTTTATGAAACTTTTAGAACTCACTCTAAACAAAATTTGTAAGACAAATGTCGACATTTTTTTGATGGTCACTTACGGTCCCGAGATATTACAGATTTCATTTTTTTGCTTGTGCCTTATTTTTCTAAACAATTATGAAAGATGGAACTTTCAAGTTTTGAGGAATGGTAGAGAGTCTTTAGCCGCAGTGTCTCTTGCATATCCGAACGTCCGCCGTCACTTCCGGTTGTCACCGGAAGAAAACAAAAAACATTGATTTTTCAATTTATTTGTTTTAAATTTTTTTTAGTTATTATTCGATAGAGACGCTTTAATAACTTCAGAATATGGAATTTGTTTTAAAATCGATCCACGCATTTTCGAGATTTTGGGCTCCAAAGTCCTGAAACGAGGGTCCGCCTAGCTCAATCGTTAGAGTGGTGGACTTGTGCCGAATGTTTTTTATTTTCTTAATTGTGTTATGATTTACGATTTTATTTTTGAAATGATGGATTTTAATAATTCCAGTTTTCATTTTATCAGAAATTTCAAAAATAGCGCCTTTTGTCCAGCTCAAAAAAGAGCTTGTTTCAAAATACCGTTGATTTTTCCAAATAAAAAAAATCTTTTTTTCAGCTTTTTGTTTTTACATATTTTTCAGTGTATTTTTATGGGTTAATTGCCTTTTTAAGATGTATACAGGTAATCAAACAGAAGATCCTCGTTGCTAGCAACGAGTTTCTAGTTTTTAATATATTCGATCAATCTATATAGTCAGGTACTCTTTACACAATTGCTTACAAAAAATAGTTCCATTTATGATCAGCAAATACAACATAACAGCAAATGTTTAGAATATCGATGTATATCTAATACACGGGAGAAAACAAAATTAACGTAAAAAATAACTTTTCCCCAAAAATGTAATTAAGGAGGTTGGCCCCTGAAATAATAGTAATGTCAATCATCCGAAAACCACTGGGATATAAAGATGGGGACCTAAAATGTTCATTTATTTTGTGACCCATGTCACATGCCATTTTTTGGAAATATTGGGCTCCAAACAGAAATGATAATTTTCCTGAAATTTTTGCTAAAATTTGACATGGAAATTGATAATTTTAAGAAATCAAACAAATATTTAAAGTTTGAACTATTATTTAGTTATGATTTTTATACAGTATGAAGTTGAACACATGTAGTGACTATAAAAGTAAAATCTAAGTCAAAGTTTAAAAATTCTTGCTCTACTGGTGGCTACAAAGGCCAGTACATAAAGAACACAACAACAGATGTTGCAAAATTTTGGAGTAATCAATTAACGCAAATTAAAAAAATATAGTAATGTCATCTTTCCAAAACTTTGCATACAAATAGACATAC
Source organism: Magallana hongkongensis (assembly GCA_016163765.1). Lineage (NCBI taxonomy): Eukaryota > Metazoa > Mollusca > Bivalvia > Ostreida > Ostreidae > Magallana > Magallana hongkongensis. The sequence continues at coordinate 2,994,615 of WFKH01002636.1, read as the reverse complement.
ATTTAATGTCTCATTTAAAAGTAAAACAAGTAGGGGTCACATCTCAAAAATTTGAGATATAGCATGAAATAAGCTAATTTCAGGCCAAAATTGGAGTTCATTTTTTCTTAACTTCTATAAAATATAAGCTAAATATGCCAAAATATATCGATAGAAATATTAAAATAATGTTTAAATATGTTTATTAGAACATCATGAACATATCATAATACACAAACTATCCAGAAGTTTGGTCTGTGCTGAAAATTAGGAAGCTAAAGTAACAGTACTCTAAAACTAATGAGTTATGAAAATTGTTCATTTCCTTCTTGAAAACCTTCCGCCACAAAATATAGTCCCTTACTAAACTCTGTAAAAATGAAATTTTTTTGAAACAATTTTATTCAATAAGGTTTATTTGGCATTGTAAAATATAAATATACTACTAGAATTAATATGTAATGCAGAATTTTCAGACTAGAGGTGACCCAAACTAGCTACCCAAAACCTGAGGAGCGAACCTCTTTAAGAAGTTTTCAAAATCTTCCGCCTGCTGCCTTCTCAGTCTTTTTCACAAAAATATAGGTAATTCTTCGATTGACAGTTTTTTATATATATATGGGGTAACCCATATCTATTCTTGTTTATGGCGGGTCATGTTTAACATGAAGAAAAATGACTTCTAGGTCTTTTTTCTTCTTCAAAAAAATTCATTCTACAGCTGAGGGGGGGGGGGGCATAATTCCACGTTGAAAAATGACCCCCGTTCATCATTCTACGGAAGTCATTATTCTTCTTAACACCGGCTGGCCTGCTGCCCTGGTGTTATATTTTTTTGGAAAACAACTTCTTACATATTTTTTTTTCCTTAAATGTGATAAAAATCATTTCATGACACTATACCGTTGGCAAAAGATAGTTTTTGGGCTTTTATCCAAGACATCCTCTCACGGGTGGTTGTTGGTTGAAAGGGCCTCTTCCTTCCCTAGCACTGGACATTTTTTCTTAAATCTGCACTCCTACCTTATGTACACTTTATTTATTAAAGAAAAACTCAAAATATTTTACTTTTTAAATTTGTGTATTTTTATATAGACCTCTTCTTCTAAAGAAGATCAATAGAGCCTAAAAATGGGAACGAGCCCTCTTAGGCAAAAATTGGAAACATTTTGCGTCCGGAAACTTTTCAATTT
>WFKH01002636.1:2942417-2980490 GCA_016163765.1 Magallana hongkongensis | reverse complement strand
TCCGCGCATGAACGGATATTTCATCTTTAAGAACCTTGATCCGCCGCCGTATTTTCATCGGCAACGAGAAACACCTGCGAGATTGCTCGAGAATTAACGAAAGTGACCAATCAAACTTTCGCTTCTATTTGTACATCGTCGTCGACACCAACAGGTTGTGGAAACAACTGCAGTAGGGAAAATACAAAATGCACACAGGTAAAATTAAGATCCTTGTGAGTGATCCCCTCAGTTAAAGATTGCATCAAAAGAATCTCTTCTGCCCGGGTTTAAAGGTATTTCTTTCACGAAGAAGAGGTCGTTTTCACAATGCACGCATTGGTAACTGGGGACGCGTAATCCCAATATGCGGTGCATGGCTCGTTGAATCATTTGCATTGGAGTCTTTTTTTAATTTCTATGTCGAGTTAAAAAGTGTCTGGTTCTGTGATACTTTCATTTTTAGTGATTTTGTGATGGTTTTTTCACGTCGTCGAAATGTCACCTTGTAAGGAAGGAGTTAATGAGGGTAAATTAACCCCATTGTAAACAAATTTGTATATATGTGTGTTTATCGACATGTCTAGGACAGTAGGAGATGGGTACATGAGGTATGTATTTATAATTATTGTCATGGGTATGCGAAATATTGTCATGAGTATGTGAAATATCTCTTTTTCAATACATGTACACAATGTACATGCTTAAAAATGGTCAATATAAATAAAATGCATATAGATACAAGTGTACTCTTTTATCATCAGTCTGATTGTTTCATCATAGATAATTATGCATGTTGATATACATATTAATGAATATGGTCACATGTATTTTTGTTCTAGATCTCATAGGCGTACAAGGCTTTTAAGATTGTCTATTATATAAATAGACAATGTTGTACTGTAACAGAAGTTATATATAACTGGGTAGGTCTCACAAAACAAGTATAAGTTAAAGTATTCAAGGCTTACATACTTCTCGTACAGGGCAGTTCATGCATTTGTCAAGCTGTTTTGAGGATCGTGCATGTATATATTCATACATTGCATTTTTATCATCTGTCATCTGATTGTCACGTTTGTGATTGGAGACCAGGCTTGCATAATTCATGGGGATCAATAGAGGATAAAGGATTTTTAAACATTTTCGATGAACTGCATAATCCAATCACTATATATGCATTTTAATTATATTCACAACTGCATCCAGAGATGTTTCTTAATCTCCAAGATACCAGTGTGTTTCAGGCGACTATTGCATTGCATTTTGGTATTCATTTCATGGTAGTTTACATTTGAATTAATATTTATTTTTTGATTTTTATGCATATGTATTGTCATTATATATTAGTTCTGTAAATTAATGTAAATATATTATATCTGTATATTGTTGATTTTATAAATACTGTAACCAAGGTATTAATTACCGGAACTATGCATGTATGTTTTATGTTTCTCTAAAAATAGATAATTGTGTAAATTTAATTGTGGTTTAGCTGGTACATATCTACTAAAATCCTTTTTTTCAGCATCAAATTATATATAAAACTGACATAGCTGCTATTAATGCTGGAACCCTGAAAGAACAAATTCATTCATAAAGAATCAAAATATATGTAATCTAAGCTCTTTCTTATTATAAGCATGATGTTTTACTATATACACTTCCAGGATCTATAAATAGCTGACATGGCCGCTATGAATGCTGGGACCCCCCAACCGGGGGAACCCACGGATGAGGCCCAGCTACAGGCAAAACTGGAACGCTCGGCCAGCACATACTTCGAGAAGTTCTCCACCCCAGTGTTCAGAATGCAGGAGCTGATCGGCTTCCACAAGAACCACTGGCTGCTCTCTGATGATTTCAAGATGGCATATGATCAACCAGTCGGCCTCATTAAAGGTAAAGCTCCTGATAACTTCATAACTTTACCAGCACTTAACGTGTGTGATCTGTTCTCTTACTTGATCAACCCCTTTCAATGACTGCAGGTTTGATCCCACTTAATCAAGCCTGTAATTTGTCAGGCTTCACTACATAAATTATGAAAATCTATTCCCCACATGACCAACTCCCATCAATGGTTGCAGGTTTGAACCCACTCAACTCCAACAGCTGTGTTCTGATGGTGCCGGAGGACCCGGTCCTAGCGGAGAACAAGCTTGGCCTGGACTACCGCGAGGTTCACCAGGTGATCCGGGAGCTGACCTACGGGATCTACGTTCTGAACCAGACCCCCAGCATCTCCCTGGAGGCACTGTACGATCAGGGCACGTGGTGTAACCTACCCCCGGGCTTCAATGACACTCACATTGGTTTGTATTGTTGTAATACTTATCTAGAATTGTCTTGTGTGTGTTTTTTGTTGTGTTTTTTTTTTGGGGGGGGGGGGCATATTAATAGATTAATAGGAGTTAATTTACTTCTAGAAGTGTCAAATGATTTTTGGGAAAGATTATATTCACAGAATTATTTGGTATTTACTTCTAGAATTGTGTTTTTCAGTGAAATGTTATATTCCTAATGAGATTGAATGGGTTTACCTATATGGACATGTAAAAGTGATATATATTTTTTCCTTACCTCTAACCCCTGGCCCCTTTTGATCCCTGTTTGACCTCTGTCTGACCTTTATTTGACCTCTGTAGGTCAGCTGCTGATCAGTGTCGACTACATGATGAAGGCCCTGTGGCACGGAGCGTACTTCCCCAAGGAGAAGAGGACCAAATTCAATGACAAATGGAGGGAGCACTTCCAAGTGTCCAAACAGAACGGGAAACCAGAGAAAGAGAAGTCCTTCCTCTCAGATTTCCTCAGTCATGGTACTGTATTATATAGCTGGATTGTGTTTGTAAAGCAATCTCTCTCAGTCTCTCTCTCTCCTGTTCATTCTCATTCTCTTTCTTCCTGCTCTTTTCTCTTTCCTTCTCTGTCTCTCTCTATTTCTTTGTCTTTTTCCCTGAGCACCTTTCTCCTTCTTTGTCTCTCTTTCTGTCTGTCTCTCTCTCTCTCTCTCTCTCTCTCTCTTCCTGTCCCTTTGTCTCTCTCCCTCTTTGTCTCTCATTGTCACAGTCTGTATCTATTTTTCTTTCTTTACCTCCATCTGTCAGACAATCTCTCTCCTTTCTTTCTCTGTACTTTCTGATTCTTACAGCTCCTGTCTATCTCTGTCTTTTCTTTGTTTTTCTTTCATTTTGTCTGTCTATATTCTTTTTTTTCCTTGATTCAATATATATCAGTCTGCCTCTCTGTCTCTGTCTTATGAAAATCTCTCTATTATATCAAAATATTATACATTTCTCGAACATATAAAATGAACTTCAGAAGATCATAAGTTTGTGTGTATAAACATTTTATGTATTATTAAATTCATGTTGAACTTCATTAACATTAATTCTTAAGGGTTTGTTTTGCTCATTCATATTAAATAATTAAGGGCATATTTTTCAGGCATGGTGGATATGGGTAAAGATCCCGATTACTGTGATGCGTACAACGACCTTCAGTTTGATAATGAGGATGACCCGGACATGATAAAAGAGCGAATTCACTTCATGAAGCACGTAGAGGACATCTGTATGCAAATGACGCTGTACCAGAAGAAAGTGATGCATGAAAAAGACATCTACATGATGGAGGCCGATATGACCATATCTAGCATCGTTCGACTGCTGGACGATCGGATAAATCATGACGACTACGAGCGCGTCAATACAAGACTTCAAATGCATGAAAACATGCTGAGGGAAAACCTGATGAAGAAGATGGACATTAGGCGACAGCTGTTCATTCTGAAGTTTGTGAGTTTTCTGACGCCATTTTTGATCGGGATGAGGAAGAGAATGAAGATTCCAGACACGACACGATTTCTGCCAGATCTCTCAGGTACTGCAGTGTTACAGTTACTCCCCTTATGTTGCAGTCATTAACCCACCCCAACCCCTTTTTGCCTCTTTCCACCCAATTTAAAATATCCTATTTTAGTGCATGCTGTAAAAAAATAGTATTTTTGAATTCATGTGTGCAGTGAATGTTTTATATGAAAGCTTCTTCAATAGCTTATTTCTCTTTACTTTGTCTTGCTAAATACACCACAAGTTTTTAAAAGTTAATTCCCTTTCACATCTTTTTTTTTGCATGTGAATGTATAGATAGTGATGGATTCAATGAACTTTTTGCCAATGAGGATATTGGTAAAGAATTTTAAAAACTCTCTTTTCCATAACAATACATTTCTATGTCATCTTTTACATCTTTTAGGATTTGTCTAAATCTTCAAAAGTTTTAAATATTTAGGTTCCTGCTAGTGTGTATAGACCGATTTTTGCAGTACATGTACTGGTAACTTGTCACTGTTTAACATGTCAAATTCATGCGTTATTCAAAGCTCAGAAAAATGTAAACAAAAATATTTATTCAGTTAAAGGGCAAATGCTTTTACAATTGTTGACAAACGTTCTCCAGAGTTGTGGACAATCTTTTATTGTATCGTGCAATGTTTAAAGTTTAAAGATCTATACATTCTTAAGAGGTGTTGACAGGAATTTTACGATTAGTATCTATCGTCCACACCGATAGGGATTTAAAACAGACGCGGTGTGATGGGTGTCAAGTTAACAGCGGGGTTTACAGATGGTGACACCCAATACCCTAAATCTTTATGCTCCAGTGGACTCTGGTATTTCATTAAATATCAGCCATCAGATTTCAGGAAGTTAATTGGCACCTATAAATCGGAAGTGTTTGATAAAATTGGAGTTATACTTTCAAAAGAATAAACGTTTGCATGCAAGACCATAAACACCTATGTCATCCTAATGATTATTAGAGTTAATTCTAATTAACTTTGTACAAAATTTGACAAATAATACAATAAACAATAGGAGACAGTTTTCTTTGTATAAAATTTGGTAAAAAATTTAATATTTTTAAACAATAATTAATATTTGATATCTAAAGTATCATTTGTACCCATACAAAAAATAACATAATTATGTAACTATCCAAACAATTTGATTGATCCTGTATTTAACAATTGCTAATGTGAGAGAGAGAGAGAGAGAGAGAGAGAGAGAGAGAGACTTACTTTTTTTTCATGACTGACTCCCAGCTTAGCTGTGAGCTGTGTATTTTTGTATGAACCTTGAAGAATCTCTGACTTTGTTATAATGCTAGAATTGCATGTTATGCTATTTACCATAAGTTTACACCTAATAATTCATACCTGCATTAATTGTTTTACCAGAATCAGAAACAGGTAAAGTTCAGGTAAACATTAACTTTCTCTTTATGTTTATCATGCATCGATCTTCATATAAAACAAATTAGTCGAACATCTGAGACTTCTTATGGTATCTGTCAATGAAAATGAATAATTCATATACTTTTTACACATCTAGTAGTTACAGCCAAAAAAACCTGTACTTATGTACAGGTAATTGTGTCCCAAGTGAATTTCATGTGATTGAAATAGAACAAACACTGTCAAGTGAATTTTACAGAGAATAATAATCATATCGTATTTTGATGTACAATATTTTCCATATAATTTATAAAGATTTGTTCACTTTCAAATTCATGAGAAATTAAATTCCTGTACAAATTGTTGTTGTATATATGATCATGAAATTCAGGTATATCTGTATATATACACAATTCATTTATTAGCTTAGAAATTAATGTTTGGTGAGGAGGTAAAGTTAAATACATAAATGTATCCATAATAAAACTATAAATAACATTCAATTTTATCTAATAAATTGAAAATCAATCTTCTTAATTAAGGTTCTGGATAAAACTTAATCTGAAAATTGTTTCATTTACTCTGTGTAGTTCTCAAGCAATTCGTTGGATGGTAAAATTTCTTTGTCTTTAATTAATTGGGTTAATTAATATTTATCTTACATCATATAAGGCTTTGTTATGATTAATCACATTTTTAATGACATTTTTCTTGTGACCATGTATGAGAAGGTTTCCCATTTAAACTTCATTTTCTCTTGAATTAACGATTTATTAAATCTTATTAAACATTAATACCTATTGGTTAATATTCATTCAATTACACTGAACTTAAAAAAATCCCTGTTATATTTGGCTTAGCATAAGAAGTGAATTTCTGAAGAAACATAGACATTGTGATGGTTTATGAATTTATGACTGTAAATTTTAAATTTATTTTATAATTAAATATTTTATTACAATAAGCCTTGATAGCTATTATGTAGCTAGGATTTTGATGGTACATGTATTATAATCAAGTTATGTCCTTAAATGACGTTTGTTTTAGGTTACATTAAAAGGTACTGCGGTATTTTTCATTTCCATGAAATGAATTAAAGAATAAATTATACATTTTTCTAAAATTTGAAAATCAAACTAAGTTCTATGGCATATACAGGGTGTGTTTCTCTGAGTTTAGGAAAGTTACGTACTGTATTTAATCAAATTTCATGATGATATCAATTAATTAACTTAACAAAAATTATTATGATAAATATCAAGAGGGATTCTTCAAAAATATAAATCATGACATTTGAGTTCTTTGCATGTTATTTTGTTACATTAAGATTAAACAAAACCAAATACAAGCTGTGTTATCTTTGTACCTCAAATCATCAATAAAATCTTAAAAGATAAAATCACTTCATGATTTGAAACTTGTTTTCTGTTTACAGTAAAACACGGTTATAGCGAACACGCTTATAATGAATTGACGGTTACAGCGAAGTGATTTTCATTCCCCGAGACTTTATTACATGTTGTAAACTTGACGGATATAACGAATTACGCTTATAACGAAGTAAAATCGCCCGTCCCTGGCACTTCATTATAAGCGTGTTTTACTGTAATATGAAAACCCTTGATATAAAAATAACTAGATGACATCGCACAAGCGCGGGAAATAACACTTTACAAATTAAGGTGGAATAAGTTTTCTGTTTATATGATAAATGTTGTTTTGGGTTGATCATATAACAAATGTTTTTTGTTTTTTTTCGCTTGATTGACAGAGGACCAATGTAAGACGGAGGAAGAGCTGCCTCCATTAATGCTGGGAGACGACTTTAAGTGTAAAAATTTCTACCCCGACAAAAACAAGTACTTTCATCTACATGGAGGTTAGTTTTATATTGAAAACTCCCATGATGCAATTCTTGTTTGAATATGTATAGGTCCTTGTGTCATATAGTATTTTGATATGGGAAATATTGAACAACCTGGTTCAAAATATTGCATGAAGAATATATATTTTGAACCCAAGTTCAATATTTCACAGGGTTCTAATATTATATGACAACAGGATAATGAAATCTAGTTATGTCAAATTGAAATCACTGTAATTTATAAAAAAAAATTAAATTATTACTTATGAATTGAATATCGTGTATGGGCTATGGTACTCAGGTGACCATCAAGGTCTGTAGCTCTCTTGTTTTAAGTTATTTTGTTGTAAAGAATAAAACTAAATTAATTAGTACAGGTAATTGGATTTGGAGGGGGTGGGGGTGGGGGGTTCATGGATTACTTTAGTTGCTAAAATAACTGAACAGTATTTGTTTCTTATACATTGATGAGGATGTAATTACAGGTACACATGAAATCCACAAATACTGATCAGGTCACCAAAAATTTAAATGATTCCACAGTACTGGGGAATACTTCGAATGCTTCAGAGGCAATGACATGAATTAAATAACCCACAATTCATGTCTCCTGAGATATTAATTCTAGGTTTAAACTTTGATTTTATATCTTGTTCAAGAGACAGTTAGATCATGTACCCCACATACGTACATTCCAAGTGATATCTTGTGAATTTTACACGATAGTCACGGAAATAACCAGGCCCCAGCAAATTTTGCTTATATGTTCATTTCCTGATGATACGGTACCATGGATGTATGGAAGCCAGAACAATTAAAGTATAACAATTAGGTAGTGGTTTTAATTAATAAAAATCATGAAACTTTAGAAGTATTAAATTGTCTTAATTTTCTGTATCAGTGCTATCGTGTAGTACACCTCTTGAAATAATTGCAATACAATGATACATGAGGTACAAAATTGTGTAATATGCTTGAAATCGTAATGTCAAGGCTACACCTCTGCAGTTAGATCATTTTAATTAAGCAAATAAGCGATTAAAAAATAAGGGGCATAATAAGCGATCAGTGGGATTGACCAATTGAATTGCTAAAATTTTACTTGATATAATCTAATTAAAAACAATAAGTACCCAACTTTTTCATTGGCTTATGCAGAGTTCTAGCTGTTAATAATGTAATATATTTAATAAAATATTTTTTCTTTTGTATTGAATGTATTCATTTCTCTAATTACTGTGTTTTCAAAATGCCATTTTTTCCATAAAGATTGAGATGTTCAAATGTGAGTGTTTGCTTTACAGGAATAAACATAGACTTTGAGACGGACGACCTAGAACCGACACCAAAGGAAGTGACCAACAGATACTCGGATATCCTAGCAATGGCTGAGCAAGGTTTTATCAAGGCCATTTCCATGGAAACCATCAAAGAGCATTATGAGGTGCCCAAAATTACAGTGGACGGAAAAGAGTAAGTCTCTGTTCTAGTCTATATATCCAGAAAAATGGAAAAAGCATAACATACTAAAGTCTTGAAGCGTTCATGAATTTGAATCAGTCTGCCTCAAGCTGTTTCAGATGACATCATTTTATAAGTCTGCACAAATTTCGGAGGACATCATTTTGACTTCGTATTTTCATGATGACATCATTTTGTTACACCTATTTCAGAGGACACTCATTTCACATGACCTCATATTGTTTTCACATATTTCAGATGACACCTTTCTCACATAACCCCTTTTTTCTGCACCAGTTTATTTCACATGACCCCTTTTTTTAATGTGCCTATTTCACATGACCTAATTGTGTCTTCGCCTATTTTCAGATGACACCTATTTCACATGACCTCATTTTGTATTCGGCTATATCGCACTGCATCTATTTCACATGACCTCATTTTGTCTTCACATATTTCACATTACCCCATGTTGTCATAAATTGTTTACAAATTTTCTTCACCTGTTGCAGATGACCTCATTTTGTCTTCATCTGTTTCACATGACCTCATTTTCTCTTCACCTGTTTCACATGACCTCATTTTGTCTCACCTGTTTCAGGTACTACCTGATCTTCCTGGAGTTTGAGACATTCTTTAACCCCCAGCAGCCCGCCTGGATAAAGGCCTTCAACACAAAGCTGACTATTGACCTAGAAAGAAAGTACCTCCCCCTACAGGACACACCCATGTGGGACATCTTTGTCAAACATTTCGGGAAGAAAAAGACCGGAAAGTTAAAGGTATCAAAAAAAGTCCGAACGTTTCAGTAAAAGATAATAAGGTCTGCACATTTTGGCAAGAACAAGCTTTGGTCAAAAGGTGCCAATCAAATTCCCTTATATTTTCTGGTATACTTCCTTACATATGTACCTGTTGGATGAATTTTTTAATATGAATCCTCCAAAGACCTACCTAGACTTGATCGAAAGCTGTTTTTTGAATAGTGTTGATTTTACAATATATCTTGAAGTTCTTATAAGGCAAACAAAATTAATCTATTTGGCAAAAAAATTCAAAATATAATGTGAAAGGCAAGTATTTTTTTTTTCAATTTCATTGCAAGATTTCCTCCTTAATAATTCTCTAATAAATAATATCTCCTTAATTATATTTACATTCAGTGTATATTTCCCCTATTGCATTGGAAATCTGCGCCGTTCAATTTCCTGTAAACACACTAAGCCTTTTCATGGCGCATGAGCACAAAATTTAATATACCGTATTTTCCGGGGCATATGTCGATGTGGGGCATAAGCCGAATTGCTCATTTTCAGACAAAATTCAGCAAAAATCCTTAGACTAGCCGATCTGGGGGATAAGCCGATTTTTAATCGATGATTACTATAGTGAAAGTATGACCGCTGATCAAGGAAATCATCGAATATATACTTTCAGAATATCGATGTAGAAAATCAAAAGAGTAATTAGAATTATTTGATTTGCTAAACATTTATATTTTAAGTAATTTTTAAAAATATATCTGCGTTTTGTGCATGATTGGTCTCTTCCGTATTCGTCGGTATATATTAACGTTATGTACTGTAATTTTACACTGTTACATATATGTTGTAAATTTTATTGCAACACCAACCTCCGTGGTTCTGTTTGATAGATTATGTATAATATTTTACCAAACATTTTATATTTTATCAATACCTTATTGCTAAATTTCATTTGATCAAGTTATACTTTGAAAGCTACTTGTAAATTCGGGGTATGGCGTCCATTAGCTCAACACGTGGTTTCATATTCAAATAGAGTTATCCCCCGTAATCGATATAATTGAGAAAACGAAATACCACATAGAAAATATTAAATTTGTGTTCTTTTCCATTAATTAATTAAATAGTGACTTGCCGTTACGCAAAGAAGTTATAATGCTAACACACACAGTCAATACAATGAAGTGTAACGGTGTACACTACGTGCCCCCAGGCTGTGTTGAAGTCACGGGTTTCACACCTTTGTATATACACATGACACTGGAATACTGTTATTTCATCCAACAGGAAATTAATTTAGGTTTGAACATATACAAATTAATTGTAAAAAAAACCAAAGCATTTCAAATTGATCATACAATTCCCACGAACGCAGACACAAAAAAATTCCGTCATTTTACATTCTACACAGTTTCGTTTTCTTTTTTACTACGCTTCCAGTTTCCAGAGTTCAGACACGAACGCTTGGCTTAGATATGATTTGATTTGGATTGTAAAGAAATACAGCGTACATTTTATTACTCACGATGTCATTACACAAATTATCATCGGGACAATTATCGATAATAGTTCAAACGGAAGAAAAAACCAAACCTCATAATAAACTGCTACAACAGTACAATGGATAAAAACAGTAGATTTTGTATTTTACTGTTCAATTTTTTTCAACTTTGAGCCTACGATAAGCCGATCCCGGGGGATAAGCCGGGGCTCCCGCATCGTTGAAAAAAAAATACCGGCCTATGCCCCGGAAAATACGGTAAATGTCATCATGCGTTTTGAATATATTATTATTGTAAGATTAAATGAAACGTTCAAACTTACATAACTAATTTGATATGTACTTAAGGAAGGAGTCTGTTCTGGTTTTCGACTTGTCAAAAGTAAATTTGATTAAATGGTCATTAAATCAAGATGAAAGGAAATTAAAATATCATATTTTTCTTTCCTTTTTACAATCATACAACTTGGGATAGAAATAGTAATCAAAGTTTAGAATCTAACAAGGACTATATTTTTGGCGGAACATTGGCGTAGGAAAATATCACATGTTTTTGAAATTCAGAATGGCTGTAGATTCATGAGTCTATTTTGCACTTTTTAAACAATAACATTAATGTTGGATTTTTTCAACTAATGTGAACTAATGATAAGGTACTTGGGTTTCAGAATATGTTTTTAAAATATGATTTGCCTATCAATTTACATTTTTATTAGCTTTTTAAGCGCTCATTCTATAAGTAGATTTGTGTGAAAAAATCACTAAAATCGGATTTTGTCTCTTATTAAATGGTCAATATATTAGCTTTTCTGTCAATTTATATCTTTATGTAAGGTCTTTATAATATGTAAAAATCAGAAATATTTTAATATTGAAAGCAAAAGAAAATAATCAAAATATCTTTAAAATTTAAGAAAATTAGAGGAAATGTGGGCTAAGCAATATCAATTTTAGTTTAAATATTAATTCCAATTTAGTAGTATAAGCTGATAGACATTCTAATATTCTATCATTTCATCGAAGAAGACTTCATATCTTAAACAGATATCTACATAACTGCAGATAACCACATTTATTTTTATCATCCTTTAAGTTGAGGAAAAAGGAAGTGACCTTGACCTGACCTTGAACAAAAAGGTCAAATTTGATTAAACTGATAGAATCATTTGGTTATATGATCTGTTTGACTGTATCAAAATTTTATGAATTTCTTAATATAAGAAGGATGTCTGATAACGAGAAGACTCCTTCCTTAAGAAAAATAATCGTTAAATCATATCTATTCGTTAATAAAAAAGATTTTCCTCGACAAAGTTTCAGTTGCAGAATCAAACTAAATAACATGTTAATATGGCTGTACCATGTATGTTTCATATCCCTGACTAAGAGCGTATATAATGGCTTTAAAGCGACGATACACAAATACTTCATACAAATAAACATCGATATGAATATAAATATAAGCATTCAATGCTTAAATAACATTTTTTTGTGATCATTAACAGGCTCAGATGACAGGACCCCGAGCCGCGGCCATTAGAGGACTGGTCATTATATTTGTCCACATGTGTCGCAAAACTCTGGGACAGCAGATGTCACGGCTGACGAAGCAAGACGAACACGGTCTGTCGCTTTTGCATCACGCTGCGATGAACAATCGTCCGCAGATAATTGTCAGTCTGCTGCGACAAACCGTGGATATCAACTCTAGACGCAACAACATCTTGTCAACAGGTAATAATCTCCTTTAGTATAATTCAAACTTTTCCGCATTTTTCTTGATAACAATTTTAAAAATATTTTTTGAAATTTAATTTGTTTACTTACCCTGCATTTAATTGATGTTTCTACTCATTAGAATTTTCTGATTGGTGAAATTATAGATATCATTAATTTTGTATTTAATGCTCTAATTGGTACATGTATATTAAACAATGATGATGAAATCTTTTATTTAACTTCAAACTTTATTAAATCTAACTTCATGCTGACAATTTTATTAATCTGTTTTTTAAATTTACAAAACAATAAAAAAAACCTAGCAAGCTTTTACAGTTTTTTTTTATATTAAAATTATAGTAGATTTTTTGCTTTTAATTACATGTTTCTCTCCATGCAATTAGCCAGAGACTTGGCTAACAAGCTTTTATATTTCTAGATGATAGCCTAATTTTCATAAAAAAAATAAATTATGCACTGTTATGAACTAGCTTTATATTAATCTTTATTCTTTGTTATAGATTTTGAAAATTTTTATTGTACATGTAATGCACCTTCTTATATTTACAAACCCTAAAAATGATGACATAATATATAACTCAGTTATTGATAATAATTTTTTTTTTACCAGAATTGAAGACATAATTTGCACATATTTTGTTGATAATTTTTTTTTACCAGAACTGATGACATATTTCACATATTTTGTTGATAATTTTTTTACCAACACTGATGACATATTTCACATATGATGATAAGTTGTTTTTTTTATCAGAATCGGTGACATATTACTCTAATATCGATGATTTTTTTACGAAACTGATGGACGTATTTCACATATTTTGATGATAAGTTGTTTTTTATCAGAATCGATGACATAGTACTCGGATATATCAAATCGATGATGATATATTTTTACCCAAATTGATGACATATTTCACATATTTTGATGATCTTTTTCCCAAACAGGAGTGCAAAGTTCAGGCGGCAGGAAAGGGGACCCTAAACGCCCCGTCCTTCTTGATATTTGTAAAGTTTAATGTTTCTCCAACCCACCGACACTTAGAACAAATTCTTTGATAAAGATATTTCTTCTCTAAATTTTCTCTTATTATATTCTTCAAGTTTTGTTTTTCATTTTCTCTCTATAGACTTCTTCATTTTTGTGTAATTTCGAATTTTTCTTTCTTGTTTTTTCAATCTGTATTGCTCTGTGAGTCCATAAAAGTGGAAGAAATATGAAACTTGCATTGGCATGCATATCAATTGAATTAATAAAGAACTAATAACCTATTAACAAAATGTGCTAGCCAATGTTTTTTGAATATTACCACATATGATCTTTTTTTCATATTAATGTGTATAAATTTAGGAGAATTTCCAAAACAAAAATCTCTAATACATGTATACGACATACATATATAATTATGGAAAAAAAAAATATTCCCAAAGATACCAAAAAAAGTCAGATTATATGTGATGATATTATTATCCACTATAAAATTGCATGCATAATTTCTCTGATTTAATTTGCATTGATGAACAATTCAGAGCCAATTTCTCTTTCAGGTTTAAAATTCCTCTGCAATATATACTTTAATTTCTAGACTTTTTTGGTTACTATAAATCTATATGCAACACTTTTACGCTGTTTTCTTTTTTTTCTTGTTTTAATACTTTCCCATTACAAGTGACTATGCCCCCTGCACACCCTTTATATGTTGTCATGACAACGGTGATCAGCTTATTGTGCTTTACAGTGCTGCATTTTCTATTCATAATTTGATCCCATAGGCTGCCGTCATTGTGAAAGCGATATATATTAGGAACTCAAATGTGTGTAGTTAGAGACACAGTTGTTGTAAATGTTGAAAAATTATACTTTTTGATTGATATATTTAGTATAGTAAAAAAACAGACAAGGTCAGTTTATCAAGCTAGAATTTTAAAGTAAAATAATGCAAATTTTCCTAACAATAATTATAACAAATTGTAACATGAACGTGAATTCAATATTCAGAGCTAATCATGCATGCAGAAAACTTTTTTACAAAAAATTGATACATTGAAATTAATTGCAAGCTATATAAATATGTGTTGTTTATATAATTGTATCAGTGCACAATAAAAGGTCATAATTAATATACAAGTGTTAGACTAAATATTTGACAAGATACTGTACATTCTCATCATTGGCTTTTTATTTCTGATTATTATTATTTCAGATTACCAGTGCTTAAATATATTTGTACATGTACATGTTGGATAATGTTAGCAAATTTGAACTTTTTTGTCGGAATTTAATTTAGTCAGCATCTAATTATTGAATACGTATGACAAAGATTTCTGTTGTGCATAAAACTCCCTGCATTTTTTACTCAGTGTTGAAGAAAAGCTCCATGTACCAAGGTATTTACTTCAAGATGTGTCTGGTTTTGTGAAGTTTTTTTGACGATTGTTTGACGATTTGATTGTCCACAGTACTTGATCCAATGGTTGGCATGCCTTCTGACTCGGGCGTAATTATATAATGTCACACTGGGCAGTGTTTTTTTTTCTCTTTCCACTTTAATTTTTCAGTCCACAGTTTTTGAAGATTGATTGATACATCATATGCAATCATGTTTTGGACCCAGGCATTGCATTCAAAAAGAATCTTTAGAAAGTAACAAATTGTCTTCTTTAAGTCATCAGATGTAATCATAGGAACTTTTTTCATTTATCGTTTTGTTCAGGGGAGAGGGAAAGTAGCCGAAAAGCCACAGGTATTTTATATGTGTAAATCTCTGGTGTATCACTGAGCATGCCCAGGAGAATGAATTTCCCAGCATGCATCTTAGTCTGCATGGACAATACATGTATATAAAGACAAATCAAAGAATGCCTCTATTATTACCACGTACATATTACATGTATAATTCAATCCACTGTTACATGAATTTTATATACACTGTATTTGACGATGAACATATTGTATACAGGGTTATTTTTGCCCCGTGTAATTTTCACCCTTCTACACTAGTCTTGCAAACAGTTTCGCCACGTTTGGAGTTCGCCCAGACACAGTTGTGTCTAAAGAGAGATAATTTGAGACATTGGAATTCCCCCAGTCTTAAATTTGCATGCCCGCTGACAACGAGGGTGAAAGAGGCAAAAATAAAACGGGGGCGAATATTTCCCTGTATACAGTATATATTATATACACTGAATGAGCATGTCGTATATTCCCGTATACCTGTAAATATTCACATTTACCATGCTGTTATTGTTCCTCAGTGCATGTTTAAAGATATTGAAATGAGAAATATTATCTACTTTCCACTGTATTATAACGTGCATGTATTTAGGATATGTGTAATTTCAGCAAATGGGGAAAAAAAATGTTATTCAATCTTGACAAAAATTGTGTTAAATATAAAGTTTAATATGCTCTCTTCTTAGATCGATTCCTTAGATTTGATTTTAATGGTTAATGCAATCTTTAATTATAATTTCTTGTTTTTGTCTGTATGATCTCAACAATTTTAGTTTACTTGTCCAAACCCTGGTTACATAAAGTACAGCAGTTAAGCTTCCATATAAAAAGATTAGCCTTTCTGCAATAACTCAGTCAGAACCTCTTAATGTCAGTGAATTTGCTGCAGTTGACCATGAGCTACTAAACAACTGCCTAGAGCACAAATAGTTATTTTTCACCATATGGTCTCAATCAATTAAACCCCTTACATATACTGATTTTTCTAAATATAAAACTAAAAGTTTTAATGGAATTATACCGATTTATTCAATTTCCCAAATTGGTTGCTCCATTTCCAGTATATAGTCAGTTCCAGCCAACCAGCAGTGAGTCTGATGAGTTGGACGTGTTTAAAGCAGAGGAAATTCAGGCTCGAAAGGAAGGTCTGCCGTACCTCCCAGTAAAGTCAGGACCAGGTCAATATGTGACTGTGTGCAGTCAAGTATTGTCAGTTGATGACTGTCAATGCCAGATGGTGACTGTCAATGTCAGTTGATGACTGTCAATGTCCATTGGTGGTGATGGGAAGTGACTGTGTACTGCAATTTAAAGCACTGTCAGTTGTTGGTGTCAGATATGTATTGTGCCTGTGTGAAATCAAGTAGTGTCAGTTATTGACTGTCAATCAAGCACTGTCAGTGTCAAGTAATAATTGTTAATTCAAACATTGCCAGTTTTTGCTATCAGGTAGTGATTGATCAGTTGTTGGTGTCAGTTATATATTGTGACTGCGTGCTATCAACCAATCAGAGTCAGATGATGATGACTCTATCAGTTGGTGGTGTCAGCTATAAATATTGTGTGCAGTTAATCACTGTCAGTTGGTTTTACCTGGAAATGCTCCCGGAATGCCGTGAAGGGGTGATTGCACTGATGACAGTTGTTGCTGTTGTTCAAATGGCATTCTGATTCACAAATTATATTTAAATAGTGTATTTATTCTAGATAACATTAGATAACATTATGAATGATACATGTTCTTGTTGGTTAACAGATATATAGAATATCACACTGTTGTTTTGATCTCGGCCCTGGTATCAGCCCGAGCGGTTGGTATCGGCCCAAGCCCGAAGGGCGCGGGCCGATACCATCCGAGGGCTGATACCAGGGACGAGATCAAAACAACAGTGTGATGTTGTTTATATCATATATCTAAAATCAAAGACTTTTATTCAAATTCAAATTCCAAATAAGGAATTATTATTTATCAAGATCATGAAGAAGCTATAAATTTTTTTCGGATTTACAAAACTCGTTCGTTTTTATTCCTTTTTATATGTGTTAAGAACTGTCAGAGTTGTCGGACTTTGTTGACAAACAATCGTCGTTTGAAATACAGTAGAAGGGAGTCTGTCGTCTGAGATGAAGCACTATATTCTAGAACTCAAAATTATCGAGACAGAAACTTCCATCCTACGCAACTTCGTAATGAGTCAAATTCTTTCACTGGGATTTCGTAAGTTTCCTGTCAGATTCCATTCATAAAAATCCATACTGTTATAGACTCTACCGTTTGAGAGCGTTTATAAGCGCGTCCATTACTTTAACCACTTAATTTTTACAATTTAAACTCTGGTCTTCTAAGATTAAGTTTCGTTCTATCCTTCTCTATATCCTCCCTAATTTAAATGTTGATTGATATTAAATAAAGCGTGCTATTGTTCTAAATACACAACCCTCGTGTAGGTTACCTCCCCTTACTTAGATACATATCACGCTTTGGCGCTATTTTTGAATTTTTAATTTTAAATTTTCAGCAATAAATAAAAATATTTAGAGTGTAAGGTGATGCTTTGTATTATTTATTTGATATTCTATCGTTATTTCACAAACTAGTCTTAAATTAAAGCAGATATATTTGGGAATTAGCGATTTTAAATTTGAGGGCAATACACCCCCTTGACGACGGGCAGAGACAGAGAAATCTCAGCCCCGAGGGCGATACAGCCCTAGCTTTTAGTTGCTGTCTCACCTAGTCCATAACACGTGTATCAGGGCTGATACACTACTAGGTATATGATATATGGTAGTTCTTAATACAGATAGAAACACTTGGTGTATTTGTGGCACAGGAACAGTGTTATATTTACCAATAGTGACTGGTTGTATGGCGGTGGGTTTGTGATGTGTTTACGTGTCACAGAAGATATTACCCACTATTTTATGTATACTGCATATCATGGAGCAATTAATTGTTTTAAAAAAAGTTGTTTTTTGGGACATTAATGTTATATAAATCATCTTAAGTCTTATGTAATCATATAGGATAGGAACTGAAGAAATAACACATGCGGATTTTTAAAAATTATAAAATGCAAAATGTACTGTAGATTCCTAATTTAACACGAGGAAATAATATTTGCGTAAAATCGCGAAAAGCAAATCTTGTGGATTTTAAAATCTCGCTGTTATTTTTTAGACAGATGTAAACTAAATGAACTATAATAAAAAGTCAGCGTTCACGATTTTATATTCTCGCGATTCGATGCAAAATGGTTGAATTGCGGAAAATAAGGAATCTACAGTACTAAAATTAGCAGCATATTGTTTTGTTTTACACGACTTCTAGCATTGTATGGTTGTCAATGAATGAACACGAGGATTGGTGCGTCATGGTGGCATGATCATACACAATGGAATCATGGGAAAAAATACTCTGAACTTTGTGTGTGTTTGTAGTACTAACATAACCTAACAAATCAATATATTATTTGTGCAATACTAAAAATGTCAGGAATAGAAATATTGTGAAATAATTATATGATGAATAATTACAGTATTTTTATCTTTATGTATAATTAAAAGTTAGTTTTGATATGCTTACTAATTTTTTTTATATTAATGATTTTAAAGGATAGATGCAGACAGAGTGACATAATCATGCTATAAGCTTTATTGCTTGTGAAAACAATAAACTAAGATATAGTCGTAATGAAGTGTATAGATCTCCAATGCTTAACACATTTGCAATTTTTAACAAGGATGAAACTAGGAATAATGCAAAAATGAAATATGTATTTGAAGAGTTATTCCCCTTTTTTAAGGTCCGACTGGGCTCCATATTGCTGCCCGTTGCGGGGCATTGGATGCCGCTGCCTGTCTATTGGCCTGCTGTGCGGGACAGACATTGTATGATCAGGACGGATGGGCCCCGATCCACCATGCTGCTTTCTTCGACCACGAGTCTATCATCAAGTTGATGGCCAGGAGGAACAACCCAGTCATAGAACTCCTGACTAGGAATGAGTAAGTATGAGAGAGAGAGAGAGAGAGAGAGAGAGAGGAGAGAGAGAGATGTTAGGACTCCCTGGCTCAAAATGAGTAAGTTTGAGAGACAGAGGAGATAAGAGTGAGTCACAGAGAGTGAGAGACAAGAATATGAGAGAAAATAAGAAAGAAAGGAAAAAGAAAAAAAGGAGAGTCAGAGGGAAATGTCTTAAAATGAGAGAGAGAGTGAATTAACACAGTTACAAAACTCCTTTTAAGGAACAGAGAAAGCGAGAGTAGAGAGAAGTCAGATATGTAAAGAGAAGAATAAAAGTGATAACCCTAAGGGTTAGCATGCATGACTAGGTGGAGAGAGAGAGAGAAGGAGAAAAAGAAATAGGAGAAACAGAGTATATCAATACATTTTTCAAAACGGTGAAAACATCTCTTTGAACACTGCAGTTACTGTGTTGGTTGCCATTTCCAGACATTAACAAAAACAGTACTAACAATAGTTTCATACAGATCAAAGAAAATTTGTAAACTTAAGTATAGCTTAAATGTCAAAGTGAAAATGCCTCTCAATGATAATCTAGGAACATTGTTTCCTTGTTGTTTTTCAGTGTGCGGTCAACACCTCTATTGCTAGCTGCGAGTTCTGGAGGTCTCTCTGCTGTGAAATGCTTGATCAAACTTGGAGCGGACATATCCCGACTGGATGGTGAAGGGAACGGAATGGTCAATCTAGCTGCCATGAGATTCCACACAAACGTCTTGGAGTACCTCATTGAGTGGGGCCATGAAAAAGCCCCGGTGTGGAAGATTCTTGTCAGTAAGTGGGTTCAAATTATCAGTTTAATATATCAGTTGTGTGTCTGTAAGTTGTCTGTGTGTCATTTGTCATAATGTCAACTTCTGCATTGACAGTTATTCCACTGTTAGTTGTCATGTCAACTGTTGTATTGACAGTTGTTGCACTGTCAGTTGTCATAATATCAACTGTTTCATTAACAGTTGTTGCACTGACAGTTATCATAATATCATCTTTTGTATTGACAGTTTTTTTGCTGTCAGTTGTCATACTGTCAGAAGTTTGTTCATTTGTATTCTGTTAGTAAGCAGTCTCTAAGTTATCAAACTGTCAATTTTCTGTCTGTCAGTATAATGTTTGTCAGTATGTCAGTATTTTGTTGGACAGTATGTCAGTAGTATGTCAGCTGTCATTCTGTCAGTCAGGTTCAATGTAAAAAACAAACAAATTTCTAGACAGAGCAACAACATACATCTGTTTTCTGTTTATAGCACATCAGTGTTGTAGTGTTGAACTTAAATATTCCTTGGGTATTTAATGCGAGTTAAAGTCCAAGCCTCTTATTCTATTTGTTTTAACCAAGGTATTCACAGACATCTCCGAAGTTTTTCCTTAATATAGAGTGAACATGGTTTGGCTTTTTGACTAAAACCATGTGTATTTATTGAAAGAGTGCAGGTAGGAAAAATATCAGTACATGTTTATTACAACTTCTGGTACTTATTTGACAGAAATGCTGACTGATCCAGAAGTGGAAAAGAAGGACAGTGCCGTCAAATGCCTAGAGGTTTTGTCCACGTCAAAACCGGAGCACTGGAAATCCATTCTAGAAGCAGGTTAATACATGTATAGATATAATTTTAGGCTTAGTCTGTGTCAATATTCTTGAAAAAAGAAGATCCCAGTTGTCATCTCCATAGAAAGATCCATTCTAGAAGCAGGTTAATATATATGTATAAATTTAATTTAAGGTTTAATCCGTGTCTTTATTTGTTGAATTTTAGGGGGTATCCCGGCCTTGGTGACCTTGCTGAGTTCAGACAACGAAGTCCTCCAATCAGTTGCTGCCTCTGTCATTGTCAACATCTCTGAGCACGCGGAGGTTCGTCACGCTCTGACGGCTGCCAAAGCTGCCCCGATCCTGATCCAGCTGCTCAACTCTCCGGATGATAACATCCAGTCTCGTGTGGCCATAATCCTGTCGGACATCGCCAGTGTTCAGGGAAATCAGTCGCTGATTGCGGACGAAGGCGGGATTCCCCCACTGATCCATCTAATGGACTCAGAGCTGGAGGAAGTCCTGATAAACACTGTCAATGCTGTTCGTGTTCTCTGTGCCGGAAATCCCCCCAATCAGGACGCGGTGGCTGAAAATGGAGGAATCGCATTTCTTCGCGAGTTTCTAACATTGGATTCAGGTATAAGTAGAGATTAGAATGGCTTTTAAAAACGAGGAAAACTTTGAATTTTGAATGGGATACATTAATCATGCCAGCAATTGTTTCATGTTTTATCATTGCTCAAAAACATATAATCAAATGGCACATTTTGATGTTGGTTTTTTTCCATTACATGTAAAACTGGTTTATCAAAGAATTAATAACATTAATTTGTTCAATACATTTTTTTACATTTTCCTAGAGAAATTAAAAGCGGCAACAGCAGCGTGTATTGCAGCAATCTCTTCAGGAAACAAAAAGAACCAGGATGCTCTATTAGAGGCGGGAGCTTTAGAGTGAGTACTTTAATTCTAAAAAATGTTTGGATGCTGCAAAGTGCTGGTCATTACAAGCCCGGCTGTGGAGTGTTGATCAGGATTTGAACATGGATTCTTAAGAGGGCTGGATGGTCATGGCCATTTTTAGACTATATTGATCTCCTTTGGAAGGAGAGTTTTATATAAAGATATAGGAAAATGTTCAAATTTTAAAAAATTTTTATTACAAAATGATAATTTATGGCTACGAGAATTTCTTCTAATATTTTAAGGTAGATCTGTAGCCCTTTTCAAAAAAATCTTAAGATTTTGCGTAAGATTTTAACTAAGGAATATCTTATGCAAAATCTTATGTGCTTTTCACGAAGTCAACGCATTCGTAACAGGTTTCACTTAAGATTGTACTTATGGGTTATCCTTTCCCTAGCAATGATCTCAATTCACTTAATAATTCTTATAAAGGAGGAGAAACATATAAATAAACTAAAATTCTCATAAACAGGATGCAAAACTGAAGTGAAATCAATGTGATGTAGTAGAAATCAAAATATGACGTCACAATCACAATGTGTGTTTAGTGTGACATAGGAAACTCTTACGAGAAATATTTGCTGTCAAAATTTTTGGAGAATTTATTTGTGTAATTTTTCGACCAAAACTGCTATATAATGCAAAATAACGGTTAATGTGGCTCAAAACGTTAAATTTAGCTGTTTCTCTTGTATATTTTACATCATATAATGAATTTTTACAGTTTTGAAATACATACGAGAGGGTATGTGCTTTCGTAAAGTTGCGACAAATTTTACACTTAAGAATCTCAAAAGATATTTTGTGAAAATGAACAAAAACTTCAGTTTTCACTTACAATAAAAATTGATCGTAAGATTTTTTGTGAAAAGGGCTACTGATGGTTAATTTGTTGACCACCCAGCCTCCTTTAAATTTAAAATTTCATGTCAGCATTTCTGTCCTAACAGATATGCAATTAATTAAGACCCTCTACTCAATATGCAGGGAATTTGTTGCTTAACTCTGGCCAGGGGTTGATTCAGAAATGACTTCCAATAAAACCATTATGGCAATATTATTCACCCTTATAGAATTAGTTGCTCTGTACCAAAGAAAAAAACCCTAAATTTTTAAAAACAAAACAAAATCTTACTACATATTTAGATTTTATTCATTTATATACTGCTATGTATGATAAGAACATTAAGATGAAAATAATTTTCAATGCCCATATTGATCTGTAAAAAAATTATGCATTCCAGAAGAGATTTATATTAAAAAAAACACTCACAATAGTCAAGCTTACAATAAATCATTTGGAGCAAGCACCCACAATTACCTAAGAATAAAATCAGTTGGAGACTCATCACTTCTTATGCAAAGAAGTCCCAAGATTGCCGAGCTTATGGACAATGTGGGTCTCTTCAGTGTAGACCATGTACCCGTTCCTGGTCTGTTGTGTGCCTCTGATGCTGTACTGTGTTATCACTTGGTCCTGTGGACCCCTTGTGCTTCGAACCACTTCCTCACTGTAACTAGTAACTTTAGGGGAACCAGTTTTATTGGAAGTGGGCTTAGCTTTGTTTTCTTTTTGTTCAACCAGCACTGGTTTTTCCTGCATTGGTTTTCCCTGATTTGATTTCTCCCACATTAATTTGTCCTCTATCAGTTTTTCTTGTATTGAATTGTCCTGTTCTGATTTTCCCAACTTTCCCTGTACACATTTTTCCTGTTTTGGTTTCTCCAACAATGTTTTGTCTGGAATAGAACACTGAGCTTCTGATGTGTTGAATCCTTGTTTTTCTGCTTTTGAACCAATTGATAATTCTGAAAAGTTTCCTAACTGTTCATTTGCCTTAATTTCTGAATCCATCATTTGTGAAAGGCCTGCTTCTTTCCTCACATAGCTTCTATTTTGCAAAACATCTGAAAATTCATGCTCTGGATGTGTACCACTGGAGATGCATGTGGGACAGACAGCAGTGTCACATTTCTGACAGTAAAGCTGACAGTATTTGTCTGCGTGTTGTGAGCACAGAGGATACCGAAGCATAATTCTGCTCTCTGTGTACAGTACCACTTGGTGTGGTTTGGAGGAGTCTGAGCAGCACCCCCTGGTGACACAGTCGGTATAGAGTCTTGATTGACAGGTGTCACAGTGACTCTTCACCGATGGAGACTCACACTGGTCACACCGGAGGACATCTTGTGCGCTGCATTTTGGGTCCATCACAGTGACCATGAACTGACTATAACATACATTATAGACACAGTTTATCAATGATCATGAACTTCAATATATTTAAGGTACTGTAACAATAAAATACTCTCAAACCAGTTTTCTAGATCTTTTAAAGCATTCATGGTTGTATTTATATTTTGGAATCGATATGTTGACCTTAAATTAAATGTTAAGTGTACTAGAGAAGGATCACTCGATAGGTTCAAACATTGTGACTTTCTCTCATTCTCTTGCATTCTCTCTTCTTCTTACACATTCTCTCATTCATTCTCTCTCTTCTAGCTCATAGAGACTCCTCAGACTCTTCCTCTTTTCTCTCCCTCTTATTTCTTAATACTCTCTCTTATTCTCTCTCTCATTACTATACATATATCATTATATTGTACAATTATGATAATAATATCTGTGAGATGCACCCACATAATATCTGATAAGTTTTCTTGTCTCACCTGTGAACTATTAAGTGGTCACGTTTTGATCCTGTATCCAACACAAAAGGGAATACAAGCGTCTCATGAACCTGTTAAATTGATCTGTTATATACAAATAGTACTAAGTAATATGAATGTCCCTTGAAATTTGTAGGCAAAACTATTTCTACACTGTCAGCATATGCTATCACGTGATTTAAATCCCAACTTTCAAAGCTTGAAAGGGAATTTTTAAATAGCTGTTTGGAATTTTTAAAGCTAGAAGGTCATGTAATAAATGATCTGAATTACAAGACTTGTTATAGCTTTGGTCTCCCCATTTAATGGTCAGCTTTTAAAATTGCAAGTGAGAATCTTTGGTAAGGTGTCACAGAAAAATACAAACAGTACTTTCGGTCCTTTGATTATTACTCAACTAAATTATATTGTATATAAAGTATATTAAGCAATGCTTCTGTGAGAAACAGACACACTGTTTTTGAAAGACATTATGTTTTCAAAATTTCACTGGACATGTTTAACCATGATCATGCTTATTTATGTTATCTTACATGTCAGAAATTAGTTATCAGTGTCAATATAAATTAATCCCATAGACTTGTTATAATAAGATTTTTGAAAGAGACATTGATCAATTGGAGTATTGCAACTGCCTTATTTCTTTTAAAGTTACAAGATTATTGAATTTGATAAACCATTAAGAAGTGTACTGAATTTTTTTCACAATTCCGTTGATGTATTCAGTCACAAAGAGGTAGTCTCTAGAGTCCACATACAGACCATGCAGCCATTGCAGGTCACAGTTGTCAATGTAAGCAAGGAACTGCCCGTCCTTGTCCAGAATATGAATGTTTAAATTATCTGCACACGCAACCAAGATCCGATTTTGACTGTCGGTATCAATTCCGCGAGGATTAAATCTCTTCTTGTCTGTGAGAGGATGACCCTTGTACCGAAACCGGAATTTCCCAAACTGATCAACCACGGTCACAGACGCAAAGTCAAAACAGTTGTCGGAAACACAGATATCAAGGTTTCCGTTCTCTGCTATAAAACGATGGTATCCACCAGATGAATAGAGAGGCTTGCCCTGGTCATCCACTTGAATTGCTTGTTTCTCTGTGGATCCACAGTAACGGACGACTTTCGTAGGTTCTGTATTGGAATCCGCATGGTCCATGACAACTAAGAGGTCATCGACGGAGGTCGAGCAGACATAGCGGGGCAGCCATTTCTTGAGCTTTACTAGCTTCTCTATCTTATTTTTCTTTTTCACTATGTTCACAGTTCTTTTATCAACATCAGTAAAGACAAGATATCCCTTCTTTGTCACTGTGATACCATAGGGTCTTGTTTTACACTTTGTGGTGATGGTCATTGTCCGTTCTCTAGCTCTCGAGTTGAATCGGCTTATGATTTTATCATCTCCGCATGTCCAAATCTCATCACCAAAACAGGCCACGCCATAAACACGAGAAATGCTGGCACGGTAAGTGTAGGTTACCCTAGGCTTGTCCAGAAGGTGTTTGACAGGAACAACAGACTCTGCTCCCGATGTCTCGGTGTGAAAACCTGACAGATTTTCTGACTTTGAAGCATCTGATAACTGAGATAATTCTGACTGAAGAGGACTTTGCTTTTCTTTGTCTGCAGTGTTCGGTGAGGCTTCTTTAGCCCCTAACTGGCCTGCATCTTTGTTTAAGATGTCAACAATGGGGTGGCCGAGATGTGTACCAGTAGAAATGCATGTGGAACAGACAGCAGTGTCACAGTTCTGACAGTAAACCTGGCAGTGTTTGTCAGCATGTTTTGAACACTTTGGATACCTGGGAACAAAGATTCTCTCTCTGAGTGGTACCACTTGGTGTGGTTTGGAGGTGTCTGAGCAGCACCCCCTGGTGACACATTCGTTACAGAGTCTTGATTGACAGGTGTCACAGTGTCTCTCCACTGATGGAGATTCACACTGGTCACACCGGAGGACATCTTGGGCACTGAACCGAGGGTCCATCCCTAGAATTCAATATAAGAAAATGACAATTAAACTCTTATGAAATCTACCATCATATGCATTAATTCATTACAAAGTTATACAGTCTACAGTATATTTCATATTACCTGCCTCAAAAACGGCCTTATATACATGTATACAAACCTTAGATCTACACTTCCTCAACCACAATTGTAATAGTCATGACATTTTTATCTTTAAGTAAAACCCTTTTAGACCTGTTTCAGTTATATCCTGATGGCAAAATATTTATACACTGAACAGTCACATGATTTAAATCCCCAGAGCTTTCGACTGTAGAAATAAAAATTGGATGATTTGGTAGATTGGTCATTTAAATCTTGAACTGTACCAAGAGGTCACAAGCTAAATAATTTGTAATACTATGTACTTGGGGTGCTGGAAAATATATGTAAAAAACCCTGCTTTAATCTGATTACAGGAAAGCGCAATTATAATACTTAATATTTGGGTATATATAAGCTCAAAAAGTAATTGGATGATTTTTTGTGAACCAGAGGATCAGGCTTCAGTCCAAATATGAAGCATCTGTTTAACTTATAATTTGCATGTACCACTTATTAATACCAATTAACTTTTAAATACCTGGTAGTTGATTTTTAAATTTTTAATATTTTGGCCACTTTAATAATTTTAAAAAAATCCAATAAGTTAAGTTTTAATTTGTGAGAAATGTTTATTCTGATAGCTAGATTATACAAGATCCAAATTTTTAGGCCCATAATGTAGATTATCAAGAATTGAATAAATTATCAAGTTGCGAAACTTGTTCATTCTGCTAGAGTATATACATTGTACAGTTATTATACATTTGTTTATACTGTAAACTAACTTTTTTTCGGGTGCGCAAGTGTCTTGACATCATGAATATTTCTTGCTGCCAACCATCCTCAAATTTCTCTGGTATATTATTTTCCAAAAAATCTACATCATGATCGCAAAAAAAAATTAGTTGCTGCTAACCAGTTTATCTCTGGTAAATTGCGAAGTAATGTTGTCAACTTCTTGTCACGAATAAAAGATAGAATATTATACATGTACAATTCATTTTTGTATTTTACAGGCCTCTGGTGGAGATAATTAATGGAACAGCTAACGAGACGGTGCGGGTAAAGTGTGCTAATGCTATCGAGGCACTGGCCCAGGATAACCTCGCCTGTCAACAGACCTTCCTCCGAATCAAGGCCCCCACCGCCCTCAAAAAACTCCTCAAGGTATTCAGGTGTTATTAAAGAGGCTGGGTGGTCAACAAATTAGCCATCAGATCTACCTTAAATTTTTAGATATGATTTTTGAAAGTATGAATTATTATTTTTAGTAAAGAACAATTTACTATTATTATTATAATAAGCATTAAAAATTGAATGCTATCCTATATCTTTTTAAAGAGCTCTCCTTCTGAAGGAGATCAATATAGTCTAAAGTAGATCAATCTTAACTGTACAATAAACATATTTAAGTCTCACCTTAGTTATTTAGACATCTACATTGTTTTCCCTTCACACACCACAGAACTTTAATGTGTCGGTGAAGGAACACGGAGCCAAGGCACTATGGGCCCTGGCGGGCAGCACTACATCCCAGCAGAAGTACATCGCTGAGAAAACCAGCATCCCCGACATCTGTAGCATGCTATTGGAGGACACAGAGAAACTGCTGCAAGTCGGTCAGTATATTATACATCTAATGTCAAAGTTAAGGTCATATTAGAGAAAACCAGCATCACCAATATCTGTAGCATGTTGTTGGAAGATGCAGATATATACTGCTGCAAGGTGGTCAGTCAAGCAAAGAGGTCAAGGTCAAGGTCACATTGCTAATAAATAGAAGTCTTATTTCCAAACAAACACTCTTTCCAAGTTGATGAATATTTGTTGGTAAGTTAGATTGTAGAATTTATGAATAAACTGTATAACTATTTGATTTAAATCAATTTTCTTACTTCAAGGTCAAAGCAAGATTGCAATTATATACTTACTCTTCTGTACAGCAACTTTGTTTTTAACCAAACTGTCCATATTGAGGAATATTGTGATATACAGGTAGTTTGAATTTATATTTATGAATGAATTCTATTTATTAATTAAAACATCTTACATATTGTCTACTTAAAAATTTTATAAATATTTTTCATTCACTAGTCAAGATTCTTACATGATATTTTTGCAATGTGACGTGCTTATTTTTGGGTATATTGCAGGATGCATGATGTCAATAGCCTTGGGGAGAGAAAACATCGAGAACCAGATCAAACTAGCTCAGACGGAGGCTTTCAATCAACTCGTTCGTCTGCTGCGGACTCACAAAGACTCACCCCAAGTCATACTCATGGTCATCCAGGTTCTTGGAATTCTGTGTGTGGGTAAGTGCTTTATGTTGAGTCAACTTATCGCTGTTGATACAAAATTTGGTCAAGTAGATGTCTATGAGCATCTTGTCTTTCTTGTACTTCAGTATTGTATTTAAAGATAGTATTATATGTTTAAGTGCAGGAAGAAACTGAACTAGAACTAATATTATTATATGGTTTTGGTGTTGTGATCTTCTTAGAACAAATAATATTCCATGAAACACTTGTGTTCATTTTAAGGTGTTGCATATTGTAACAACAAAGTAACACAGAGAAAAATAGCAGAAGAAGGGGCTATTCCAACCCTGGTGACCTACTTAAATCAGCCTCCTTCTGAAGAGGTCCAGGTGGAGGTTGCCATAGCACTGGGATGCATTGTCCTTAGCAACACTCGTAACCAGGAGCTACTTCAGGAAGAACCTGGATTCAACTTTGACGTGTTACTAGATTTGTTGAAGTCAAAGAGTGAAGTAAGTTATATAATTTTTTTCTGGACTGAGAAATTTTTAAATAGTAAAAATGTCTCAGTCAAAAGATTGTTATGTTTGAATGTATGTTCCAGGAAACTCCTTATATCCTCCAGATGTTACTGATTATTAGTTGTAATGTCAACATGCAAGTTTTATGACAGTTACTCTGGATAAATTGAACGATCAAGATACAGAGAAAATCAATATTACCCAAGTTTCATTGAAAAGGTTATACGCGTACTTGGCAACAGAAAACACAGCGACTATTTGATCATCATAATTCTTGATAAGTTGCCAGGATTATACTGTATAAATCTTTTTGGGAATATGTGAACTAAAACATAGATATAGTCATAGTGAGCATTTATTGGGTCATAATTCTAAAATCCTGGTTTATAAATGTTTTTGAATACAATTTGCAGATGAAGTAGCCATATTGATTTTCTTGTTCTTTACAGGCTATACGATTGCGAGCAGGCATGGCCCTGACCATCTTCGCGTTTAACAATACTCCCCAACAGTACGCCATCCGAGAGGCGGGCGGCATCAAATACTCCGTCTTTGAACCTTTCCTCAACTCCAGCATAGAATATGATGTCTGTTATGCAGCATTTCAGGTTAATAACTATAGTTTTAGGACAATATAGAAATATCTTCCTCTTAATTGTAACAGTTATACATGCATAATATATCACATTTTCTTGATTAAAATCAGTAGTATCAGCTAAGTTTCAATACTTCTTTGATATATTTTTATAGACTGTGTATTGAAATATTATAATTATATAAAATTTGGAAGTACATGTATGTATTTCATGTAGTTAATACTGGTAGTATTAAAGCATATCAATTAAATCAATTAAATGTAAGCCACCGAAAATCAGAACTTTACAAGCAAGCCTAGATACCTTAACTGTCTGCAAGGTTGGGAATTCAGATCATGATAACTAACAGCTAGGTTGTGATTTTAATTGGCAAGTGAATAAGATAGAAAATATTTAAATGGCTAGTATGATAATGTCAGTCTTTTTTTGTTAATGACAAATAATGCAAGAGAAAAATAATCATTCATTATATACTTGTGTACATGATATATAGTGAAAGGTTTGACAATTCACAGTGTAGGATTTAGCAAATAAATGAATTAATTGTTATAATGATTTCAGATTGTGGTGCTTGCACGGGTGATAGTCGACCAGGACCAGGTGATGTTGACGGCTCGCGGTGTCACGCTGCTCGTAGAGAAGCTCCACTCCACAGAGGACAATGTGATCGTACTTGCTGCGAGTCTCCTATCGAGTCTCGCTCATACCCGGGCAGGAATCCCCGATGCCATGGTAACCACAGGTGCCATCGACGTGCTAGTGGAAAAACTCTCCTCGCAGAATGACCAGGTTCGAAGTGCTTGTGCGGTTGCCCTCGGTTACTTGACTTTCAACAGGACCGCGGCGAGGATTTTGTTCAGTGCTTGTCGGAACACCCCTGGATTGTACAAAAAGCTCGACGAAAACATTGGAAAAAATGCCAAAATTAGTCAGGAGTTTGTGCAGGATTTCAAACGTGCAAAGATCGTAGGACTGCCGTCTCAATGGTTTGTATTGAATTCCCGTCTATACTTGTACCTCTCTGTTTTGATTGGTAACCATGCATAGCTCTGAGAAAATTTGAGTTCTAAATTCCTGATTTTGATTATGGTTGTCATGGTCACAAACATGCACTGGTGTATTTTGGTTTGTGTTGTTTATCATTCTCCTAGTAAAGCTACTGTACCTCCAACACATTAATTAATTGTTTAATCAAATTTATGCACAATTTGTGTTTGTCAATGAGTCATTTTCCATTTAACAGTGTGTATGACTATGTGTATCACTGTATGTTTTTGTCTGTTGTGTAACGTTTGACCTCTGACCTTTGTTTTAGCCTTGAGATTAATGGTGGACCTCCAGTAATCCCTCCCAGCAGAAACAGTAAGTAACACTTACCTCCCTTATCGATAATTATCATCCTTGAGAAGGATTCTAACAGTTACAGTACTTCCCATGATTATCACACTTTGATTTAAATTATTTAATGATTTATTGCAGAGAAAAAACATTATTATAACTTACTTTAATTTATTAAATTTAAAAGACAGGAGAAATTTAGCATAAAAATAAGGGAAAAAAAAAATTAGTAAAAGTTTTTCAGTCATCTCACATCAGGTCGTATATGCTAACACATTTACCAAATTTTTAATGTTAATTTTTTTTGCCATATTGATTTTTTTGAGGCCAAATTAATTTTTCTTTATTGGTTTGGGAGGGAGGGGCTGATTCATAGTTTTTTACCAAACTTTTTTTTTTACCCATAGTAATTCATTTTTTTTATGGCATAATTCATTCATCTTGACTTAATTAATTATTATTTTTTTGTCAGGTATGAGACCGATGACTGGTATGACAAGTCGAGCTACCACCGCCCGAGCTACAAGCCGAGCGAAATCAGCTCCGGGGAAGAGACCGCTGCCGAGATCATCCCCTAACCCCAGCGTGGTCGTTGTAAGTACCCCAGACAACAGTCGCCCCTCCACGGCCTCACCCCTCAGGATCCACCCAAGCTCTCTGTTCCGACCCGCCTCCTCTCCTCACAGCAGAAAAGGGGCGCGGTCACCCCCAGACGCCACCTTCAAAACACGGCTATCTTCATGGAAGGAAGAAATCTGATGAAAATGTCTCTCTCAGAGTTTTTCTTTTTTTCATGGCATTATGTGTCCATTATGGAATTTAAAATGTGATTGACCTCTGTGTGCTACATCCCCTCCAAATTGTATAAGTCTTGAAAGTTATTTTTTAAAAAAATGAAATCAATGTCTCAGGAATTAAAGTTAACAGACTATGAATAGGATAATCTCCGATTCTTCTTATTATTATACTTTAACATTTAATTTATCTGGAGTCGTCTAGAAATTTGTTTGCGGTCTATAATGAACATATTCAATTTTCCTTTCGACTTCGAGAACAATACTGTAATAATGTGTGCATTTAAAAATAATCAGTTTATATTTAGACATACAATGTAATATTATATAACAGTAGTGCAATCTAAGTGTATCATGTGATTTATTCATTCACTCCCTTCAATCATTATGGCTGCTGACACATGCTTTAATTTCATACTACAGATTAAAATTTTTAATTGCATGCATATTAAGGTTATATATAGTTGATGTCTATCGTTAATTCTTTACAGATTCCTATTTTCCTCTATTTTCAGAGTTTTAATGTACAAAAGAAATTGAGTAAGCAATCTACAATGGCATAAAGTTTCCAAGAAACAATCAAATACAATGTCTAACTTGTAATTTCAATAAGTTTAAATGGCTGACTTAGAGAATGATTGAAATGCTGTTTTGCATAAGAATCTGAGAATAATTTACACACTTATATAAACATCTGCTAAAATTCACAGTCTGAAAATTATCAAATTATAAAACAACTAAAGGCAATTCCTCCATCTGTGGCAAAAAGGGAAAATTTGGGGGAAACAAAAAACAAACTAATCTACAGATTCGGTTGTGAATTTCTTTTAATTTTTATCCATGAAGATAATTCACTATAATTGTTCAGTATATATGCAAGAAATCCATTTTATCAGACGCCTACTATTCCTTGGAAATTTTATGCCATATAATGTATTTTTTGTACGCATAATGTTTAAGCCAGACACCTCTTACTTAAGTCAAGTTATTATTTATAATGCATGCACAATTTTGATTTTTTTTTTTTAATATGACACTTTTGTTCACAAGAATAGATTCAAATTTGTTGTTTTCAATTTAAAATTCAATTTTTGTAATTAAACAATCACAAACACAGTCACCTGGAAAGTTCATGCAAAGTTTAATTTACTTATTTCATACATGTACGAAATATCCAAGTTACAACATGTGTTGTAAATTTGTTGCTATAATTGACCCTTGCTAGCAGCTTTCTTCGATCAGCTTAGCACTGCATTTGTTGCCAAATGTACAGTATTTCCTGCACAAATATAATACATAGCATGCTAATATATAATTTCAATGTTTCAGTAAATTTAAGAATTTAAGCCCAAGTAATATCATAAACACTGTATGTTAAAATTTTTAATATATATTGAACCTCATGTATTTTCATGTGTTGTGCCGTGGGCTATGAGTGATTGTTAATTGTTGCAGAGATATATTTGTATTAATATATTTATATATACTTCAGTTCTTGATTGGATTTTTGCTAGTCTAGATATTGGAAATATTATGCATAAGGGCAAATTATCAAAGCATTAATATAATTTCAGCTAATAATTCACTATGAAGTATTTTCATTATGTTCAAATGTTAAATGAGAGTACATCATGTTTTTTTTGTATATAAAAAGAATGAAATTGATTTTATTTAGACAAATATGTTTGTACATGTATTATTTTGATCTCTTTAATATGTATTCATCATATTGTGCAACATGTATTATAGGGCACAGTCGGCACATTTTGATAAAATATCAGCCATATTATCATTGTACACATAGAGTTGATATTTGTGTCTCACCTTTCGCTATGAAAATGTTCTAAAGGCCAACAAAATATCTTTGAACACTGGGTTCACAATTTGACATTTACATGAATTTTTCACTGTGATATGATCAGATTTTAAACATTATACATGTATATGCACAGCTTACGTAATTGTTAATATGATAGATGTCATTTAGAACAATAGTTTGCAGGGTCAAAAGATTTTATGTATATGTACATGTATATATAATGGTTTTAAGAGTAACAAAGTACATTCCATTTCTTTTTAAAGCTAGACAAAGTAACCTGTTTACATATACAATGCAGATACATAAATATATTAATATTAAAAGGAAGGAGATGCCATGTAGATATATTATTGTATGTAAGATTTTATACTAGTCTGTATGTTATATAAATATTATTTAATTGTGATTATTACATGTAATTGTTTACAGTACTGTATGTTATTTCATTAATAAGTCTAGTTTTCTCTTCTGTGATAAAGTGCTACTCTTTTAATCAAGATACACTTAATTTGTATGCATTGTTTTTATTATTGCACAGTTTTTTGTGATTTATTTTTTATTCTTTTATGTCAGACATATTTTGATGCCTTTGCTTAATGCTTTGTTATGAATCATTTCATATGTACTGTAATAAAAGATTTGAAAAAGAAAGACAACTCTTACTTTTTCTTGTAATTTAATCATTGATTAATATTTGCTTGCCAAGTGTTTATGATCAACTTCACTCTTCTACAGAGAACCTTGTATAATGGCAAAGGCGATTATAAACCTTTGGCTAAATGGATGACTTTGTTTATCTAACTTCTTAGCTAAGTGGAATGGATAAAGCATCAGACCACAGATTCACAGATCCCGAGTTTGACTATGACATGTCAACTTTAGTGTTCAGGAAATGTGATAAATTTTTTATAATGTTATTTTTCCCTCCAAAATTTCAGTTCTTTTTTCAGTCGCATTGAAATAGCATACTTGCTAGAATATCATATTCTTAAAGAATTATTAATACTTAGTACCAGCTTGTGCTTGTTTCAGAAACGTATCCCTTAATCTGATAGATTAATAAATATCTGAGATACAGTATATTGGCCTCCAACATAGAAGCACAAGGAAATACATGTAGGTTCAAACTAGCTTTAATTTGTGTGCATCATAATAATTTATTCCCACAATACTGGAACAAATGCTTATTAATGAAATTCAAAATGAACCAAAAATTGACCATTATTAATGGCCCAAATTTTATTGCACTATTTCATTATGAGGTCAGCACAGAGTAGATAGAAAATTAAAGTTGTGACTATATAATTATACCATACTGTAAAATAAAATGTGTAAATTATATATAGAATGCCATATGTGGTAGGCAAATTGAACAATCTAAAATTAAATATCAAGTTTATAGAAATATTCTTTGCCTGTATTTAATATATGTTAGACATATTGATGAGCTTAAAAATGTAAATATATTAATGTAACATTTGACAAACATACTCTCTGTTCACATGTATTCTATAAATTTAAAACATTATCTACCGGTAAATATTTTATTATGGTTGAAAACTTTTTCTAAACTGAAATATGAATTACCGATGCCTCTTTCCTAACACACAAGAGTCTACAGCACAAAGGCCTTGTAGATTATTGTTTTCTAGTTTTGGGAAAAAAATCACACCAGTCCTTTTCTGAATTTCTTCAAGAGTAACTTGAAATTCCTTTAAAGAATTCTTGTTTTCTATTGGTTCATTGGGCACAATAAAACAGCCAATGGCAATGGGTCTTTTATCTGCTTCCACTAGGATGACTTTGTACAGGTGGGTTGGGACAGCCACCTCGTTTTGTCCAATCACCTGGAAGATAACATAATCAGATAATAAAATAATGATGACTAAATTATAATTACTGGTATATTTTTTGTCTGAGCACATGCCTCAGTGATCTTGGGTGTTAAGCCAGTAACCCAATGGTCGCTGGTTTAAGCCCTGCTGTGTTCACTTGATGTTGTGGGTTGCGCTCTTAGACAAGGCACTTAATCTACATTGTCTTAGTCCATCCAGCTGAAATTGGGTACCGGCTTATGCTGGGAGTTAACCTGTGATAGACTGGTGTCCCATCCCCGGGGGGGGGGGGGGGGGGGGGTCAATCCGCTTAGCACCACTGAAACCAGGGATAAGCACTGGCCTTACGTGCTTTAATGGCGTGGGGAAGAATTCAACTTTAAATTGTAATTTTATATCTGATGATATCAACTTATCTTCTGAAAAGCACATCATAGAATTTAATGATTATGATCATGAGACAAACAAAGTTCATGTCCCAGTGAACTTTTTAGCATTGTCATCTAGGCTATTTCTAATGTTTCGTATACAATGATAGTTTTATAAATAAATGTATAAACAATTATACAGTGATATTTCAAGGACAATGATTAATGATGATGCCTCATGGCAATGATAGTTACTGAAGTAGTGAAGGTGATTATACAGTAAATCCTAGTTACCGGATAACAATAGGGGTCAAAGGGTCAGAAGTGACCCGTGTTGCCAAATGATTACAAAGTACAGTTGAACTTCGATATCTTGAACACTGATATCTCGAATACAATGGATATGTCGAAGTGTTTTGTAAGTCCCAACCACTTATTTTTTAAGTATTTTACCCTCGATATCTCGAATACTCGGATATCTCGAAGTTTTTAAACAGTCCCATCTAGTTCGAGATAACGAAGATCTCTGGTGGTTACTGGATACAAGACAGTTAGATCAGCTTCTGACAATGATAGTTTCAGATAAGTTATGTTTTATAGACAAAAATAAATTGTACTTACCGGGTAAGTGACCACTCTTTGACCCCTGTCGTTCATTGTTGATGGGAGAATCATTGGTCCACTGACCACTAAGACGCTGTCAAACCGCTTGGCCAGGTCACGACAGTACATCTCAAAGCGGTTCCAGAAACCAGCATTATTGTCAATGTCTTGTGGAACTATATTGGATAGGTAAAACGTGTCATCCATTGCTTTCTGCCAAAAAAAATCACAAAATTATTCCAAGATCTTATAATTGTTATATTCCATAGCCTGTTCCCAGTGTTTCTACAAATTTACAATTAAACAGATTCCACTCTAAGATCAAGTCTAACTTTTTCCAATAACTGTACATATTAAATTATTAAATTCAGTCAAAGTTGGATTTAATTCACAATGTGTGCTATTTTGGAGACACTGATGAGGCAGAGGTCCCTTTCCCATTGTTTTGTACTGTAAACATGTGCATTCATTTGGCAAAAGCAGACTTATAGGGGTTTGAAAAATACAAGTCTTTTAGAGTCTAATTGATTTCTAAAGCCTCCGACTGACATTGAATGCTCAGTGTGTTTCAGGTTGAATGTTAATTTGTCAAATACTTTAAAGGTACCGTATTATATTTGGCTGACGTGTATTCAACTGAGCGCAGCATCGGCTAAATCAAATACATTGCATGCATATATAGTACATGACAATAAGAATAAGTACTACATTATGATACATCAAATTTACGCTACCTAACTTGTTAAGGGTCCTCCACAGCCTTGGAAAATGTCCTGCATACGAGCCCAAACTTTTACATTTCTTAAAGATATGAATTTCTAGCATGTGTTCGACATAAAAATAACAGAAAAAAAGAATTTCAATTTTGGGGAAAAAATGTACTTTTAAAATTTTATGGCTATTCATGAAAACAAAAGTCTCTGCAGTATTCGAACTCAAGACCTACAGATCTGTAGATCATTAAGGCTACACCCATTGCGCAACAGATCAAGAGATAGACACCAAATCTTGGCAATATAAACAGTTTCATAATGGGTTAAAAATCGCCATGTTGTGACGTACTGTCCTATAGTCAAGGATCCTTTAAAAAATCTTATTTCCAAATACCATACATGGTTAAAGTAATATGTTTTCTGTGCACTGTACCCATGCTAGGACACTGTCTGACAAAAGTTGTGAGTTGAATGATCATGTACTATGGCTAACCAATATACCAGAACTTACTTAGTCTGGAGGGGTTAACACATATCATTGAGCTACTGACCAACTTATATAAATCTATTTCACTTTTTATAACTTGAGATGGTCAAGCATTATCAACTAATTAATATCATTTTTGACCTAATATGAAACCTTGGTGTGACTAAGTACCTATTGTTTTCTTCTTATGTA
>WFKH01002636.1:2921718-2933692 GCA_016163765.1 Magallana hongkongensis | reverse complement strand
TTAGTTCCTCCAGTAAATATTCCAGCTATATGAATATATATTTGTTTTAGTCCAAACCGATGATTATTTGGTAATGATGATAATCCAACACGAATTATTACTTATATTGTACCGTTATAGACAATATATAACAACTTGTTGCGATGACCTCCCCCCCTTCCTTTCCACCGTTCAAATATGGCTAATCTATTTTTAAATCAGGATTACACACGTGCATGATGAACAGCCCTTTTACTTGAAAACTCTTGCTCACTGTTGCTTATTACATCCCATATAACATTTTCATCAATTTTGAATGTAAATGCTGACACATTTAACATGCATCGGATAATCTTTTTTATGAAAAATCTTGATATATCTTGCTTCCTGACGTCAGGCAATTATGGGACCTATAGTCTGTCCCAAGTTATTGCTTCCATCACGTTTTGATGATTTTTAATACAGTGGCGTAGCGTCCATTAAGGCAAAAAGGCAATTGCCTCCACATAATTTTGTAAAGCAAAATTTAAAATTTGTGTAGAAATTTCAAATCTAAAACAAAGTTGACATTAACTTTGATGCATGTCCACAAAACTTTCCAATTCAATTAATGAAGAAGCCATCAGATCCTTTAATGACGCAAAAAAAAGCGTCAATTAATATTACAAAAGGTACGCGATTGCGTTGCGAAAGTGTTAACTCATATCCACGAAAAGCTAAATTTGAAGTTTTTCTTTTCACTAAAAACCTAAAACTCTTGTCAATGCCTGTATATATTTGTTAAATCAAATCGATCACTTTTCCACTTTTGCGATGATACTGAATTTTATGAAAAGGGAACTTCTTGAATAATTAACATGATATGGTCCAGTCCGGTCCCTAGATTAAAATCGATCATTTTAACGCTGTTATGCCTGTGCAATCAAAAAATATTATTTTTATTGATTTTGAGCTGAAAACATGTAAATTTTGCATATCAGTTATGATAAAGAAGTCGATATAGAAGTACCTACGGTTGTTGATTTTGTTTAATTTGATTTTTTTTTTAATGAATAGACTGAGAATAGGAAATAAAATATTTTTAATTTATATATTGTTCCTTAAAACATAAATAACTCATTTGTTGAAACTAACAATTTCTGCTCTCAGAAGTGGTAATTTTGCGTCCATTTTGGAAAAATTTTCTAGGGGGAGGCCCCCTAGTCCCCCTCCCGCACCTACCCCTTTCGCGCTACGCCTACACATATATATGGGCCACGCTACGCCACTGTAATAAAATACACATACCTGTGAAAGAAGTACAGTTGAAATCGATGAAATGGAAAATATCCAGGATATCTTCATTGACAAATTATCCCTTTTCACTCAAAAGTTTACAGGAACGAAAACAAATTTCTTACGGAGATTTATATAATGGGAAATGTTTACATCTTTTCTCCATTCGGAAGTACTCGGGACACCTCGCGCAATTTTTCAACGTTATCATCCGGGCTTATTAATGGCTGATGCAATGCAAAATCCCCGTAGAGTTACTATTTTGGGATGTGTATTGAAACCTGAAGCGGTAGAGGGGGCGTTTCAAAACAGATAATCTGGACATTTTTCATATTAGTGGATGAACGTAGTCTGAGCACATAGGTATTTATTATTATCGAAATATCAAGCGAAAAGTGGTGGAAGCAAAAACTCGAGACTACGGAAGCGTATTAGTGCCACATTTTAATTTTTTTTTCTTTAAAATTCCAACTTTAAAGTTGGAGTTTCCAACTTTAATCTTGGAATTTCCAACTTTAAAGTTGATTTTTCCAACTTTAATCTTGGAATTTCCAACTTTAAAATTCCAACTTTAATCTTGAAATTTCCAACTTTAAAGTTGATTTTTCCAACTTTAAAGTTGGAATTTTCAACTTTAATCTTGGAATTTCCAACTTTTTTGTTTGAATTTATTTCTTGTAAATATAACAGTATACATTATATGACAGGCAAACTTGGTATTAACTTATTGTTGTGTATGTCTGAACTAAAAGTTTTCATATAAATATATACATGTAAGATTAAAACGTTTAAATGCATTCAGTATCAGATATCAAATATCGAAATAATTTTGAATCAAATACATGAATTTAAATTTAACAGTATACATTATATTACAGGCAAACTGTGCATAAACTTATAGTTGTATATGTCTGAACTAGAAGTTTTCATATAAATATATAAGATTAAAACGTTTAAATGTATGCAGTATCAGATATCAAATATCGAAATAATTTTAAATCAAATAAATGTTATCTTAATATGTTAAACAAGAGGGTGTCGCTAATTAAATGCAGGATTAGAAAGAAGAACACTAAGAGACAATTAAGATCAAAACAAAGCCTTGGAATTTATATCTACATGGCGTTAATAAAGATCACTTATTAAAAGAAATTCGTCTGAAATTGAAAAACTTATCGTAATAACAACAGAAGATTAAAGTTGGAAATTCCAAGATTAAAGTTGGAAAATCCAACTTTAAAGTTGGAATTTTAAAGAAAAAAAATTTACAATGTGGCACTAATACGCTTCCGTACGGGACAGAGTATAGAGAAAAAATTTTTCTTCTTTAGCTTGTTCTTTTTCCCGCACGCACTGGTTCTTAGACTCGCTTCGCTTGCCGGCGCTGCGCACCGGCGAGCTGTGCTCGCTATAAAGTACACATAAAAAAGTGTATATTTTATAGAATAGGGGTGATCAAATAGGAAGAATTAAGACAATTTAAGTTCGTGCGCTGCCTCGGGTTCTATAAAATTTAGATAACTATATAAGGTCATAAGGTCATATATTCACATGACACTTTTTTTTTTTAGCAGAATAGGATAGTGGCTAATACGTTTTTCACATTTTTTTTAAAAAATCATGTACGTTACTTCAGTTCTTTCGCATGTAGTGGTATCATGCTTTTCCCACAGTTAGTCCATTAGAATTTAAGGGGAACCGTATGCATGTCCATTTACCCTGCATAATATTCATTAATGTACGCAATCTCGTTCATATTATAAATACTGATGATTATATTATATAAATATTTGATATGATCAGACAAATCATGCTCTTTTACACCACCCTGAGCTTAAACTGTTTCACCTTCAGGGTTAGGAGTGGAGGCTTTCGTTGTCATGATAGTTTGGGTGACCGGTTTTGTGGTGCCTCCATTTGAATCTGTGGTTGTCGAATTTTTCTGGTACTGGATGGTACTTTCATCCACAGTTGGATCGTTTGAAGAATTAACGTAGGTCGTAGTTGCTGATGCAACCGTCGTATCTGAAAACAGTATACATAGCTGATAATTAAGCATTGCGTCATTATTTTTTGAAAGATATGGTCTCATATAACTGCAACGGTGTGTGCATACAAATTTCATAACGCGCTAGCGCGTTATGAAATTTTTTTTTCACATACCGTTGCAATTATGAGACTACATCTTTCAAAAAATAATGATTCAGTGCTTATATTTACATTTTTAACCTTTATTCCCTTTCCGCAATTATGATTTATTTTTCAAAACCTCTGCCTTATTCTACGAGTAATGCGCATCAATTAGAACAGCCGAGTTATGCTGACAAAAATAGTGCAACACGCTATAAATTCTAATTACACAATTTTATTTTTCATTCTGTTATTTGATGAATATAACCTTTGGTATAATAATAATTTACTGAATTAGATTCAATTAACTGTTTAAAAAATATTTACATCAATGAAATGTTTATCAGCGTAAGTATAATATCAGGCCGTGATCCGGTTTGAAGTCGCGAGGAGAGTCAGTCATGTTCTTCGAGAAATACTGAACACCCCTGCGAATGTGTTCGGAATGTTTTCTTTATCGCTGCTAAGTATGCAATAAATCCAGAGGTGCTCGAATGAAAGTTCACGAGACTTCCCCGAGATTTTTTAAGTTCCTGTGAAATTTCGAGCGGAAGTATAAGTGTTCGGATAATATTCTCAAAATATGTAAGTACTGGTCGTTTTTCATATCATATGCTACTTTGATTTATTTTAAAACATGAAAATCTATTAAGATGTATGTCTTATTTCATCATCTAGCAGTTATTCA
Source organism: Magallana hongkongensis (assembly GCA_016163765.1). Classification (NCBI taxonomy): domain Eukaryota; kingdom Metazoa; phylum Mollusca; class Bivalvia; order Ostreida; family Ostreidae; genus Magallana; species Magallana hongkongensis. Next base: position 2,929,620 of record WFKH01002636.1, on the reverse strand, counting down.
AATTAAACGATGATATTCAGAATAGAGTTATCGTTCGTGTTCAACCACTCTACACGTGATTGAAAATTATAAACATTGGGTTGCTTAATAAAATCATAGCAATGTTTGATGCTTTTGGTGTGCAATACCATGCTTTTTAAAAAAAAGAATGGGTGTCTGTTTTGTATAAAAACTTAGTATATCGAGCCATTTTCGAGGAACATTCTGCATAAAATAGTATAGTCTGTTTCACTATTGATGCTATTACTAGGTCAGGCGAGGATCGAAAATTAATCCTTAGGGGGGATCGCTACTAAGCATGTAAACTGTTGCAACAGCAGAAAAAAACCCTATTTTTTCTATTGTCACATTTATTTCTAGAACTCTTTTTATCCACCAATTCATGAAGATGTAGTTTAAATCAATAAACGTCCATATTTTATATTTGACTACAAGTACCTAGATTCTATGAAATAGACTATAAACACGAAGCACGATTTTTACTGCGAAACTAAAAGGGTCAAATAAAACCACGTGGTATAAAATTTAAATGACAATAACATTCGCAGGGGTGCTGAAGGAAGATTGTATTCATACGCACCAGACTTGGTGATTGGGTCTTCTGTGTTATGCGTAAATATCACTCAAATCAATCAATGCAATTTAATAGGGGGAAAGAAAGTGAATGTAAATATATGTATTTACATGTATTATAACTAGTAACTAGTACTACATGTATATCAGCGCAGATCCAGAAATTTTACCCCCGGGGAGGATACTTTTTTGCCGGGGGGGGGGGGGGGAGTTAAAAGCTTTTTTTAAATTTTGATTTGATATGTAACTTTAATAATACTTAAATTTGTAAATTTATTAAGTTTAAATTTTCCTGGGGGATGTTATTTTGCAAATTGACTTTAGAATAACAAATAAAGGAGTAACTGCATGTGAACTTAGGTTTTCCGATTGTAGTGGTGTTGTCACAAGTTGTTCTCTTTTCCTGCTTTTAAAAATATGTATACGGCGTAAAAAGTAAAGTAACAGGTCTGTTGTAAATGAAGCTTGCTGCAAGAACAAGTCGAAATAAGTGTTGGACCTACTGAGATATTTACCTGTCGGAATCCATATAATTACTAGCATACCTATGTAGGCTGGATATTGGGCACCAAAAGGATCGATATCGAATATTCTCATTAAAATCCGATACTTGATCCGCTCCGACAATTTGTGGGGGTGGATGAAAGATCCCGTTTCATAATCAGACCGAGTTACACACATCAGATGGAACCCCCTACCCCCACCAACACCCACAAAAAAAAAAAAAGAAACAGAAAGGAGAGGTGTCTTTTTAAATGCGCAGTTTAAAATTTGTTTTAAAATTTTAAATCAAAATTTCAATACTTTACCAAAATGTCTACATATATGACTCACCTGTATGTCCTCTTTGTAAATTGCCCAGAACTATCAATAGAATTGTTAATTTTACATACACCATTATGGCAAGTCCAGTGCACGGAAGGTATAATGAGCTTAAAATGCAATGGCGTCCGGAAATTCACTAACTGCTTTGTTTTTAAAAAAGGAAGTCGATCCTCTCTTAGCTAAACTTGAAATCAAATGCTTATGCTTAACTAAGTATAGTGTCTAAATCCAGCTACATGTATTTATGAATTATGCGTTTTATGATTACTCTAATGTCCCTCAAAAACAATATAATCAATTTAAGGAAACAAAGCTGTTTTTTAACCCCTAGGAGATAGCCTAAGCAGATGAGGAAGCATTGACCACTATAGCGACATTATTAACAATCTCACCTAACGTCTTGTTGAAAGTGACATTCGCAACATTAATAGCTGATCATAAAATAGTATATCTGACAGATTGTAAGATCAAGCTCTGAAAATACTAATATTAAATACTTTATGCATTCGATCATACAAAATGTATTACATGTACATGCCTTAGAAAGGTCTGGGGAATTGCACGCTGCCAACAAGACATAAATTCGACATTATGATAACAAAGTCTGCAATGATCGTCAATTACATGACTGTAAGGTACGTTTGTTAACGATTGTTGATTGTTGTTGCTTTTAATTTAACTTTTGCCTTCTCGAATATACAATGTGAATATAATAAAGAAGTTGGCATCACACAGTACTGGCTAGTATACCTATGACGAAGGATAGATGTGTACATAGGGTTAGGTTTTTTTTATGTTTGTCAATCCGATTATGCAATCGTGTTGATTTGTGAGTGTGTAATTGATTGATCTGGTAATAATGTAACCTATGTAATTCGGAGGTTGATACACTTCTTCTTTAATCCTTTAGTTCTAAGGTGCATTGATCCTTTGATAAGAGAGACTACTCTTAGTAATTACTAATTGTAAAATGAAAGAGCATGCTATTGATTTCACATTTTGTTCAGCAGGGGATGCAAAAATTTTGTGCATATAATCAGAGACATAAATAACATGTTATTTGTGTCTCTGATATAATCCCTAGTTCAATAATCATTTTTATTTTTTTTGCAAAATTATGCAGTTAACTATGAGAACAGAGGGTTATAAACCTTATAATTCACAAGATACAAACTTTCAAAGTTTAATTTAATTGTTTATTTTTTCTTACATGTATCAACAAGTTGGTATATATTATTTCTGTAGTATTTTTTACGTAGAGAACTAATTGTGAAAAGTCCACGTCTTGTCGATATCTGATCTGAACATGCATAACGTTACACTGAAAAGGACTAATCTCGATATATGTTGTATTAGGGGAATGTGTTGCTATTTCGGACAGGTGTGATATTTCGGACACTTAATAAAAGACTTATTTCAAGTTACTGTCTTTGTCTTCCGATTTTTTAAATTGATTTAAAGGATTTACTATTGAAAATTCGAACAATATCAAGCACCACATAGGACTACAAAGAGAATCATAGCTCAATACAATGTAATGTTGATAAGAGTAGTTTTCTAATTTTGATTTGTAACGTGTATTTTAAATGGGTGGAGAAAGGTGGTTCTAAATGGGATATGACCTGTAATGCAAGTACCAAGGGTTGATTTTAATGAACTGCTTGGCTAATCATAAACATAGGCAGCTGTCTTGGGATATTCGTTTTGAGTTTAAAGACGTACATGTAGGAGTAAAAGCTTGTAAAAAAAATAACAGAACCTAAACGATTTTACGCTACGAAAGTCTAAAATGATTACATCGTATTTGCGGTAAACTGTAATAATAATTGTGAATATTATAAAATCAAATATTCAATTTGGATAATCGGGGCGCTTTTCTATTCTAATTTTGCGTGGGACTTAAAACGAAGTTAAATATGAAACTGATAAAGCGTAAAAAGCCCTATGTATTAATCATTAGTTGTGTCTTAGTCACCAACAATATTTATCTTTCATTGTTCAAAATCTTGACCTTTAGTCATCCATTTCACGCGTATAGATGCATGATATCTATACACTACTTGACAATGTTAATGTATTGTACAACATTGTCACACAATTTAAAAAAGTCATTAGAGCTTCCTAATCTTAGCATGGCAATATAATGAATCGATCCAGCGACAGCAAATAATATATGCTTCATCAGGGGTGCGTTCAAGATCGCAGCTGCTACGTAGGGCTACGTAGCAGCTACGCTGTTGAACGGTAAGCTATCCTAGCCGATACGCAGATACATGTATTTGTAGCCTATATTTTTAATGCTAAGCATCAAATTCAAGATGGCTATCTTTGTTACCACTTTGTAAGAAACATGAAGTTTATCTACATTATTGATATTTAGTTCATCCTAAAAGTTATTCTGAAATTTAACACGTACATTTCCGCTTGGACTTAACAAATTATGTCGATGTCATAAGTTTTGAGTTTAATATTTCCAACTTCAAATCAGAGACATAGCGGCTAAACTAGCGGTTCGTTCAATAAACCTAGATATCTACGACCTAGCGGCTAGGCTAGCTGCTACACGCAGCCCAAGTCTTGGCCACGCGTTGTGACGACGCACTTTGGAAAAAACCAGAACAAAACAAATACAAAGTGTGTTAAGACTAGGACCAACGCTTTTTGAATTTTTTTCATCCCACTGTTATACTAAATCAATTTAGTTTATTAGTGATTTAGTATATCAGTGGGATAAGACAATTTTTAAAACGTGGCCAATTAAGTGTTCCATGGTAATGTTTCGTGTTGCAAACCTCCATAAAACATGCAATTAATGAAAGTGGAATAAAAAAAAAATCCAGGGATTGAAAAAAAATTGGATCACTGGCTAAACTTTTATTGGGTATCTCGAATTTGCTGTTTAAACATTAAGACAAATATGCCATATTAAGCACTTTTAATTAACTTTGATTAAACACGTAAGTCACTTAGATTTTTCTTAATTTTTCAAAAATTATTCAATGACCATTGACTCAAAAATTAGGTCATTGACCTACTTTTTTGAAAAGGAAAAATAACACAACAATAAAAGGTCTATAACACACAATAGATGGTTTTTCATTATCATCAGTGGATTTTTTTTTTCATTCTGAGTAAACGTCATCCTTAAGGGACATTATGATAGTATCTTTTTTACAATTGGGAGAGGGGGTTGGGTTTATAAAAAGTCATGACAAGCCAAAACATGTAAATACATGAAATTCGGATAACTATTGCAATCTAAATGTTTATAATTTATATATTAGATTTTAGCTGGGTCCGTCAACCCAAATTTCCCGTGGAGCTACAGCTCTGCAGCTAATTAGATTTGCGATATTTTTTAACATAAATAGTGATACATGCTATTGTACTTTCATTTCGAGAGAAATAATCGTCCTTAACTAAACTAATTATGACAGTATGAAGAGTGATACCTTGAGTTGCTGAAGGACTTGCTGAAGGTAGAATTGTTGCAATAGATTTATTTAAAAATATATCTTATATTGTTGAAAAGAAAAGAAATCCCTGAAATATCACACTAGATGATATATACCCAAATCAAGCAAGCATAACATTTCAATTCAAGAGGAGCACATGGCTCAGTGGTCATAGGCGTTAGGCCAGTAACTCAAAGGTCGCTGGTTCAAGCCCCGCTGTGGTCACTCGATGTTGTGTGTTGTGCCCTTAATCAAGGCACTTTATCTGCATTGCCTCAGTCCACAGAGCTGAAATTGGGTACCGGCTTATGCTGGGAGCTAACCTGCGATGGACTGATGTGACGTCCTAATTCAATACTCCCTGGTCGTAATGCCTGGAGGTCTGGAGGTCTGGATAGCTTTAGGCCTAGATGTTCGTATGGGATCTGAACAACATATACGAACAACGAGTCATAAGCAACTGTGGCTTTACACACATGCACGACATACTTTACATACATTTGTTATCAAGTAAAACAGTTTATGATAAGACATATTTCTAAGCATATACACTTTATACAAATACATTTACTTACACATAAACACAGTCTTAGATAAAACATACTGCCATGCATATACTCTAATATACACGCACATTATACGTGGATGCAGTGTTGCAGATTACTACTCAATGGACATGCTGTAATGACCAAAATAATACGCCATACTTTTGAAATATTCGAACACGTGTTTCTATATATTTGCGAACCCCCCCCCCCCCCAAAAAAAAAAAAAAAAAAAAAAAAAACAAAAAAAAAACAAACAAACAAACAATAAAAAAAACCTGATGAGAATATCACAGCTGCATATGAATGAAATGATGATAAAGTTTAAAAAATATATACCTCACCTCAGAAAAGTAGGAACATGTACACACTGCAGATTCAGCAATGTATGGGTTGTAAATACAAACCAGATATCGATGGTTTGCAATTAATTCAAGAAAAATATAAAATGCTACAGTTGTACCTTCTCTCTAGACTGCCGTGTCTAAACTGATACTGCACGGAATTTAAAGTGAATTCAAAGTGAAAGGGAGACAATGAAGTTTATCTGTTTATATGTTTGGGTACCACTGAATATCATACTTGGACAGATTTCTGTTTATATTAAAAATGCTTTCGTCACTCATAAAGACAAAATCTAAATTTTGAAGTGATATGAATTGCTAACCATTCCACAGAAAACTATCATTCAAAAATATTCATTGGTGTACACAGTTCTCCTTAATGCATTATCAGGCCATTAACTCTTTCAAAACTTTTACGGAAAAAGTAATCTACCGAGAGCATAGTATGAATATTAAAGAATTCCAAACCAATCAATTCAAATGAATAAAAATGCAAAATTCATTCAAACATAACTAAACCTTGACCCATAAAAGTTAGCTATGACTGCTATACATGTAACTTCGAATTCAATGGTTTCGTCTCAAAACTGTCCTAAAACTCGCAAGAAAGAGAGAAGATTTATCAGACTTTCGTTAAGGTTTCGTTTAGGAAACAATCGGTAGTCCAGCATCAAAAAGGATTTGAATGACCCCATGGGGAAATTAAAATTGTTTGACCGTCTTGCTTATCCAACAGTTCATTGTATGTTGCACTTCTCTTTGATAGTTCGCAGGACGGAGTCCTACGCTGGCGCGTGCGTTTTTCATCTCAGACTTATGAAAACTGTCGCCATTCTCATCTTCTCTCATATTACCTACCTGCAATGGGCTTATCAGCAATTCTAGTCAGCTTGTTTTTATTAAGCTGATTAATAGGGCTCGTTTCCAATCCTGGAGCGATGGTTTCCGAAACATATCTCTGCAACTTGAACATATGATTAATATATCAGAGTTTGTTTTTTGTGATGGGCTTCGGCCGATCACAGTTGTGTCCGTATGAGGCATCCGGCAAATTTTACTATTTGCTCACGCATTGCGCCTCGCACTACCTTGTTTACTATGCAGTAACAGCTTAAACATTTATATACATTTACATAATTATTCAAATCACGTTTTTCTATACATGCGTACAAATTTTATTCGGAAGTACACTTCGCCTACTAAGGGTAAAATTTATTCATTCCTTAATTACTATTTCGGAAATCAACAATTAAAACGGTACGATATCATTCTCTCACCAAAGGTCGTGCTTCACAAGGTTCGCTTACACCTCTGTCAACGCCCGATGTACAAGATTCTTGTACAAACTGAACTGTAATTAAAATCGATCTATTTACTTCCTTTATCTATATACATGATTATAAATAATTCAATTTAAATCTAAAGATGCAATATCAAAGGCATTTTTGTCATTTCCAACCATAGACAAGAATAGATAAGGGTCACCCCATATCCAAGATATTCGGCTTTTAAATTACTTGAATTTTCACTGTGCTCAGCCGATCTCTAAGCTAAAATCACTGAACTTGTTAAGAAACTGGCGTATATTTAGTTCTTCATGTCCGTATTAAATACTACCACCCGCGTCATTAGCAAACATACACACATCTGTTCTTAAACAGACTCTACACGAGTGCGATCAGAAATAGGCCTATGGTGCAGGTGTGCGTAACCATTCCGTCGTTTCAAATAAAAGAAAAGAAATAACACACACTCATACACAACAAATAATGAAAAGAGATTGTGTGATAACTAACGAACAATAATCATGAAAGTAATATAATTATTGTAATAATATAAGCAATATTCATTAGTGAAAAAATTGTCAATCGAAGAATGACCTATATTTTCGTGAAAAAGACTGAGGAGGCAGCTAGCGTAGGAATATGAATACTTCACATTTACATTTCTTGGGGTGGGGTGTTTTTTCAAAATAATTTTACGTTAATTTTGTTTTCTTCCACGTATTACATATACATCGATATTCTAAACATTTATTGTAATGTTGTATCTGCTGATCATGAACAGAACTATATTTTTCAGCGCAATTGTGTTAAGAGTACCTGACTATAGTAATATATCTTGAATAGATAGTAGGCACTGATCGAATATATTAACAAG
>WFKH01002636.1:2910400-2920400 GCA_016163765.1 Magallana hongkongensis | reverse complement strand
CAGGCAATAAACTTCTGATATAAATTAAGAATTCGACATACCTAGTTCTAGGACTTACAAGAGTTTAAAAATCAATGATTTTTCTATCTAAACTCATTTTCTGCGAAATAATTAAATTCTTGATGAAGAAAAATAAGGTAAATTATATACATGTATCATAGATTTCAAATTCATATTTAAAAATAAAAATAATTTCAAGACATGTAAGAGTTTTTTTTTAAAATAAAAATTACTGATTTTTTTGTTGTTGGTTTATTTAGTTTTTTTTTAAATGATTTTGGAGTCTAGCTAGTATAAAAATCAAAGTACTGAAAGTACTGAAAAGCGCTAAGCCGGGAAGAAAGTGTTAAAAATATATCGAATATATCGAATATATAGAAGTTGCCATTGGATGGAAGAACTGTTTTCACCAGCGTATCAGAGGTCGTATTAAAGAAAACTCGTAGCCAGGTAATAGGGTACGGGTTCTTTTAGAAAAATTGAACTCAGATAGAAAACTTTTAGTATATTTTCGACGTCATCAAGCAATATTAAATTGGCAAGAAGTTTCATTTCATATATACATGTACCAATATAATGGGTACAGTTATCACATAATACGCGAATTCATTTAAATATCTAATAGTTATGTTTAATTCATAGCAATGTTGAATCTTACACACCACTTTCAATTTTGCGCATATCAGACAGGCATTGCCAGTCTAGCATCCGCCAGTAGGTGGCGGTATATAGGAAACGCGAAAACGAAAGTGGAAGTAGGTTTAGAAATCTGGCGACAAAAAAGCGCTGCAGCTATGCTTAGCGCTTTAAAAATGAACTTTTGTTATTGCAATCCACTATAATTTAATGCATGTATTTGTGGTCCCTTTATTCCATATGCATGTTGCATGATATAAAATGCAAACAGCTCGGGGTCTGATTTTCGATTATATAGTGGGTAATATTTTAATTTTAAAATAGCCTTTCGATATTACTACATATATATATTTTTACCTAAGAAATACCAAAGACAAATCTGGAAGCAGGTGTTAGGTATCTTTGTTCTTGGTCCTAAAATCAACAAATAATTTATAGTACTTACAGGGCACAGATACTCATTTCTGCGATGAAGTTTACCCCATAGTGTGATAATATCTGCGTTCACTTCAATACAGGGATAGGGATGCAAATAATAATATGAAGTAGATTGTTGGGCATTTTTTGTATAGGTGGCATATAATGATATTGGTATTACATCTAATGAGAATAGTTATATGTTTCCGTTAATTCAAGATCTGATGTAATGAAACTCATGTATTTTGGGGAACAGTAGTTTGTTTTTTTTTCATGATGTTTTTGTTGGTTGTTAATTCCGTCAGCCATTTTGTTAATCACTAATGTTAAGTCCATGCTCCATTGTAAGCCTAATATTAATCATTGAGAGGTGCATGTATGATTATTTCTGAGTAACCATCGTAATAATCTGCTTCTTGTTTGTTGTTTGTTTTAATTTGGATGATTTGGAATTGACATAAACTAGGAAACCAATGAACATAAAATTTAAAATTGATAAAGCTCAAATCAAAATCAGAAATTCTGTCAATGCTTTTATTTATGACAAAGTCACAAAACGTCAAACAGAAAAACTCTGTAACTAAGAACTAAATATTTTAAAAACAACAAAATAAAATAACATAGTTATAACAAATTTCATATTGTTCAAATTCATTTACTTTTGTTTTAAAAAAATCAGTTTTTTACACAGTGATGAAATGCATTCCAAATAAAAATAAAATAACATATATATTACAAATTTCATATTGTTCAAATTGATTTAATTTTGTTTGAAAAAAATCGATTTTTTAAACACTGAAGGAATGCATTTCAAATGCAGGTTATTTGCAGATAATACATGAGTAATGTTCGTAATGTTCGATTTATAAAAATATATTCTATCAATGATAAAAATTTACAGATATTTTACAGAGTTTACTAGAAATAAATCACAGGAATGTATAGTTTGTTATTGTGGTGCAAATTAAAAAAAGTTTTTCTTCTACATCAAATTAAAAGCTACAATAAACTACATGCGTGTATATTAGACTGTTCTCTTTCCTGCAACTTTTGCCGAAGAACAAATATCAAAACTGCTATTTTTAAAATACTTATCATCACGCACGGTAGAATATCCATCTGACTCCATCGCTTGTTGCACAGGTTTGAATTATTTCAATTTCAAGTAATTAAATACAAGATAGTTTTTTTAAGATACACCCCTCCCCCCAAAAAAGTCCGTATGACCTTTTTAGATAAACAAAGTAGAAGTAATATCCATTTGAAGACAAGTATTACAGTCCTCTCATCTAAACTGTGTAAAATAACAAAACTAATTTTAATGGATCCGGTGGTTTTAGCAATAATCAGTCCTTAGGATTTGTTAATTTTAACCAATCACAATTCTCCTCTTTCGTTTCTTCTTCACTTCCTCCATTTCCTTCTCTAGGTCATTCTTGACGTCATCATCACACTCCACGAAGCCTTCCATTTTCTGGATTACTTTGTCCACTTTCTCATCCAACTCCTGTAGTTTCTGCTGGTCTTCTGTCTTCCCTGAAATCAATTAAATATAAATAATTAATAAAATATAGGTGTATACATCATGGCGATAAATTGAATTAAATTCTTTAAACAACAAATGTTTTAAACTTTTTTGAGGCGTACGCATGCGCAGATCTATTTTTTTTTGTGACCGATAAAAAGGCCTTGGAAGCTCCCCTCCCAACCTCCACCCCCATCTAGGCAAAGAAAATTATCAATAAGACCTTCATGGAAAAAACATCTAGATCCGCGCTTGATACGCATGTACTATAAATTCAGAGGAAATTTTGTCTGATGGGTTAAGAGGTCTGGATGATCGTGACTATTCGTAAACTTTATTTATCTCCTTAAAAAGGAGACATCTGTACAAATATATAGCTAGGAAATGTGCAAAATTTAAAGGTCATATACTAAGATTTTTTCTTTACTAAATAAAATTAAATAATAGTTTATGGCTAAATAACTCATATCTAAAATGTCAAGGTAAATATTGACCATTTAGCCTCCTTAATTCTTTGGGTAAACTTGGAATTTGTAATAGTTCAAAATTTGTTGACCATCCAGCTTACTTAAGTCTACGTGTAGAAATGGAATTTGTAATGAAACCATGCATATTAGTAAAATACTCTCTAGAAGTGAGAACACGGTAGATATCTTACCTTCAATGTACACATACTGCTGTAAGCGCGGGTCCTTGAAGATATTGGCCACCTTCCTCTTGGGCGGAGACCCGACCCCCATCATCATCTTCATCCTCTTCATCAGGTACTCGATCACCTCGTGGTCGTTGCTCTGGTTCTGGGGGTCCCTCCTCACCGCCTCGAACGCCTCCATCAGGATGGTCAAGAAGAAGTTGATCAAGATGAAACTGAAGCAGATACTGAAGAAGCCGAACAGAAGAGGGCCGGTGATCTTGGTCGCACTGTAAGCGGCCTCGTAATCGAATTTACCTGCAAGGGTCAAATAGCTGGATAGAAAGTTTATAAACCATACAACTGATTTTTGGGATCGCATATTTTCTTATCTAAATTTAGTGTTATCAAATCGATTTTTTGAGGAAACAGTTTTTCTAAGTGTAAATGATAGCATTTAAAGTCAGTGTAAAATCATTTATTGTGAAGACTTTTTGGTACACAAAGTAAACCTACCCAACATCATGGACAAAAGGGTTTCCAATGTAACAATGTAGGACCGGAACTCGAAGAGTCGTGACATGAAAAACAGGTAAGCCGTGCAGGCGAAGGAGAGGAAGGCGATGTTGAAGACGAAGCTGAAGCTGATGAGCATCCTGGCGGAGTGTCTGAGGGTACTGCTGAGGAGGGAAATCTTCTTGTTGAACCGCAGCAGACGCAGGAATCGGACCGTCAGGAAGAAGACCAGGAAGGCGATGAACCAACTTGACAGCTGTCGATTGAATAAATGGTAAATATACAACCATGATTCTTAAATTCAAGTGCCACATTGCCATAGAATGAAGGCAATAATAGAATGCTTCGTACATCGCCTTGATTTTGTTAAACAATAATGGCTGTTGCAAATACAACTGTTTAATCAAATTAAAATGATCTATGATCAGACATGTCAACTTCTAATACTTTAAATATAAATTTGTGAATAAGAGGATTAATCAACCGTCAACTGACTTAACTGTCAAAAATAAGAATTATGATGTTTGATTCATATTTTCGATAAACTATTTTCCATGCAACAATTATATTGTCGTAAATTTTATAAAAGTTATATTGACTGCCAATGAGTACCAAAATTTAAGAATAATAATGTAGCAATCCAGATACAGAAATCATGATTCCTTATTATGTAAAATTCTTTCAAACTAGTAATTTCAATAAAACATAGAATTCAGCACTGGAATTTTTTATTTCTTGTTCAATTGTGCATAAAACAGGTGCCCGTTACTCACATCATCCAACATAACGGTGAAGTGCATGTTGACGAAGCTGGTCGGGTTCTCATTGATTCTGTTCATGACCTGTACACACAGAACAGCCCTCCAGATAAACATCAGACCGATAGCGTACGACACAGCCAGGATAACCAACTCAAACACGTTCCAAAATGCCTGGAAAAGAATAGGATGATAATTGGTTAGTTTATTTTTCCAGATACTTTTACATGCCCCGGTGCGTTTGCATTGTAAATGCATCAAAAATGGATAAATGATCATTTTACAGCTAGAGCCAATAATTATCTTAAAGTAGTTGGTTTGATTTCTGGCTTCCAATAAGACAATCATTTTTGCTTTATGATCGTTCTTAAAAGCATCATCAAATGCAATCATGGATACATATAATATCACATGCTTTTTATTGAGCAAAGCATGAAAATTAGCATACCTTGAAATATTTTTTGCCTTGTTCTTTTATTTTCTTCACTTCTTTGACCGTGTAGAAGATGACGAAGGCCAGAGCCGAGATTTCAATGGCCATCACAAAGTACATATAGTCGTTGTTTATGTAGCGATCAAGCTTGAAGACGTGCATTCTGGGGAACGGCTCAACAGCTGTTAAAAACAATAATATACTGATACATATTGTACATCTATATATGGTTCATGTAATAGAGAAACTTTCAACGGCTATTTAAAAACAACAATATACTAATAAATATACCTCAATCCATGGTTCATTTAGAATATCAATCTCAGAAAAATGAAGGCTTCCAAACGATCGACTCGAATATTAGGGGAAAATTCTACCAATGCGGATGTTATAATAAATATATATAGCTCGGAAAATATCTGAAGTATTAGATTTGTTAGTTTTTATTTTCAGTTTCTCATCTGTCCCATATGCAATTTCCCAGCCTAATTCACCCATATATTTTGGATGATAATTTTCTTAAACAATTCTACCAATGCAGAACACGATCTGAAAATCTTGTCTACCTCCAGTTTGTAGGAATTCACAGAGATATAAGGAAATGCCCCACAGGTTCATGTTTGGATTAAAGATGTTGGCCTCAATGAACACAGCTCTCGTGCGTTTGTCCACCCACGAGTTGTCCCTCAGGAACTTAAGAACCATCTGAGCCTCGGAGAATGTGGCCCCCAGCTCTGCCACGTAGCCACCCCCGCTGTATGTCTGGAAGATCCCCTGGTACGGGTATCCGCTCAGTTCCCACATGGACTGGTAGCTGAAGAAGGGGTGCGGGAAATCCGTGGGATCTGTACGTACAGAACATTTGTTAAAATTTCATAGACTCTGAGGTAAATACAATACTGCACTGGATGTCTTCGTAGAGGTGAAAGTTACAAACAAATCATTCGTTTTAATATTCGTAGGGATGAAAAAAAATAATGTACTAAATAGTTTTTTTTTCTTAAAATAATAATAGATTTATAAAATGATTGCAGTTTTACATGTTATTATTGTCAATATAAAGATACAAAAAAGTACAAGACTAACAAAATCGAATGTAATATAATAGCTACCTATATTTATTTTTCTATAAACAGGGTTTCGGCAGATTGAAGTATTACGCTTTGTTATCCATGAAGCTAGAACTGCCCAAATCTAGTAACATGTAACCGCTGGTATTACATGTATTTTTCTTATCATCACTTTCCCATCATTTATATAGAAATTAAGATGAATAATAACAATGAATGTTACCTAGTGTCCTATGGATTAAATATCCAATTTTTGGATCAAGTCAGCAACAAAGGGTTAGATACTGGAATAGCTAATATTGCTAATGAAATAGCTCAAGACACACAGAAAATAATTTTTGTTTAGGAACATGATTTTGCTCGTTTTTATACCGGATTCGTTCACGGTGTTCCAGCGGAGTTTGTAGTTTGTTTTATCCTCGTAGAACATGTCGTATGCCGGCATGCATTCCTTTGCAAAATAATTCAGTGGACTGAAGCATAACTCTGTAAAATACAAAACAATAATATTTCTACGGACTTCAAAATATGGCGATGGATAGTGTAAAAATTTAATTATGTATTGACTAGGCTCTGGTCCAACAAATAAAGAAAAAGAAAAAAGAAGAGAAAGAGAAAATGTGACAAAAATAACAGTTTGACTTATTTCGTTGAACTTTTATAATATTAGACCTGGGCCTTGGGTCAAACAAACTCTATTATCTCCGCTAGCCAAAAGTCAACGATCCGCTCCTATTCTTTGGAGATCATAAACCCTTTGGCTAACAAAGATTAAACTCTAACTTACCTGGTGCTATTCTGAGCTGACGTAACTTAGCCCCGCCCACTACTCACCTGGTGTAATTCTGAGCTGACGTAACCTGGCCCCGCCCACCAAGATGCTTTGTTTGTCAATGATGAGTTTGTCTACCACCGGGGCACCGTTATAGAACTTGTTGTTGTACAGGCCTTGAAGGAGGGCGTTCTCCGACCAGTTCCAAAACTGGGTTCGAGAGTCAATCTGTTGATTAACAATTGCTACTTTTAAAACAAAGTGGAATCAATCTAAAAAAATAAGCAGGCTCATCCTTTGATGGATAAGATATGTGAAAATAATATATCACTGGGAGCAATGGTCTCTAATCTTTTAAAACACGAACAAACGATACAATAAAAAACACGAATGTGAAGGACCGTTATGAAAGTCATTTCCTTAACCTGCCATTGAAAAAACCCCCCAACTTTTTCACAACCACTGAATTTCCTTTTAATTTGTTTGTCACTTGTTACAGTGATTATTTCTAATGTTTTTACCGTATACTTACATCGACAAACTTAACAGTGTTGTTTCCAATGGAACTAGCAAAGGTTCCCGCGTTCAATATGTTCTCATAGTTCTGGAACTGAGTGAAGGACCAGGGGTCTCTGTTTGCGTAGGCTATGGTCAGGACGATATACAGGAACACCATACAGATGGCTATTTCCTTCAGCATGGCGAACATCTGAAGTTCTTTCTGTCTGTTAATTAGATGAACATTGCAATTTTTTTTTCAACTGAGCATACGCATATTCAATATAAATTATATGTACTGAACACTATTTTTTCTGTTATAGAAATTCAAATAGATGTTATTAACAATTACATGTTAAGCGTTAGAATGAATCCATGCAATAATTACCGTGAAATTAATTAAATTTCTTGGAGCCAATTTAGTTTTCTGGATGATCAATTTAGTTAAAATTGGTAGGGATGTAATTTGTTAGATTTAACTGCACATATAATGAATAAAGTTCGTTTTGGTAAGAGGGCTACCCTAGAAATAAACAAAAAATGAGACACAATGAATTCTTACGATTACACAGCATGTACCTTTCTTCTCGAATTGTTTTCAAAAAGTCCATTTCTGGAGGCAAAGTAGCCTGGATCTTTCGCTGTTCTAACATCCTCATCTTCTGCGGGTCTTCTAGATCCTTCTCTGTCAGATGATCATGTAGATACTCCTCGTCTTTGCTGAGGTCTGGCTTAAGGTGATCATCCTCGTCGTCCTGGGCTTCTGGTTTCTTGATGACAAGGGCATAGAAGATGGCAAAAATGATGACCTTGATTGGCTGGGAGAACAAGATAGATTCAAACAGAGACATGATGAACCCAATTAACCAGCTGACGGATTTGTTGAGACCAAACACACCTCCGAACTCTACCGCAAAGTAGAAAGCCACCATTACGGTTATGAAAGACAGGACATATCCGATGTATATGGACCACCAGGGCAACTTTTTCTTGCTTTTCTTTGCGTCGTCTTTTTCGAATGCTACGACTTGCACGTGGTGAGAAAACTCCGTCTGAGTGTTGTTTATGGATTGATCTCCTTTAGTTATCGGATCTTTGGTCATCACTCTCTTTTTGTCGTCTCCAGTTTCCAGGAATTCTTCCTGCTGTTTTAGTTCCAGTTCGACAAAATCAGGGTTCAGTTCCGACTTCTCCCTCATTAGACTTGCCTCAGTGCCTTCTCTATCCAACGCCTTCTGTTCGTCTGTTTTCTCGTCGGTTGCTTCGTCGTTTGCGCTCTTGATGCTCTTCTGATCAGAATCTTTACCTGCCTCCGCCTCCTCATCTACAATATTGGGCTTGAACTCTTTCTTCTTTTCAGGCCTTGGTCTAGCGTTGCGGAATATGAGGACGATGATGAAATTGATTGGGAAAGTCATGATTCCGCTCATGATTCCAATATAAACACCTGTCAGAGAGAGGCTCACTGGACCCATCTTAAACTCCGTTGGTGACGGGTTGGTGTCGGTTTGGTACCAGGCCAAGCTTACAACCATGGTGGTGAAAAGGAGCGTCAAACAGCAAGTGAGACGCTGGACGCGCGTGAAGTTACTCCTGGCCGGCCGTTGGAATATGGAGAACCACAAATGTCCATCTGCCAAGTTGTGTTTCGTTTTTTGCCAGAATAGATAGTTGAAGCTTGTTAGCTCAGCCTTACCAGCAACAGGAACCATTCTGTCAATCTACAATAAATGAAATTGTTTTATTTACTGCTACAGCAATATCAAACAACTGTCTCATGTCTCAAAACCTTGCAGAAATCAGATGAAAAATATTAATTACCGTAAACCAACAATAAATCGCGACGACTCAACTTTGCGACTTTCTCTTGACAAAATGGTAACCAGCGACAAATATTCGCACTGTTAATTTTTGATATAGAAACAAAATTTAGGCACTTACTGACTTGTTTGCAGCGAAAATATTCGCAACTTTAAGGTTCAAGCTTACCTCGCGAAAATTTCTCGCATGCCAATAAGAGATCCTTTACAGCAATTTAACTGATACAAAATGAGACCTACCATTCCATCTTCGTCGTCCACTGACAACCATTGCTCACAGATAAAGAAGTACTTGTCTCCAGTTTGAAGATCCTGAACTTGTAGACGACTGAAATACCACGAGGGACTAGATCCCATGTTATCATGCCAGATTCTGAAAAAAGGTGTAAAATTCAAAGTAAAAATTAAACACCATTTAAAGAAGTCTAATTCAAATTTTGTTATAGGAAAAAATAGCACACAGGGGCTAATTTTAACTAGACTACATTCAAATATATCTGCAAGTCTTTTAGCTGACAAACTGTATTTAATTCACTATTCGTGGGATTTTGTAAAACGCACTGTTTTGAGGATACGTAAATTCGTGGGTAATGGATCTGAAAAATACAAATGACTTCCGTGGATCCGACCAACAACAAAATCCACGATATTAGTGTTCAATCAATAATGCTGAAACCACTGTATTTCGCTACCAATCTTACCGTACGTGAGTGAGTTTCCCCAGTGTCTTACCGTACGCGAGTGAGTTTCCCCAGTGACTTACCGTACGCGAATGAGTGTCACCAGTGTTTTACCGTACGCGAGTTAGTTTCCCCAGTGACTTACCGTAGGTGAGTGAGTTTCCCCAGTGTCTTACCGTACGTGAGTGAGTTTCTCCAGTGACTTACCTCACGTGAGTGAGTTTCCCCCAGTGTCTTACCGTAC
>WFKH01002636.1:2884999-2896091 GCA_016163765.1 Magallana hongkongensis | reverse complement strand
ATGTTGGCTATCAGAGGAGTTGCTACGATTCTTAATTGGGTGGAATCGATGGAGTACATTCCCATTAGTTCGTTCATACTGACATTCAATTCAAATCTGTACAGACCGTAATCTAAGATTCGAGGTTCAACGATCAGATACCGTGCGCCAATAGAGTACACATCTGCTCCTCCAAGATCAGTGATTTCAGTCTCATTTCCAAACTCTTCATTGATCTTAAAAACAGTCCAGGAATAGTACGCCACCTTCGTTGAAGTACAGTTGATGATGACATCAGAGTACACAGTGAGTTGTTCCGACCTCAAGACATTCCTCATCGTTGGGATGACAGAGTCACAGTTTGGAGGTTCGCAGACGTTTGGAGCTGTAAGATTCACATATGGCCACCAGCACGGTCCCTTTGTCACACCTGTATTGTAGACAGCGCTCGTGTGGGACACGTAGTTCTTGCACTCTAAGGTCGCTTCGTATGCTCCCTCAAACATGAACATGTTGTACATCGTGACGTTGTAATCGTCAGGATTGGCTACTTTGTCATCATACCACGGATCAGAAGGATGGGAAATGAACACTTTGTTCGGGTCGGTCCAGTACAGGCTCCATTCTGGAATAAGATTGCAGAAACTAGCCTCCCCGAACATCAGGTAGCGACTTGGAAGGGACGTGTCGTCCTTAAAGTCAAAGAAATAGCAAGCATCAGAACCAATAGTGCCTGGAAAAACCTGATACTCAAAAGTTGTGTTTTTAGATCGGGGATCGTCGGTCGAAATTGAAATGTTGAAGCATCCTCTCTGGATATGAACAGTGGTAGCAGCGTTAGCATGATGTGTCACAAATTTGTTTGTTGCGTTTAGAATGACATTATAGGTTATATCATCGGTGTATTCATGGTAAGCATTCTGATCATAGTAGATTGATGATAAACCGGAGCCATCTCCAAAGTCCCAGTGATATGTGACATGGGATCCTCTGTCGTGTGAAGCCACGAACAGAACCTGGTGTTCCAAGGCGAAGTAATTCTGTCCTGGACCACCACCGGTCTTTGTTATTCCTGTATCTGGGTCGTGATCGTAGACGGTGATTCGCAGGTTAACAATCTTTTCGTACAGATCGTGCAGGCAGGAATAGTTGACGTTGCTTACCAAGTTCCAGATGTTTACAGTGACAGAGTAGTTTCCACCTCTCAAGTAGAAATGCTGAAATGGGAAAACTCGGGCCTTTCCGCCACCAATATTGTCATTGTGAAACGTTTTCGGTAACTCCTGTGGAGGTGTTATTGTTCCATCGCCGAAATCAATCGTATAGGATGCATTGGTAGGCCTCTCTTTGCTGTTTTGAAACAACAATTCAAAGCTTACGCTCGTGTTATATGTTGTATAGGTTGGAGGACCAATATCATTTGAACAAACAATACATTTTACTTCGAATCCATCGACTGGAATTTGTACAATGATGGGTCCAAGGGAGGAAGAGATCAGCTGGCTATTTATAGTGTTGTTGCCCGATGCACCAGCATAGAAAACACCGACTGTGTCAAAATAGTGTGAGATATTCATAGGGTTTAACCGATCGCAGGGTGAGACGTAAGTCGGAGACCCGTCGCCGACCGTGATCGTACACTCGGCACGAGAACCCCACGACATGCTTACAACAAGTTGGGAATTCGTTCTGATGGGAACATACACGGGGTAAGGTGTAAAGTCCAGGTCGTAGATCGGTTCATCTACATCTAGAATCAGTGGAAAATACTCAAAGTCGACGTAATTAGAGATGTTTACGGACACGTTATATGTTCCAAACAGTGTGTAGTCGTGATAGAAGATTATCTCAAAGAAACCATCTAATCGTGTTGGGGTTGTGACGACTAAAGCAGGCGTGGTGGTGATGTTGGTAGATTCTGTCGTAATGGAACTGTTACACAGAAGTTGGTAATCTTCCTCGGACATTGGAGCAAGTGTGGTAGTATTGGTACTGTTAGAACTCTCCACCCAAGACGAGTTAGAGGACTGTTGCAGAAGTTCGTACAACGCCGCACAATCCAGTTCTGTTGTCGGCTCAACTGTCGGCACTTCTGTTGTTATAATTGGTGGTTCTTCGAACAAGTCAGTTGCAGTGGTACTGTCATTGAAATCCACGTAATAACTTGCATCGGTAGCAAGTGGAACGCCGCCTAGGAAAGTCAATACGAATTTGACAGCTACGACCCCTACAGGTTCGAGCTTTACCGGGGTTGTCATAAACACCTCCACGTTTTCCACTGGGTATTGGACATATACGCTGTGAACGCTGGTATGGTAGTCAACAGGGTTAATCACGGAGAAGTTGACACCGTAAATACCGGGCGCAAGGAAGATGTGAGAAAAGCTATACCGCAGTGGGCTTACTAGCAAGTCTTGGTATAAGAACTCAAGAGGAGAACCGTCATCGTACATGAAACTTGTGTTAAAGCGGGAACAGTAGTCCATACCAATATCAAACGTTGTATTCTCGCCGACTGGCACAAAAGGCCGATCGTTTATGATGGACAAATTGGTTATCATGAAATCTATCCAAACGCCTCTTTCAAAAGTATGAACAGGACTGACAAGATTGGTGATGTTTGCCACAATGACAAAATAGCCTGTCCAGTTATAATTTACTGTGTTGATAATGGCCTCCCCATAACTCAAAGCCCAGTCAAAATAAGAAGTGTTTAACATCGATCCATTCATTACTACAGTTAGTTCCGTGTGAGTACCGGTACTGGTGATCATCGGAACCCCTCTGGGTGTTCCGAATGGGATTGGGTCAGTTTCGTTGATGAAGAAATCTGAAATCGGAATTTGGACTGGAATGTCTAAAACAACGGTGCTGTTCCCGAGAAGATTGTAAGCTGTGAGGGTGAATGTGTACCAGTCTGGTTGTATGTAGAAATAAGAGATGTAGCCCTCTGACCCTGATGATAGATAACACAAAAATTGTTAAATAGAGCGTTATTTAAACGAAACATATAGAAGACAAACATACAGAGGATGAAGCTCTGCTATTCAGTCAATTGAATGTTAACTGAATGGTCTGGGAATGTGACTGAATGGCACAGCTATGCCATTCAGTCACCCTTCAGTTCCCTTTCAGTCACATTTCATTTGACTGAATGGCAGATACTTATCCTGTGACAATTATCTTGCATTCAGTTCTAATGTACATTTGTATATCATATACATCTCAACATCAATATGAATATGATACGGGGTTTTATAATAACATCTAAAATTTAAGCATATTGGGATAACTTTCTGATTTTCTGGAGATACTAAATACCGTTAAGTGAAAATAAGTGTCCATTTTACCTGATGAGGTTCCGTTACAGGTCGATGTACAGTTGAGTTCCCCTGAGATGACGGAACAGCTGTCATTCAAATTGTTTTTATCGCAGAGAAATCCAGTGAAGGGGTAGGTGTACACGAATTCCACCCCGTCCCCCACCGATACATGGTAACTCACATTGGTACCTGATGAATGGGGAAGGGATATTTATATTAATGATTCTGTGTATACTTAGTTAATCAAAATATCAATTTATGAAATGTAACCTGATCATAAGTTGTTTTTTTTTTATCAGATTTTTTTTCTTGTAAAAAAGAGAAGCACATGGACCTTTGATACAATTTCAAGCAATAAAACATCGTAAAACTATTTTTGATCAAAACGATTTTAATTGATTAACAATCGGTCGTCTGATCTGTAAAACCAATGTTATCCATTTTTTTATCATCATTTTGAGATCGTTTTGCTTTATAGTAAAACAACTAATTAACATAATTATATTGGTAACTTATCAATCAATGGTTCTGTTAATACTTTCTTTAATCAAGATATATCAATTTATAAAATGTAACATCAGCATCAATTTGTGATCTCTTTTATCTTAATTTTTATTCTTTTTATCCTAACCTTATCATAATTATCATCTTCAGATAAATATAATAAACAGTAAAATCATTTAAATACCTTGACTTATGTTCCAGAAAACCTTTGTATCTTCGGTGAAAACAGTGGCAATTTTCTCTGCCTCCGCGGTCAAATTCATAATGACATCTTGTATGATTATCACAAACTACAGAGAAAAACAAGTCAACAATAGCCCTCAAAAATGCATGAACTGCAGACGCATCTTACATCTCCAAACCTTTCAGAACCAATATCTTGTTTCTCAATAGTAGATAAAAATCTTTACAATGATATTTGTCTGTAAATATTTTTAGTTGATGTAACATCAGTGAAATAGGGTTTTTTAGTTTATAAAAATTTGTGGTTGATCCTTTTCCAAGCTGATGCTATGTCGTTCAATTATATTGATCTTACACGTATGTTTATTCATTTACCTAACATTTATCTTATATGAAGATTCATAACAGAAAAAAAGCCCATTTACTTCCGTGGAAACGTTTTTAAATGTAAACATGTAAAAAGGACGTCACAATTATTAATGTTTTATTTATTGAAAATGAGAAGCCACTCAGGCTTCACTGTATTTGCCCACGTGACCTACCACGTTCATGTCCTAGTGAACTATTTTACATTGCAGTTCCTTTCTTAAAAAAAAAATACTGACCGTGACTTGTACATTGCTGACTTTGTTTTCCGCCGTCAGTGTGATGGTATAAACACCCGCCTCTGTCCACGTGTAGTTTGCCCCCCTGTCTGTAGAGTTCATGACGTCACCTGTACCAAAGTTCCAGGTGTACAGCACCTTAGACCCCGGATGTGGCGGAACATTGAGTTCTATTGAGTCATTAGTTGCACCTGCGTATCGGATAGAAACAAAACATGTACAATGTACTAAATAGCGCACATTTTCTTCCGAATAATTTCTTTACTTAAGTTTATTGTTGAATAAACAAAATCATAAAATCATATTTATACTCAAGGCTAGAGAATCAGATGTTTATAAAATGAGACAATAATAAAAAGGTAATTTCAAGGTCAATTGAGAAATATTCTAATTTAAAGATATTTGAATTAAGATTAATTGCAATGCCTTACGTATTTTATTTGATTTATTAGAGTTAAAACACAATTGCACTTTTTTAACCGGACGATCGACGACAACAAAAAGTACCAAAAGGTCACTGGATAGAGTCGGATAAACAACAAACTGTCGCATTAATGTTTAAAATTTGATGGATATACGTGTAACAATTTTCATTGTATTCTAATTGTTAATGAATTTATGATCCGTGCCAATCATTTGTCTTACCCACAAAGGGTGCATCAATAATGACCCCGCCAATTACGATCTGAAGCTCTATCTCATGGACATAACTAAGCGGGGGCTGTGTGATCTCATTGGATGCCGTGATGGTGATATTCTTGTAATCCGCCATGACGCTTCCGTAAGTGTGTCTAAATGTGGCTCCAACGGGCATTGCAAAGTAAGCTTCTACAGCATGTCTCGCGGAAAGAATGCTCACACCGGAACCGGAAATGGTATATCCGAGAGTGTCACGATTCGACCACTCTCCGCCTCCTACGGACCAGTAGAACTCCTTGTAGTTATCAGATACGTCCAAAAGTTCGAATTTCCCGCCATCTTCTTTGATAGCTATAACATCGCCGGGGTCCATAATGAAGAGGTCAGCGTCGGGAACAGTGTAGAAGTGTCTTCCTGTTTGGGCTATGCTGAAGAGAAACTCGTGTACAAGGTCAAACGACTGGATGGGCAGCTGCGACCAATCAGTGGCCGGCGTTTTCTCCACCACGACACCTGTCGCCATGTTGACACACTTAGCCAAAGAGAGACTGTAGATGGTTCCGGGGCCGCATTTGGTCATCCAGTAACTTCCCCTGGGTTGGTTGTAGCAGGACTCATTGACCGATATACAGGAGTAGCTTTTGTGACAGAACGTCTGGGTTAGATCTGGTCCACATGAAGGGCGGTAAACCTAGAATCAACATGCAATAAAAAATTGGTGGGTGGGTATTCGACTCTTGTTTGCCATTATTATCTTCTCTTTCGATATACAAAAACACTTTATGACGACGCCACAAGTTGCTTACGAAATTCACCAAATCCTCAGATTTTTAATTGGGCAAAAACTTACTGCAAGAGGTTTACTTAAGATGTATTTAACACTGAACTTTCTTTATTTTACAACGATTGATAGCTTTCAAACACGTTAGTACTGTTCTTCTGCAGCAAACGGGTATTAAACTGAAACACTTTTGTCGCCTTTTGCGTTGCTATTTGGGAGGAAAGAAAAACCACAACTCACCTGTACAATGTATGGCTTACCTGTACAATGTATGACTTACCTGTACAATGTATGGCTTACTTGTACAGTGTATGGCTTACCTGGACAATGTAATACTTACCTTTTACAGTGTATCGCTTACCTGTACAGTATATGGCTTACCTGGACAATGTATGGCTTACCTGGACGATGATGTTTCCAGTGGAAGTGGCCGTGTAGTCCAGTCCCATTAGGGTAGCATTGGTTCTGACGACTGTGTCAGGGAACATGTATAGATTACTGCCGGGGTGTGACACGGGAGAGACAGGGCCAGAGGCCTTCCCCTTGGTGAATTCCTTGCACTCTGTGAGTTATTAAAACAAGGTTAATCTTATTATCACATTATATAAGAAAATATTTACAATGGTTAAAATAT
Source organism: Magallana hongkongensis (assembly GCA_016163765.1). Taxonomy (NCBI): domain Eukaryota; kingdom Metazoa; phylum Mollusca; class Bivalvia; order Ostreida; family Ostreidae; genus Magallana; species Magallana hongkongensis. Next base: position 2,889,443 of record WFKH01002636.1, on the reverse strand, counting down.
ACTTACTTATAACAATTGTTTTGGTTTACAAAATTAATATAAAATGTTGCAATAAAAAATTAGGAATTTTTTTTTATTGCTAAAACTTTGTCAATATTTTATTTTAGGATATGAATTTATCCTAAAAAATATTAATGGATTTTATTTTGCTTACAATTTCAAATACACAATAGCGATATATATTGTTTAAATCTTATTTAAATGATCAGTTTACTGTAACGGACTTGAGAAGTGATTTTTCTTTTTTATGTTTTGTTTCTGTGAGTGTTTAAAAATAGGACTTCTTAAGCTCATCATTGCTATTAAGATCCAAGACATTTAGTAATGCAAAGTAGCACATGATTCAGCTGGACAATCCGTAACGAACCTGGAACAGGAAGAGGAAAAGTAGTCCCGTCGTCCATGTCTACAGTGACGGTCATCGGACTTCCTACGCCGATCCGCAGAAAACAGTCGAAGCGCACGTTACCCACGGCGTAGTCTGGACATTCCATGCTAATCAGGCGAATTCTGGCTTGTACCTGAAGTTAGTGATTTATACATGCAAAAATATATAAATGTACATTTCAATATGTATGCTAAAGTTATATTCAAATATTTTCAAGCAAGTGCACAGTGTAATTAAGTTAAGCAGTGACGAAACAGGAATTAAATTGACAGACGTAATAGCGAGAAATTGAAATTATTCTTCATCAATCTTCTTTCTTCCTTTAAAAATAAAAAAAGATACAAATAAGCATTGTCAAGATTTGTGCTCGTCAATTTTATTTTATTTTTCAATTACAAAATTTGTTTAACGTGGGTATTCCTAGCAACTGACTGAAGTTCGACTTTTCTTAAGTTACAAGTCAGATATTGTACTAATATTGCTATGCTTTGTTTTGTGAACAAGGCTAAATCCTTAATGGTTGTCATACCTTGAAGGCCTGGGTTGCCTCTAGTGTCTTTGACCCTGTGTCTGTTACAGTTGCCTTGATCTTAAGCGGCCTTGACTTTCTGGGAACTATGGGTACGCTTAGTGTTGTGACAGGCCCTAGATCCGGGCCTTTATCTGACGTCACAGCGGTGATGGACTGGATGTCCCCAGTGGTCAGGTTGAAGTACAACGTCTGTGAAACGAAGGACTCCAGAAGCATGTCTGTGAAGGAATATTCAAGATATTTGCACGGAATCGATGTAAAGATTGTGTAGAGGAGATGAGGTTTTTATATTACTAGAGAGCTTTATTTAATACAAATACAATATTTAGTATCTATGTAAAGAAATACCGAAGATCTTTGTATTGGTGTAAAAGTGGTGAGATATTTGTAATATTAATGTGCTTTTTTCAAACACATTTTCTACTAGATACATGTATTTTTTTACCAAATTGAGTCACTGTGTCTGAATATTTAAGCAAAAAATAAAAACGTTAATCGTTTTAAACGTTAAAAAATGAATATAACGATACACAGATAAGATTTTTTAACGTTTAAAAAGAAGAAAAATTAAACACATAAATAATAGTTTTAATTTCATGAAAAAAAAAATAACTAAAAAAATAATATAGGTCTACTAGTATATCATCGATGAGATCAGAAAACAAAAAAAAATAATGAACAAAGCTTTGAATTCTTTCGATGACTTTGCCTAAAATTATTCAGATATCCTATTTCTGGATTGTGAAAAGCAACCGAGAGTAGCGAATTGAGAGATTTAGGACTACAACTTGCCGACCTAAATCTCTCAGTATGCCGCAATCTTCTCACATGATTCAAATGAATTTATTAGGAAATAATAAATGACAGAAGAGCAAGTGAAACAGAAAACAATTATACAATCCTGAAGGCTTAAAGGTCTTACGCAAGGAAATAGCCAATCAAACTGAACTTAGTTGTAGTTCTATATATATAGAGACAATTTCTTTTCTTTCTTCCTTTTAGGCACCTTATTTTAGGTATACAGTATTTGAATTTGGACTCATTTGCTAGGAAAATTATTACTTGAGTGGAATTGTCACACTGAATTAAATAGAACTACTTTTTAGATGCGTATGATGCAACTTCCTGGATGGTGCTGAGTCTGTTTGTCAACATGTGAAACCCACGTGTATTTGGGGGTAGGTATGTTTACAATCAATTATCTCTCTTAGAAACCGCATAAGGCGTGTTTTTTCTGATCTCAAATTTTTCTTGAAGCACTAAAACAATAATTTCTCTTTCATTAATAATATGCTGGGAGTATAGTTAATTGATTAACTTAATTAAAGCTCTATAGTAACATACAGTGAAATTAATTCCTTGTGTGAGACCTTAAGAAATACGCGAGTATGTTTCTTTGTCTTTCCACCCTCGTGCACAATGCTTCTGAAGATTTTGAACGTCTCATTAAAATCGCAAAATAGAAAGATTTTTTAAAAAACCAATTATTACGGCTATATGGATTCATTCAAATTCACACTAGTTAAAATGATTCTGACATACATAAAATATTTGCACATAAAATTGCAGCAAATATTAGCCCCATATATGTCAAATATGTATATACATGTACTTGTTGAATTACTGATTAAAGTTAATAATTTATAGTGTAATTCAATAACTTTAAATTATAGCAGGACATGATTTAAACGAAACCAATATTTTAATAGGCACATGAAAATCAAGTGGGGTTTTTAAGTGCTAATGAACTAAGTAATAGTTTAATTTAATGAACCACATGTATGTTTACAAAAAAAAATTAAAAATTAGAGTTTGTTCAAGATTGGTATGCAACCACTGTTTCAGTGATGAGAATGTAATCATACAATAATTTTTTTCATACTTTTTAATGTGAAATTATACATTGAGATACAACATGATACTATTGACATTTTTTCAAGAACATTGAATTCAGTCAGCAAAGAAATTTAAAAAACGGCATCACATGTTTTATTTCTCACGATACTTTCCAAGTATGCAATCTTCCGTATTACTTAAAAGTGGACCTAATCCCCTTACTGCTGACTACCCAATGTTTAATAAGTCTAATAAACCAACACTAATGATCCACAGTGCAAACAATTACTTGACTTACATCCAATGTTACCGAAAGTTTCGATAAAACGATTAAATATTTATCCAAAGTAAACTTTTAAGGTATTCATATTCTTAACGAAAAAAGGAAACATGTTTCTTTTATCGATTAAAAAAAAATGGTTAATTAAATTAAGTTAGAATAGGTTTCTGTTCGTAAAATATTTCTCGACATGCTGTTAACAAATCTTTTAAATTAAGACAAAGAGAGGCGCTAAAATCAATTGGTTAAAGTGACAAATATAATTGGACCTTTCATTGTAAAGGTGTATTCAAGATCAATATAAATAGGCTGAAATGAAGTATTTGCCTAAATATGCGTTCAACTATTTGTACAATGATTTAATTCAATTTTAAAATGAATTGATCCATTATTTAACGATTAATTGCATGTTTATCTATGTATAGAAATGCATGTCTAGAATGTACATTAATTTAGCACAAAAATAATAGGCAAAGACAAAATCACTTGTATTTGATCGGCCGATTTAACTCTCAGTTCCAATATAGGTAGACCGTTGAAGGAATTTAAGACTAGACGATCACTTGTCACTGGAACAATAATGTTTTTTAAACAGTTATAGAAGTAAATTTTTTAATAATATTTTGGGACTATTGCGATATTTCTGTCCTAGAGCTAGACTTTCACGAATAAATAGAAATCTCATGACGGAATTGGTAACTTGCTATTTAAAAATGTTGCGTTGTTATTAAGGAATAAAGAGTCATTCTTTGAGTATAATGGGTTGATCAAATACTGTCGCGGTATGATCAAATACAATAAAGCATATTAGCTCTTTAATAGATTTGATCACACCCGACCGTATTTGATCACATCTAAATATTCAAGGAATGATTTCTTATTGCTGATATTTTATATGAATAAAATATTAAGTCATTGACATTCTAACGTTATTAAATATACAATCTCTGTTTGCGCCCCAACATTTGCGTCATAGATAAAATCAATGGAACTACACGTTACACAGAAAGGGACACTGGACAATTTAGATATAGATCCATACAAGGCGATGAGAGTATTTCCATTTGTTGATATATCCGTTAAGATACTTGCGTAATTTTAGCAGTAATGCTTAAAACCCATTATAACGCTACCACAGTAAAAACAAAAATATATTTACACATTGATGATACCCACTGGATGTTGAGGTGAGCATGCGATGAACTGAGAATGTTTTTATTGTATGAATTAAAATTTACTTTATTAAAGTTATTAAAATGGTGTTACGATGCCTTAAGATAGAGCAAAATAATAAAATGCAAACAATGAAAAAAAAATACACCATTGGACATTCTACATTACATTAATTCCTTTAATTAATTGTGTTTCACAGACTGAATGGTCTACATATACATTGTTTATATATATA
>WFKH01002636.1:2864748-2884899 GCA_016163765.1 Magallana hongkongensis | reverse complement strand
GCCATATATAAAATAAGCCAAACTTTGATCTTATTCTTATTTTTTTTCTTTTTAAAGGAATTAAAAGTGAAAAAGCGAGACTGGGATCATAAGTGTGTTTTTCATAGTTTTATATTCTCAGCCATACCTATTATCGAACTTTCAAATAGAAGAGAATTTGAATAAAGTTTTTAAAAAATCAATTACATGTACAAATTTAGATAGAAATCGTGTGGTAATTTTTTTTTTAATTTGATTCTTTAAAATCAAATCTTATACATGACAAATTGTACTGATTTTAAAAAAATCAATTTTTTTCAAAGAACATAAAGGCAGCCAGACCTTAAACCAAGTAAGGGTATACATAAGCTCACCTCCAGGGAAAATCTTGAATCCGTTGAGAACCACCGGCGTGGTGTAAACGCTGTCATACGGCGGCTCCCCATCTGTGCCACATTTCTCACCATCTCCGGCACACGTCTGTACGCATGCGCCCTCGGACGCCGTGGATTCTGTCATGGTGGTTCCGCAGAAACATGCTTTTCCCGCTGTCAAACCGGCTAAGGGGTACCCCAGCCCCGAGCATGCGTCTTCACAGTATGTAGACGTGAGTGAGGCCGTGACATAGTTACCGGGGTTTACCGCTAACTGTCTAGCGGTAGGGGTCTCTGGATAACATGCTGAATAGACTGAAAGGAAAACGGTAAAAATTTGTCAATTTACATGTACAAATTATTGTTCATCTTCAGAATTTAAAACAGAAAAAAAAACCCGCAAAACTTTTGTCATTAAGATTTTGTATACAATGGTGACTCAGTTGAATAATTATTTTAAGATTACCCTTTACATGAACATGTAGAACGTTAAAAAAACATTCATTTTTTTCTTTAAGTAGTATCCAATTTTTTCGACAAACATAAATTATTGGGAAAAAATTACAAATGTCTTACCTGCTTCTGTTTTCTCGGGGAATATGAAAAGCAACAAAAGAAGCTGAAATATCTGTAACAAAGAAAATATTTATGTATGAATAAAAGGTTAATTTTGTGTAGAATACAAGTACAATTTACAATGTACCTTTGAATGAACATTTATTTAATGCACGTAATTTTATATAGTATTTGTTTAACAAACTATAAAAGTCATTTTCTTGTACTACATGTAGTATACAATGTACATATATTCATAGATATTATTATTATTGCAAATTCCCAGTACTTATAAAAACTCAATTATTTCTTTCAATCATTCAGTAAAAATTATAGTTTAATCAGAACAATTCATAATCAAACTTTAAAAATAATTATCTTTATATAGTATAGTATATTTTTCTTTATAACGCTCCAATCGCCTCACCATTTTAGTAGCGTGCATTCCCCCTTCATTCTAGTCTACCAGCTTCTCTTGAATTATTCCGAAGTGTGGCCCTTTATATAAATTTCAGGGTCTGGAAACTTGGACGTCGAAACATTGCGCGAGCATTTGAAAATCATTGATCGGGTACAACTTACTCAAGTGTATGTAGAACAGAAGAAAATCTATAGTGTCTTTTGTGTTTTTCTGTTACTATTTACCTACAGTATTTAAATTCAGTTTAAATGTAAAGTTTAAGACTTCGATTCTAAACGGCAGTAAATGTTAAAACATTAAAAAAGTTTTAAAAAATTATGACTAAAAAAAACTAAAATGAAAACAAACAAAACCCCCCAAAAATGTAAGAAAAAAGTTGATAATGAATAGGATTATATTGTTTAATTGCAATTTAAAATTTGGCTTACTTCAGTTAAAGTAACGGTTTTGTCAAACAATGTTGCATGATAAAAATTCTTACCCAAGTTGCACAACTCTTTAGCTAATAAACAGCTTGATAAAATTCAGTCTCTAGTGATTACAAACTTAACAGTTATTTTCAATGTTAATCCTGTGTCCTTTCTTGTATCTTTCAGACTCAAAATATTACACAAATGTATATACCGGGTAATGTACTTTTCTGAATATCCGTTGCTTAGATATTAGTACACAGGACCATAGAAAACTCACTGTAAAATATTGAATGTGAACAAATATTTTAGAGAATTTTAGACGACAGTAAACTATTAATATAATCTATTTAGTATTCTTTTTGTGATTGAAAAATAACAATGAAATAAAAAATTATCAAACTAACAATATCCTTCAACTCCGACTTAATAAATGTTCCATTTTGTGCGCGGATCCATAATGTTTTTGTTTGAGGGGCTGGGGGGTCCAAAGGAGTAATTGTATTTGCCTGCGATTCTCTGACATTTTTTCAGTAATTTTACTACGTGAATTTGATTCGTTTTAATTTTCCAGGTGGAGGATGGTCTCTTCTACATCACTCCCATCGACCCCCCCCCCCCCAAACCCTTCCTAGATCAGCATTAGTTGGGTCATGACCTATTAGGCATTGATATCTAGTTATGGTTTGACAAGATAAAAAACCATGTTTTAAGTCAATCCTTATGAACATTTATAGAACGCATTCAATCTAATATTTACAATTTGATTATATTTCTAATAAGCACTCACAAAATTTCATCAATACATTTTTCAAAAGTTTCAAACAAAGAAAAAGTCTGTTCTTAGTGGGCAATGTAGGTAGCTTTTGTTAGCTTTTTCAGTTTCTTAAAAGTACACATTTTCTTATAGCAATATGAGCTTTAACTTTCAGTAGTTAAATTAAAATATAATATACGGTTTGTAAACTTCTATTTTTGTTGCCTTGTACAAAATTTGATAGTTGTATAGTCCAAGATCCGATAAAGTTTAACGATTTTTTTACAATAATATTTCATCGTTAAGTTTTAAGTAACAAGAATCACAATGTCATGGTTTTGTAACAAATTAAACATTCCGGAAAATTCAGCTTAACTTACATTAAAAATATACCATCAAGATAAGAAAAGTTATCCACAACCTCTATTCTCCGTACATAATTCTGCATGGCTATTTAAGATAAAGTCAAGTAGAAGTAAAATCTATTTAAAGTATTACATTCCTCTCACTCCCCACGTTTTGGTGATTCCTTAATACCAGTTATTGTTGGTTATTAACCAATCACAATTCTCCTCTTTCGTTTCTTCTTTACTTCCTCCATTTCCTTCTCTAGGTCATTCTTGACGTCATCGTCACACTCCACGAAGCCTTCCATTTTCTGGATTACTTTGTCCACTTTCTCATCCAACTCCTGTAGTTTCTGCTGGTCTTTTGTCATTCCTGAATTCAAATAAATTCAATTAAATGAATGAAATTAATAAAAATGTATGTGTTCACATCATGACGATGAAATGAATTCTATTCTCCAAATCACATATTTTTGAAACATTATTTGAAACATGCGCCGAACTAAATTCTTAACGTAATGTGTAACCAAAAAAAAAAGCCCTGGAAGCTCACCCCAAAATTGTTTAGCGCATGCGCCGATCTTAATTCTTCACGTAATAATGTAACCAATAAAAGGCCTTGGAAACCCACCCCAACAATATTTGACGCATGCGCCGATCTTAATTCTTCACGTAGTAATGTAACCAAAAAAGGCATTGGAAGCCAACCCTAACAAACAAAATTATCAATAAGACCTCCATGTAAAACAATAGCTGGATCTGCTCCTAATACACATGTACTACAAATTCAAGTGCAATTTTGTCTGATGGGATAAGAGGTCTGGATGGTCGTGACTATTCTTTAACAATACTTATCTCCTTTAGAAGGAGAGCTCTGTACAAAGATAAAGGAAATTTAGAGGTCAATTATAAGATTTTTTTTACCAAATAATTGTTTATGGCTAAATAAATCATATCTAAAATGTTAAGGTAAATATTGACCAGTTAGCCTTCTTTAGTCTAATGGTATAGTTTGAATTTGTAATAGTTTAAAATTGGTTGCCCATCAAGCCAAGAAGGGTTGGCATTTGTCTAAACTCCACGTCTGTGAAATAGTTGTAAAAGTGAAAACGCGGAATATCTTACCTTCAATGTACACATACTGCTGTAAGCGGGGGTCCTTGAAGATACTGGCCACCTTCCTCTTGGGCGGGGACCCGACCCCCATCATCATCTTCATCCTTTTCATCAGGTACTCGATCACCTCGTGGTCGTTGCTCTGGTTCTGGGGGTCCCTCCTCACCGCCTCGAATGCCTCCATCAAGATGGTCAAGAAGAAGTTGATCAGGATAAAACTGAAGCAGATACTGAAGAAGCCGAACAGAAGAGGGCCGGTGATCTTGGTCGCACTGTAGGCGGCCTCGTAATCGAATTTACCTGTAAGAGTCAAATAGATAGATAGCAAAGCTTTAAATGACTCCATTGATATTTGGGATCACATTTCTTCTGGCTTGAATTCAGTGCAGTCATAGTTAGTTCATTGGAAAACAGTATGAATTACTAGTATGAAAATGATTTTGTGATCATGCACATATTTCTAACCTATATTCAGTTAAATCAAATGAGTTTATGAGAAAACAGTTTTTTCTAATATCATGAATGATGCAACTGATTTTGTGGTCACATATTTATTTCTTAAAATTAAATGTTATGAAATCGATTTTTGAGGAAACAGTTTTTCTAAGTGTAAATGATATAGCATTTAAACTCAGTGTAATCAAAATAAATTAACGGGATAACATGTTGGGTTTTTTTGTTCAGTAGACGTACCCAACATCATGGACAAAAGGGTTTCCAAGGTAACAATGTAGGACCGAAACTCGAAGAGTCGTGACATGAAAAACAGGTACGCCGTGCAGGCGAAGGAGAGGAAGGCGATGGAAAAGACGAAGCTGAAGCTGATGAGCATCCTGGCCGAGTGTCTGAGGGTACTGCTGAGGAGGGAGATCTTCTTGTTGAATCGCAGCAGACGCAGGAATCGGACCGTCAGGAAGAAGACCAGGAAGGCGATGAACCAACTTGACAGCTGTCGATGGAATAAAAGGCAAATATACAACAACAGTGATCTTAAGGGAGGCTGGATGGCCAATAAATTAAAAAATAATAACCAATAGATTTAATATGATCGCCATAAACTATCATTAAGTAAAGAAAAATCCCAATATTTTAACTTTAAAGTTTGGATACATTCCTATATATTTATACAAAGCTTTCTTTCTTAAGGAGATTTATACAGTCGAAAAATGGCCAAGACCATTCAGCGCACTTAAGTAGAATTCTTCGTCGTACTGAAATAAAGAACAATACAACAATATTTCTTTAGTGGAATGCTAGATTTATTTTTAACAATAATGCCGTTGCACATTCAAACAGTGTACGCCATATAAAAATGACCAAGATGTCGACATGACATGGCCGTCACGTAAATAAATTATCAAAAATAAGAATCATACAGGTATTTGATTAATATAAATTTCGATGAACTTTTTTCCCCTGAAACATTTAAAGCGTTGTCGTAAACAACGGCCAAAATGTGTGATTCTCTCCATGCTTATCGGAATTAATTCTATAAGTCAGCCAAAATTTAAAGTAGAAGTAGTCAAGTTACAATCGAGATACAGAGATCACAATTCTTTGTTATGTAAAAGTCTTTCATCTCAAACAGGCATTCTTTATAAGATAACGGATGTACTGGAAACTTAAATTTCTTTTTCATTTGTGCATTAAACAGGTGCCTGTTACTCACATCATCCAACATTACGGTGAAGTGCATGTTGACGAAGCTGGTCGGGTTCTCACTGATTCTGTTCATGACCTGTACAGACAGAACAGCTCTCCAGATGAACATCAGACCGATAGCGTACGACACAGCCAGGATCACCAACTCGAACACGTTCCAAAATACCTGCAAAAATTGGAATTGATGATTTGGTACTTAATTCTTTCAAAAATTGATGACATATTATTGAACTTCATGTATTCAAAAATGATGAAAAAAGATTTATTTTAAAGCGAGAGCAAGTGTTTTGTACAAACAAAATTTAGGTAATTTTCAGACTTAAAAAATACCTATATAAAATAAGTCCACAAGTTCAGCTCTCTGAACAAGGTTAATTCTATCATATGAATATGCCGTTATCTAATGAGATCATTATAAAAACGTTTTAATTCCGTAGGATGCTATACTGCAATTTTAATGCAAAAAATCACAGCAGGAAAGGAAAATAGTTCATTGATCAATAACACTTTTTATGAAGACCTGTTTGATAACAGAATATACTTTTCGAAAATGAATACGACAAGTCAAAAATCATTTCTCATGATCACAAAATGCAATCTTGGAAATTTTATTTTATTTTTCACATTCTTCTCTCCATGAGCAAATCATAAAAATTAGTATACCTTGAAATATTTTTTGCCTTGTTCTTTTATTTTCTTCACTTCTTTGACCGTGTAGAAGATGACGAAGGCTAGAGCTGAGATTTCAATGGCCATCACAAAGTACATATAGTCGCTGTTTATGTAGCGATCAAGCTTGAAGACATGCATTCTTGGGAACGGCTCAACAGCTGTTAAAAACCATTGATATACTAATACATATACCTCAACTCATGGTTTATTTAGAAAAAAAATCCCGGAAAATGAAGTTTCCATACATATCGATATTTGGATAGTGATTTCTTTTAAAAACTCAGATATATACAAAACAATGCGGAAGTCTTAGATTTGTTGGCATTTATTGATTTTCAGTATTTCATCTATCCTTCTATAGTCAATTTCGCCGCCTAATTCGTCCATTTTCTTTGGATAATATTTTTTAAAACAATTCTACCAAAACTAAATTCATTTAGAACTCTTGCCTACCTCCAGTTTGTAGGAACTCGCACAGATACAATGAAATGCCCCACAGGTTCATGTTTGGATTGAAGATGTTGGCCTCAATGAACACAGCCCTTGTACGTTTGTCCACCCACGAGTTGTCCCTCAGGAACTTAAGAACCATCTGAGCCTCGGAGAACGTGGCCCCCAGCTCTGCCACGTAGCCACCCCCGCTGTATGTATGGAAGATCCCCTGGTACGGGTATCCGCTCAGTTCCCACATGGACTGGTAGCTGAAGAAGGGGTGCGGGAAATCCGTGGGATCTTTGCAAACAGAACATTCATTAAAAAAGGGGTAAAATAATAATGTTCTGGATTGTATTTTTATCTTAAAATAATAAAGTTTATATGATGATTGCAATTTTACATGCTGTGATTGTTAAGATATAGAGATGAAAAAGTACAAGACTTACAAAATTGAATGTAAGAAATCTATGATTTAAAAAAAGGGGTTTGGGTAGGCTATTGAGTATAAGTTTCGTAGGCAATGTTTATGAATTATTTCCTTAATATCAATAATTCACCGTTTAGTACGGAATCTTGAATATTGTCTTCTAAAATAACAATGAATTGTGAAAATGTTACTTAATGTCCGTCGAATTATTACAACTTTTTGGTACCGGTCAGCAATAAAGGCATAAATATTAGTGAAATCTTTCTTGTATAGGCAATGAAATAACTCACATTATATTTTTTTTTATTAAGGAACATGATTATGATCATTTTCATACCGGATTTATCAACGGTGTTCCAGCGGAGTTTGTAGTTAGTTTTGTCCTCGTAGAACATGTCGTATGCCGGCAAGCATTCCTTTGCAAAATAATTCAGTGGACTGTAGCATAGCTCTGTAAAATATAAAAACATTAAGAGTGTTTGGTGGTCGTGGCCATTTTTAGACTGTCTCGCTCTCCTTTAGAAGAAGAGCTCTATATAAAGATATAGGAAAATTCTCAAATTAAAATACTAAAATTTATGGATTTTTCTTGACTAAATAATAGTTGATAGCTTAACAAATCATATCTAAAAATTTAAGGTAGATCTGATGGTTAATTTATTTCACTATCCAGCCCCCCTTTTCAACGCATTTCAAGTGTGGTGATGGAAAGCCCGTATTATGAATGATTACTTATGCGGATGTATCATGTATACTACAATAATACATACTTATTTTAAAAAATCATTTAAGTACCGGTCTCACTAAGAATCAGGCACCCTGGTAGAAAAATGAATAAGACATGGCAACAAAATGTACATTTTAAGTGTTTTCCATGCTTAAAAATTCCTATTATAACACTAGATAATTTTAAAATTAAGTAAGTTTCTATAGAATTTCTCTAATCACTATTATTTTATAAGCTTACGAATCAGGCTCCGCCATTACGGTGTATACAAAGTGTTAAAAATTTACAACGACTTGACACCTATTATTTGTTAGCTACAATCCCATATATATAATAAACAATTACTTTGAATACTGATCTTAGGTCATGATAAAAAAAACTGGTGAGTTTATTTGTATTTTATGAAATATAACGGTATAAAATACAGTTCTGATAAATTGGTTTTTGAGGTAAGAGTTATTCCCCTTTGAAAACTCTTTCGTGTTACTGATGTAAACAAATGGCAGACGGCAGGTGTTCGATCGCCTGTATATCTAGTAAAGTTAAAACAGACTGCAACGTATCTTCAAGATATCGAAATGACTGTGAAGTGAGGAGGTTGAGTGACTGTAACAGGCCCATTTTCAACCATTTGCGTCAGTTTTCTATTAACAGCGCCGACATTACAAGTGAAGGGCAATTGATTGCATTTCGATGCGGACTGTTCGACACAGATCTTAGCTCATTCACCGTGTGCCCCTTTCATAGAGACTCTCTAGGACTAGCATGGCAGCAGAGAGCAAAGTGTCAATATCCTTTTCACGAAGGGAAGGCTAAACCATACCGTAGTTTTTCAAGCTTATTCACAAAATAATAGGTAGGTCTTTTTTGTTAATCACATGTATTTTTATCTCACATATGCACTTAAAAATTTACATGTTCACTTATATTTTTACTTGTACAGTTCTGTCATTTTATGTGTTGTCATAAGTCAAGTGCTTAATAAAGGTTAATTTCTGAGGCTATTATTCTAAAATTAAATGATTTTTTACAAGTTCTTCATATAATCCTCATAAATATATCAACTTTATAGATATAAACTGATTTTTAAAAAATAATAATAATAACACTACATGTAGTTATTGCCAATTTTTTCATATGAAGGGATTTCAACCATCCATTCATTCTGTTTATGATGGTAGTTTTAATAGAAAAAAAATAGGCAATTTTCTTTTTGAGAAATATATTTATGTGAGGCAAGATACTTTCTAAAATAACAAAAGAATATTTTCATCTTGTTTTGTGAACATATATTGCCAAAAAGTTATAGTGAAAAAGGTTTGCAAAGGTAAATTTTGAAATATTGTGGTTTTGTTGCCATGGATACCACCTTTAATTGGTAAAATCACACGTATCTAAATCTAGTATTTTATTCTTCATATGATGACTTTTATAACTATTTATAATAGGGAACAAAGGCTGATCAGAAGTTTTTAATATATTGACATTAAAAAGACCAAATTTGTAGTTTTCGGTTATGGCTATTTTTTGCAAAATGCACCTCTTTTAATTTGCATTTCAAGAAAACTGTGCTTAATATTTTTAAGAATTTGAATGATGTTTTAAAACACCACATTTTCCCCTTAATAAATCAACAAAAACAAATTCTCATTCTTTTTTCATTTTCTTGCTGTCATGGAAGTTAAAATGCTATTTTCCTTTAATGTGCAGAGCTATTTGGAGTCTTGTTGCTATGGAAAATATGACGTGGATATTTCCATAGCAACAGCTTGAATTTTGCCGAATGGTGTTTAGGTGTAGCTCATATGACTTTAATCTCTTGTAATAAAAAAAGGTTATATCAATTGGGTAACCCCTATGATTCACTCTCTGTCTGATTCTTAGTGAGACCCGAATATTCCTAGTTATAATTAATATAATTTACTTGGATAAAGCACATATTTGCAAAAATCATGAAACCTTAAATTTTAAACTATTCTGACGCATTTCAAAGTTAGGTGATTTAATCTCAATATCAAGGATAATGTCAGATATTCGTATCTTTTGATATTACTTGAAATCTTTGCATTTTTAATCTTAGAAGGTACAGCTTCTAAGTTGTTCGTTTAAAATAAAATGCTGCAATCTTAAACAGTTTCCATTCAAATAACTATTCTATTTTTATTGCAGGAAGACTGAAATCATTATAAATAATGATTTAATATTCATGTTAAATCTACGAAATTGGCAAACAAGATGATATATAATTCTTCAGAACCTTTTGTGTAAAGCTTTAATAATGTCTTGACCAGGCTCTAGTCAAACAATTAAACAACAGAAAAAGGAACATGTTAAAGTGTGTCTTGTTTTCTCTATACATAATTATTTCGTACCTGAACCATGGTTCAAACAAACTCTACCATCTTCGCTAGCGAAGGATTTATGATCGATCCGCTCATCTTCTCTTACAGATCCTAAACCATTGGTTAGCGAAATAAAAATTCACTCACCTGGTGTTATTCTCAGCTGACGTAACCTTGCCCCGCCCACGACTCACCTGGTGTAATTCTGAGCTGACGTAACCTGGCCCCGCCCACCAAGATGCTTTGTTTGTCAATGATGAGTTTGTCTACCACCGGGGCACCGTTATAGAACTTGTTGTTGTACAGGCCTTGAAGGAGGGCGTTCTCCGACCAGTTCCAAAACTGGGTTCGAGAGTCAATCTGTTGATTAACAATTGCTAGTTAGTTGAAGTCAAGTCAATTGCTACTTTTAAAACAAAGATCGAGTCAATTAAAATTAAGCAGGTGCATTTATTATTTAAAATAAGAATTTATCAATATATCATTGGACGAAACGGTCTCCACTCATTAAACACGAACAATGTAACAACTCTGAGTTTTTCAAACAATTGAAAAAAAACTTGTAATTATTCTTTTAAAAAAAAGTGATAAATATCTAGCATTTATACGATATAAAAATGACTAGCAGGTTTCCAATATTATTATAACTGCAAAAAAACAAATCAAAGGCCGGAACGGCCACAAAGGCGTCGCGCTGACATTTTCTTTTATATAGATATGGTCAATAATTTGAATTTCTGTACTAATAGTCGTATATCAAATAATATTACAATAAAAAAGTAAATGAATTATGTTTTGTGCTGCTTTAAAAACAAAAATCAGTATATTTCCTTATAAAATAGGCAGTGATGCGTTTATAATACATGACTCATCATGGTTACAAAAATCAAAGAAATTTCAAAGTTCAAAAATAAATAATTTTCTTTCTGCTTTAAACAGTCTTTGAACAATGTTCACAGGTTCATAATTTGAATACATTAACAGTGTGTCCCTAATTAAAATAATAAAAGATACTTTTATTTATTTCAATTCCCGTTTGAAACAAGATTACCTATGGTATGGTTGTTTACAAACAAATCCACACCACGTGCTATCTAAAATGCTCGACCAAACCAACTGCATTATCGTGTTTATTTATTGCAACAAAATCAATAGATACGTTTATCGCTTACATTTATTTTGGAGACTATCAACTTTTTTTTCCATCGGGCACGGTCTCCAATTAAAATGTAAGCGATAAACTAATATTTAGTGAATTTTTACATCTTATTGTATTCATCCGCCATTTCTTCATAAAGCAAATTTATACTTATGCAATGAGTTGTCAATTACCAATGAGGCAAAGTTGGGTTTTTTGTACACAATTTAGTTGAATAAATGGAATAAAAATCTTGTAATACTTTTAATACTTTCAGGAACTTATTTTTTTATGCGCATTAAAAAGGCGGTGCAGAATGTGAATTTGGAAGATTGCCAATCCAGACGATCGCTAGAAGGCTGCCGAGCATTAGCTCGACGCCTTAAAAAACAAAAACAATTTTGGACAAAAACAACGAATTTGGTGAACCCTTAAGGAGGCTCGATGGTAACAAATTAACCATCAGATCTATTTTTTGAAGAGAAAAAATCCATAAATTTTACATTTCAAATTTGGGTATTTTATTATATTTTTATATAAAGCGTTTTTCTACAGGAGATCAATAAAGTCTAAAAAAGGCCGCGACCATCGAGCTCACTTAAGAAAGTCATTTCCTCAAACTGCTATTAAAAAACAAATCACTGCATTCCATTTTTCTTTGTTTGTCACTTATTACAATGATTAAGGACACACGTTTTTACCGTATACTTACATCGACAAACTTAACAGTGTTGTTACCAATGGCACTAGCAAAGGTTCCCGCGTTCAGTATGTTCTCATAGTTCTGGAACTGAGTGAAGGACCAGGGGTCTCGGTTGGCGTAGGCTATGGTCAGGACGATATATAGAAACACCATACAGATGGCTATTTCCTTCAGCATGGCGAACATCTGAAGTTCTTTATGTCTGTTAATAAGATGAACATTGCAATGGTATTTTATTTTTCAACAGAACAAATGCAAATCTAACATTTCTCTCCATTATAGAATTTTTAAATAGATGTTTTTAACAATAACATGTAAAGCATTAGATAATTACAGACAAGAATTGCTTTAAAATGAATTTAATTCATTAAGGTCAATTTACTTTTCTGTATGATCAATTTATTAAAGATTAGTAGGAATGTAATTCGTTGGATTTGACTATATATATAGTAGAAAAGTTCGTTTTGGGAAGAGAGCTACACTTGAAATAAACAAATATTGGGACACAATGATTTTGTACGATTCCACAGCTCGTACCTTTCTTCTCGAATTGTTTTCAAGAAATCAAGCTCTGGAGGCAAAGTAGCCTGGATCTTTCGCTGTTCTAACATCCTCATCTTCTGCGGGTCTTCTAGATCCTTCTCTGTCAGATGATCATGTAGATACTCCTCGTCTTTGCTGAGGTCTGGCTTAAGGTGATCATCCTCGTCGTCCTGGGCTTCTGGTTTCTTGATGACAAGGGCGTAGAAAATGGCAAAAATGATGACCTTGATTGGCTGGGAGAATAGGATGGATTCAAATAGAGACATGATGAACCCAATTAACCAGCTGACGGACTTGTTGAGACCAAACACACCTCCAAACTCTACCGCAAAGTAGAAAGCCACCATTACGGTTATGAAAGACAGGATATATCCGATGTATATGGACCACCAGGGCAACTTTTTCTTGCTTTTTTTCGCGTCGTCTTTTTCAAATGCTACGACTTGTATGTGGTGAGAAAACTCCGTCTGAGTGTTGTTTAACGATTGGTCGTCTTTAGTTGTCGGATCCTTGGTCATCACCTTCTTTTTATCGTCTCCACATTCCAGAAATTCTTCCTGCTGTTTTAGTTCCAGTTCGACAAAATCAGGGTTCAGCTCTGACTTTTCCCTTGTTAGACTGGCCTCAGTGCCTTCTCTATTCAAAGCCTTCTGTTTGTCTGTTTTCTTGTCGGTTGCTTCGTCGTTTGCGCTCAGGATGCTCTTCTGATCAGTATCTTTACCTGTCTCCGTCTCCTCATTAACAATATTAGGCTTGAACTCTTTCTTCTTTTCAGGCCTTGGTCTAGCGTTGCGGAATATGAGGACGATGATGAAGTTGATTGGGAAAGACATGATTCCGCTCATGATTCCAATGTAAACACCTGTAAGGGAGAGGCTCACTGGACCCATCTTAAACTCCGTTGGTGACGAGTTGGTGTCGGTTTGATACCAGGCTAAGCTTACAACAATGGTAGTGAAAAGGAGCGTCAAACAGCACGTGAGACGCTGGACGCGCGTGAAGTTACTCCTGGCCGGCCGTTGAAATATGGAGAACCATAGATGTCCATCTGCCAAGTTGTGTTTCGTTTTTTGCCAGAATAGATAGTTGAAGCTTGTTAGCTCAGCCTTTCCGGCAACTGGAACCATTCTGTCAATCTAAAACGTATAAATTTGTTTTTTACTAGTATTCACTGCAGGGTAAATGGCAATGGAAAAGTTTATAATTTTTCTCATCTCTCAAAAGCTAACACAAGTCAGATTTAAATTATCAATAATTATAAACCAAGTTAAACTTTTGCTCGCTTGATTTAATTGTAAGCAGCGTCAAATATTGGCACTATTAAGGTAATGTTAAAAATAGACACCAAATTAATGAATTTGTTTGTGGCGAGAAATATTTGTGACTACGATATTCTTGCTAACCTCGCGATATTTACTCGCACGCGACTGAGAGTTGGTTTACAGACACCTAACTGATGCAGTTTGTGACCTACCATTCCATCTTCGTCGTCCACTGACAACCACTGCTCACAGATGAAGAAGTATTTGTCTCCAGTTTGAAGATCCTGAACTTGCAGGCGACTGAAATACCACGAGGGACTGGATCCCATGTTATCATGCCAGATTCTGAAGAAAAAAATATGTTTAAAAGAAAAAGTAAGATTAAAACATTATTCATAGTCTAAAAGTTTGCAAATCTTTTAGGTCAAAAAGTGTAAACTAATACTGTGTTTTCATCAATGCTTTGGGAGTATAAATTTTCGTGGAATTTGGACAACCAAATTACAGATACGAATTATTATCTTAATTTAATGACAATCGCTCTTCCAATGAACAATTATTGTAATATTTCTTTATTCCAAGAAAATGACTTCCGTGGATCCGCTCAAAAACAAAATCCACAATATTGGTGTTCAACCAATAATGCTGAAGCTACTGTATTTCGCAAACAATTTTACCGTACGTGAGTGAGTCTCCCCAGTGTCTTACCGTACGTGAGTGAGTTTCCCCAGTGCCTTACCGTACGTGAGTGAATTTCCTTAGTGTCTTACTGTACGTGAGTGAGTTTCCCCAGTGTCTTACCGTATGTGAGTGAGTCTCCCCAGTGTCTTACCGTACGTGAGTGACTTTCCCCAGTGCCTTACCGTACGTGAGTGAGTTTCCTCAGTGTCTTACCGTACGTGAGTGAGTTTCCCCAGTGTCTTACCGTACGTGAGTTAGTTTCCCCAATGACTTTGGCGTCGCCATTATGAATCCATCACAGTTGGAGCGTTGGAGGACAGGGCGTTTGTCATCAGCGAGGTACCGTGGGGGTGTCTCGGCCTTTTCTCCGGTTAATATGAAGGACATGTTTGCAGTTGTTCCTAAGAAGATAAAAATGCAATATGTTATAACATTGTTGTAAGGGGCTCTTGATAATATGCATATACATGTACAAATTGACGATTGGATAAAAGTCACATTAATTTTTTTCCAGTTTGATGATTTTTTATACTTAAAAAAACCCTTACTTTAATGATTGAATTAAATTCGTATTGATCGAATATCTCTCTCGTTTTGACGGTTTTAATACTAAAGAACCCCTTAATTTTCCCTAAATATAGATATTTACTATTTCTGCCAAACTATTCCTAAACTGAAACTCGGCAGTGTGAACCATAACTGAAATAATAAAACGTAGAATTATGTCTACGGTAAATATTGTACGTTTACATCAGTGGTGAGGATTTACCTGAGCCTTTCCGTGATCCTGTAAAGACGGTCATCTCATACAAATACTTGTCCCTTGGGTCGTTGTCGGGCAGGGGAGATGATCCAGCCTATAAAAAATACAAGGTTTTATTACAGACACAAATGTTAAAACGAGTAGGATTAGCTTTTATACTATCATTTTTCATGAGTCTGATAATTTTAAAAATTAAGTCGAAAAAAAAATTAATCACTTGGTTCTTAGGCCCGTCCGCATCTAATTTACCATTGCGCATTGCTCACTTTTATCTGTCAATGAATAAAATAAAATTGTTCTCCATTGTGTTGCGAGATTCGGAAAAAAAACCCCAGTATTAGATCCGCATTTAAATACTCAACTCAGTACAAAGCTTGACTTTATGAGAGCATGATTGCAAACATCGTGATGATACAGACTAGATTTTAACGTTTGCAAATGGCCGCCAAATCTAGTTACATGTACGTGGCACTGTGTTCAAGTTATGATAGCGACAGCAATGATTTTCGTTTAGATATGAAAATGAGCATTCAACTTCAAATGCATATAGGAGAGGAGTTCCTGCAGCTTGTACTTTACTTAATATCTAATAATGCTTTAATACAGGGCTCTCTCAAACCTCGTAGCTTTGATGTTTCCTTAAGAACAAGACTATATGCTTATTTCATTTAGTTTGAGCTAATAAATCTAAGACAGATATATTCACTGTAAGGTAACTATTTATGTGCTTCAAAACATTGCTTTTTCTGCATCAAGATAATAACTGAAGCTTGTGAAAAATAAAAGAAAAAATCCCGCATCCTTTTTTCATAAAAAAAAGAAAATTAAACATCGTCCCGCACCATCTATTTTTGAAATTTTGGCCTGAGAACGAAGTAATTGATTTTTAATGGTCTAATCAAATATTACCTTGAAGGACAACGAATTAAAATTGTACGGGCAAAACATTTAATTAATCATACATTTGTACTGTTAATAAAAAAGAATAGAGAAATAGTATATTGAATTAAACCTCTAATTTTGAATGATATTATATCAAATATTATCTCTGAGAATAGCTGTCCCCCCAAAAAAGATCTGCAAAATTTATTTTTAACAAAATAAAAACAAATCTTCTTCCTCCAAGAAAGAATTGCATTTGAGCACATTACTATGATTTGTATGGAAGATAATAACTGAATTTCAGGAAACTTCTTACTGCTTAAACAATAATCAATTAATTGATAGATATTACAATTTAGGAACAATATAGTATTTTGGTTTTTTTGACAATTCAATATCGGCTTTTTATTTGTTTGACTTTAAGATTAATGGCTTTATTTATGTCTAATAAAAACTATAAACAAGTAATTAAAAAACGGTAAATTAAGTTTGAATCATGGACAATATAAATTAAAGCAATACCATGACTTTATCCAGTAGATCCCTCTTTCTGGCCCAGATCAGCATCAGCACGTATAGACACATCAGAGACACCATCGTGGCGAAAATCACGGGATTCTCATCCAGCTTGGCGAATCCGGAGTCATTCAGATTGATGGTGTTCATCGGAACAGCGAACCCGGCTCCAAAAGCGGTCAAATGGTTACAGAGACAGTGGACTCTGTAAGGCTTGGTCAGAGGCCCGACCTTAAAGAACAAAAAAACCCAACAAACTAATGCTTTACAGGTGCCGCTCACAACGCACAATAAACATGCTACTATTCACGTGTTATAAAGAGCTAGAGCCACGAAGCATCAAAAATTGCCCTATCATAAAAAATCACCATATTTTGGTGAAATATAGTGTGGAATCATAGCTTTTCATAACTGTTTTTGTTTTTTCGATATCTATAATACTTTTTTGTAAACGGAGTTTACAATATGGCACTGTTTTGATGAAAAAATGTAAAAACAGACGTCATTTTTGTTAAGTAACGTCATGAAATGATAAAACAACGCATGACTTGAATTAAATAAAATAAACAAAAACAGAATAAAATTATCTTGTAGACATTATACATGTAATTTATTTATGAAAAAAAAATATTGATAAAAATACCATGAAAAGCTTATTTACAATAAAGTTTTAAAAAAATACAGGGGCCAGTGCTGAAGGTCAATATAACGGCGGTACATTTAAATATGTCGGTGTCTTCACAGTTCTTTTTTCTGCAATTTGATACTGCATGAAGGAATGCTGATAATGTGCAGTGTATAACTGATAATTAATAATTTAATTCTACCGATATAATAACAAATTATAAAAAATGAATATATAAATATGACAGAAATACGGTAATTATTTAACAGAGATATATGTAATCTCGAATTTTGATGCATTACTGTAACAGTATGTGCACATTATTCTGCATAAATATTTTACTTGTTTCAAGGCTTCGATATTTTCACCCAAACCTGGCGTTTTATAGCAGTTAGATGCCGGTGTTCAGTCACTGAAACATTCTGTTTTCCCATATTCCGTGCGTTCACCGTGCGTTCACTTGCGCTCTCCGTTCCGCTCGCGCTCATTGTTCACAAAGCGCCCACCGTGCGTTCACAAAGCGTTCGCCTTGCGCTCAGCGTTCGTACTGTTTACTTGTTGTTCAGTCAGATAATATTATATTTAGGCTGATAATAATACGTACATGTAGTTTATTGTTATATTAACAATAAATCCCGGGGCACTTCGAATAATCGTTCATCTTGCGTTCACATAGAGATAACATATCGTTCACCGTGCGTTCACCGTTCACTTTGCGCTTGCCCTTCGGTTTGCGCTCTGCGTTCCCTCGCCGTTCAAAAGCGCTCACCAAATTCCGCTCTGCGTGCGCTCACCATTCGTTTAGAGTGCAATCACCGTGCGCTCACCGTTCACTCACTGTTCAAGTGGGAAAATAGAACCGTTCAGCGACTGTGTACATATGTAATGGATATATGCCGAAAACAGTTATCTATGAAATAATTTAAAACAGTTTCGAGGCTTGTTAGGGCCGAGAACTGTCTGATATTTTTTCATACAGAAGTGTTTAAGGCATATATCGTACTTAAAACACTGCCATTGAATTTCATTGTTGATTTACCGGAGACAGCCCGAATTTAAAGGATACCAGTATTGTAACCACTGGTAACGGTCTGATATTAAGAAGCTCAATAATATCGGACTGTCACAAGTAAAATTTTGGACTGCTGGAACAAAGGAATGACATCACAGCAGTGTTTTAATGTACATTTATTAAATGAAAAAAAAAACCCGATTTCTCAAAAAAAATTTTATGAACTAATTATTCCTTATGAATGCCGTAACATAACGTCTATTTATTTACATTTCATTTTTTCTAGTGATATGCATGTCTTTTGAGAATTGTTATAAGTGATAAACCATCCCTTAATGTCTTGAGAATTAAGATCATATTTCAGAGAGAGAGAGAGAGAGAGAGAGAGAGAGAGAGAGAGAGAGAGAGAGAGAGAACGTGGGTTCACTCTTTGGAAGCGAAGGTAGGTTACAATGAACATTTTTATAAAGCATTTGATTTTTCAAATCCAAGCAGTAACACATGAATAATGTCGTAAAATTGTCTTGAAAATCCGAATTCATAGCAAGCATGTAGAATTTGTGTTATAATATATAGATTTGTAATAAACTCGGCCGGTAATCGATTAATTTTTTCAAGGGGGGGGGGTGAATAGAAACACATACCATTTCAAATCTCTCTGCACTCATCGTTGTGTTTTTTTAAGGAAAGGGCCTGGCAATCTGAGTCCTTTTTATATGCCATACAAGGCAAACTTTAATTAGATTTAGCACGCATAAAATAATCGAAGAAAATTTCAATCGAGAATTTTATAGGCAAAAGTCACCGATGTACACACATTTGGGGTGATTTTTTATTTTATTGGACGAATGATCAACAAAGACATCACGATTAAAATTATGCTGTTATATAGTGCACATGTTGATAATATATTCTAAGGTGTGTATACCAAAAGTCGTCTTCATCGAAACGGACACGATCGATTTTACAATAACTCTTACTGCATGTAACGGTTCACCGGAAATACATTGACCACGCGACGAATCAACAGGTGGCTGATAACGTAATGGCGAATGCATTGGCAAGATTTTTTTTTGCAAGGGACGATAGCTTAATATTCAATTACAGTTGTACTTGGGAATTTAATAATAAAGTTATTTTGATGGAGTAAGTTAAGTTTATCATACTTGTACATGTACATGTTCACACGTGATATCGACTGTCTCTCTCCCGTGGTATTCAGAAACACTTGTGTCCCAAGTTTTAAAAAAAAATCGCTTGCATCTTTCCTTTCCTTTAATGCATATAGGTGTTTGACAAAAAAAACTCCCATAACATCTAGCTACATATAGATGCTATCGCTTATTCTACACAAAGGTAAATGAATATTTACTTATTTGTTGCCATCAACGTACGTACAATGTTAACTTTGCCATTAATTTTTTTTTTCTGTTTGTTAACAATGTTAATGTATTTCATTATCTACTGCAATTGAATAATACCGTGGTGCATAGAAATAATATTTTTAAAAATGCAGACTTTACTGGTAAGTTCTTTTGGCAAAATACTGAAAGCACTCAAGATTCCGTGTACAGATTCAACTGACGTCGCAAACGTCAAACTATGACGTCATTGATGATGCACGATGTAAGCATTAATACACAGTATAAAAGTACTAAATAAAACATGTTAAAGTTCAGTTTATATGCATTTCTTCCTCGAATATTAAATAAAATGATGATTTTGTAAATAATCACAAATAATGCTTTATCATTATTAAGGAGGCTGGGGGGTCAAAAAAAAATTTCTCCAAAATTCACAAA
>WFKH01002636.1:2824452-2837137 GCA_016163765.1 Magallana hongkongensis | reverse complement strand
ATTTTTGCATGCTTAGACTCAATAAATTATTCAGGAATTTCATGTTGTTCTTGATATATCATATATCATCGAATAAATTGTAATTCAATGGATACTGAACAGTGAAGGCGAAACGCGATGTTGCAAAATAAGAGTTATCTCCAGTAAATAATTCCTAATCGTGTAAATGATAAAATGAATAACACTCAGTTGATATATTAAAAAATAAACGTACCAACAGGAGCAGATGTTGTTCTGAATTTCAGCAAAACTTCCTCCAAGGGACTGAGTGTTGCTAACGTCTTGTTGCCGCCATTGTTGTCCTTTAAATGTCCATTTCCATTGTTTTCATGCGAATCTTTAGGTTCTCTTTTTCGTCTTCTTTTAGCGTCTGTCGTGGTGTTTATGGTATTTGAGGCCGGGATTAAGAATTCATCCGCCAGAGCCTCGGTTTCTAATTGTTGGAAAGTTTTATGCTTGATGGCGATGTAAAATTCCGTGGTTTCATTCCTTTAAACACAATGTTATGATTTATTAAAAGAAAAACAAAACAAAAGTCCACTATTATAATGACGTTACTATGGAACAGGAACCTAGATAACAAAAAATGCATATTTTTACTGAGGGCGAAGAAATTGCATTAAATACACTTATAGCGGAGTGTAAGGGTGAACAATTTTTAGATTCGTTATAAATGAATATATACTGAGCAAAATAAGTTTAGCAATTGCTTTTGCATAGATATATTTTTAAAAAAATTCTTGATTTGTTTATCATGTAACTCTTTAAAGTCAATAGAATTATAGGAATCAAAAGACAATGGGTTTTTTTAAGCTTGACGCGTTAAATCCGTGATGTCCAGCGTTGGGACAATATAACAATACAATAGGTTATGCTTGAATGATCACGGTCCGGGAAGAGTTTACTACCTAGAAAACTTGTCGAGCACGTGTTTAAAGGAAAACCGGTGAAAAGTTGCAAAAAAGTCTAATGGGGAAACGACCAGGACTTTCTGAAAATGAACTTCAACGGGCTATAGGGATTTTAACTGCTGGTTGCTCGCAGAGAGATGTTGCTCAGGAATTTAATTGTGCATCCGTCTACCATATGCCGACTTTTGAACCGATTAACGACCACTGGAAACGTCAGTGATCGGCAGCGTTCAGGACATCCACGTAAAACGACTGTCAGACAAGATCGTTTCATTGTAACAACGTCAAGACGTAACCGTTTCATGGCTGCTCCTAGAGTTGCACGAGAGTTGCGCCGTGCTACTGGAGTAAGGTTATGTGGACAAAGTGTAAGAAACAGGCTACGTTCAGCAAGTCTTCAAGCTCGAAGACCTCTCACTGCAGTACCATTAACTCAACGTCATCGACAATCCCGCATCGCTTGGGCCAATACTCA
This sequence comes from Magallana hongkongensis, assembly GCA_016163765.1. NCBI lineage: Eukaryota > Metazoa > Mollusca > Bivalvia > Ostreida > Ostreidae > Magallana > Magallana hongkongensis. The sequence continues at coordinate 2,835,751 of WFKH01002636.1, read as the reverse complement.
TCTTCGCTGGATTCAGAGACAATGGAATGAGGTACTGTTCACCGACGAGTCGCGATTTAACGTCGATTTTGCGGATGGAAGAGTTCGTGTATGGAGACGCAGAAACGAGCGATTTGACCCAGAAAACATTATCCAACGTGATCGTTATGGCGGCGGAAGTGTCATGGTTTGGGGTGGAATAAGCCATCGGGGTAAAACGGTGCTTGTGGTAGTTTATGGGACGTTAAATTCTCAAAGATACTGCGAAGAGATTGTCGTTCCTGTAGTTGCCCCCTTTTTGCGCCAAGGTAATGCAAGAATCCTGCAGCAAGACAATGCCCGTCCGCACACTGCACGTCACACACAAACCACCCTTCAACAAAACAATATTGACACTTTAGATTGGTTTGCACAATCGCCAGATTTGTCACCAATTGAGCACGTTTGGGACATTCTTGGTCGTCGTTTAAGACAGCGATATAACGCCAACAACGTAGCGGAACTGGCCCTTGCCCTGCAGCATCAGTGGAACCATATTACAATGCAAGAGGTACGAAACCTGATTAAGAGCAAGAGACGCCGCTGTATAGCTGTTATTGCTGCAAATGGAGGCCACACAAGATACTGAAATTGAATGTGACTTTAAGACTTAAGACCTCAACCCCTATTAAGTTTAACGCTGTTTTCTTGCGTAACGGTACAAGATTGACTGAAAAGTTTGACCCATTTTATTTACGCTATAACAATCCCATAATTTTAATTAAATATGCATGTTGTTTCTTATTTCTGTTACTGTGTGTTATATAAAATATTTTAAATTGCTAAACTTATTTTGCTCAGTATATTTATAATACTTGGGAGAATAAAACTAACTTCGCAAAAGGCGAATCGCCTGTTCTTTTTTTTTTTTATAAGCATTGTCATTGATAAAAGTCTTCGTAACATGTGTAAAACTTGGGAGAATAAAAGGCGAATCACCTGTTCTTGTTTTATGATAATTGTCTTTGATAAAAAGGAAATAAAATCGTAATATGCGTAAATCCATTTTAAGGGTGCTCGATAAAATCATGTTTTACTGTAAACCTTTTTATATTAATTAGAGGCCATGGATAAGATACATACTCAAGTCTAAAAATAATTGTCAGTATCAATTATTTTTCTTACAGACTAAGTTCATCATTGGAGAACAAGCACGTGTTCCAGTCGGGAATCTCCGGAAGGTAGTTGGAGCGTGGCAGGGACGTGTCATTCTCATACGTCAGTGCGTCCATGTAATCCAACATAGTTAAGAACTCACTGATCGTTTTCGGTAAGGTGCAGTTATAGTCGTGGTTCGTAGGAGTCGGGGGACCGTCTTTTCTACAATAAGAAATGAGCAAGATGTATAATTATGATCTCTTTCATTTAATTTGAATAACATTGTATCCACTGTGTATTTTTTAATATAATATTGTGCGTATTTAATTTTACACTATTTTTCAATAATGTTTGACCTGCTTAACTTCTATACATTTCAGATCATTTTGTATGAGAATGTTTTCTGTAAATGATTTTTTAAAATGTGTTTTCCGAAAAGAAAAGACGTATAGTAATTTATCTTTATATTTTCGCACATTAATTTTATATAATTTAGACCATGTTTTAAAGTTTTAATTAAAAGGCCATTTGGCCTTAAATGTGCATTTAATATCTAAAGGATCCAGAGAATAGCATTTTGATTATAAAAATACTATGCTGTGCACTGTCTACATATAAAGTGGAGGATTCTTATTATTTAACGGGCGTGTTCGAAAAACTTACTTTATAAAAACAAAGAAACGAGACGGCAGTTCCTCCATATAAAAAGCATCAGCCCCGGTCGGTATTTGACTGTTCGTCTCATTCTGCTCCACTGTGGCGTTCTCGTCTCCAGACACTCCAGCCAGATAGTCCAGCCAATCCAGATAGTACTGGATGTCCTCCTTCTGCATGATCTGGTTCACCGTTATATGGAGGGAGCTGTTGGGCGCCACAGGAAGCATGTGGAGAACCGATCCCTCGTTCCAGTCTCTAGTCATGTTGATCACGTTTTCGACGGTGAGATCGAAGTGTCTACGGTCCATGAATATGTCAAAGTACTGGGGCGTGTCCTTCACGTCCACCCCTTCATTAGTGTCGTTACGGAACCGTAATGACACAACGTCACTGGTGATTTTGGTTGAGGTTGACCCACTGGCGTTTGTCCATGTGAAAGGGTTATTTGTCATTCTTAACGCCTGTAAAAGATAGTCAAAGAAATGTCAACAGTTTACATTTTCCACCGCATTGTTCCAAAATACTTGCGTAAATATCAAAATACTGCCTTCTTATATCTAAATTTTACAGAGGAAAGGTCCCGTCATTTTTTTTCTGTGACATATTTTGTTGGTTTTCTTATACGATAAAATGATTAATACATCAGACCGAACATATACATTTGCAGTCTATAACTAAAAAAATGAAAAGAGAAGCTGACAAAATCTAAAGTAAAATTACCTCTGTTTCCACAAACCAAGTTGTTGCGTTGCCTTCCTCGCCAAAGATAGCTTGTGTTTTGGGCAAGAGAACACCGCTAAGACCTCCCACGTCAAAGTTGGGATCTAACATTCATAGATATTGTTCATGGGATGACATTTTCAATCTAAGTTACTAGTACTTAATAAGTGAAGGTAGCGCATTAAATGAACAGTACTAGTTATCGTTTTATTTATGTATTCTTTCTAAAAACAACTTTTCTCCACAAATTGTTTGGCATTTCTATCCACCGGAGCAGTCTAAAAAGCATGGGGTTTTTTTGTTTTTGTTTTTTTTTTTAAATGTAATATTCAAATATATGACAAGATAGTATATAATGCATCTAAAATTTTAAAATTTGTAGAAATAAATCATTGATTTTCAAAAAGATTGTTTTGAAATGCAGAATATTGTCAGAATGAAGCTTCCGATAAGTTCACTTACTGTAGTTCATGTCTTTGGTCTCTGTTTTGGCCAGTGTCACGTTCAGTTTGGGGGATTCCAGTACGGCATTCTTTTCATTAACGACTTTATATTTCCCTAAAGTGTCAATGATATTGTTCAACGACTGTTCAAGTCTGAGGAAAGTTGTTTTAGCCTGGAAAAAAAATCTATGCATTTATGTGATAGTATATTATTGTAAAAAGAATAATACATGTTTAAGTTTTACAAACTGTTCCATATACAGCATATACATTGTAGAAGAGACAGACCTTCATTTGTTCAGGAGACAGAATAATTCTCTCTCTCTCTGTCTCTCTCTGTCTCTCTCTCTCTCTCTCTCTCTCTCTCTCTACAATATATACATACACTGTTTTTCTGGTTCAGTAGCTCGTCCTGTCGGGCCTTGACTTGTTCGGGAGACAGTGTGGTTATAGCCTGTGTCGTAGTGACCACGCCCCCCGCTGACGCGTCCATCATGTTAGCCAGCATCGTGCCTTCCTCTTCCGCCAGTTCAGCTGTCAGTCCGGCAGCATGCATTGTGTTGCCTACGAAAAAGATAATTATGAATGAAGTGTTACCTATTTAAGAATTAAGAAGTTCACCATTGTATTATTTTGTAAAACATTCACTATCATTTTATTCATCTTCGTTATCTGTCCACTCACCAATGATACCTAATTTATAGAATGTTTATATAATGTTATGTATTCTGATGAGTTGTATAACTTTAGGACATATACATTCAATTAAACTGTTCGAAAGAAAGTCAATTATATGGCCTACATTGTACAGTGAACATTTTTTCTCAAAAATAAAAAAGGCAGGTGTTGCATTAAATTTGCCCTAAGGAGGCTAGGTGGTCAATAACTTAGAGATCAGATCTGTCTTGACTATTTACAAGTATAAATTTGCTTGCAAAAATCTGTTAAGCAGAGAAAATCCAGATGCCTTTGCACAAAAATGCGAAATATCTTTTTTAGGAGGTTAGTACAGTCTATTTCTTTTCATAACTGTGCAATCATTGAAAAAAAGGAGTTATACTAAACAAAATCTATCATTTAAAGTTTATAGACTCCTTCACTGCTCTTTTGCAGAGCAAATTAATATAATTTGGTGAATAAAACTAATGTCAATTGTGTAGTTAAGATTATTGAACTGTCCACCGACTAAACCATTGCCAAGCTATAATAATTAACCCTTCATTAGATCAGCTCCACGTGAATCGTAAAGGGGTCTATCATATTTTGATAAAAATATGAAAGTAGTAGATTTATGGTCCTACCTATAACAAAGCATGAAAGAAGAATATAAGCCTTGATAAAAAATAGCAAAGAAAATTATAGTGGATGGTTTGACTTCATGGTCTTACCAATAACTGCTATGAGGTTGGATGTGGCGTCCTCTCTATCGTCTGCCGAAAGAGAGGACTGGTTCTTCAGTTTGATAACGTAGTCCTCCATAATGCTGGCTGCATCCTCCTGTTTATGTTAGAAAAACGATTGTGATAAGATATCTTATTGATCATTTAATGAAGTGCTGACTGTTGCAGGTAGGTAATATCTTTTCGTCATTAGGTTGCCTGTCTGTCTTGCTTTTATTGATAATAATTGGAAAAAATTGGTAAAAGAACTGGAAATTTAGAGCTCAAAACGCATAATTGTCCATCTATTTTCAAACATTTTGATAAATGTATTTTTTTCAACGAACAAACACACTTGTAATTACCTGCGCTGTACCGGTGAGCTCGTCTTCTTTCACGGACATTTGCGCCAGAGCGGCGGCCGTTCCTTGCATAGCTTCTACATTTGTAGGATTGATTCTCTTAAAACCATTCATCAGTGTAGCCCGAATCTAACGAAAAATCAAAACTACTCTATAAAAAGTAACTAGTAAGTCACATTTTTTTTCTTCTTCACAAACTTGTTGTTTTATAAATAAGAGTGTGTATATTTGTTTTAAAATTTATCATTCAATTGAAACAAAACTTTAATAATCGAATAAAGCCACCACAAGTCTTTTTTATACCAAATATGAAAAGAAATACAGATTCAAGAAGAAATAAAATTTTTGAGTAAGTTTATATCAAGCTTCTTGTCACAATTTACTAAGGTAGTCACACATATTCATATCAGAGATTTATTCAGCAGAAAAATGCAAAACATCTTGGTTTTTTTTTACCCCTATTTTATAACCCTTTTTTATTTTAATAAAACTAAATCGGGTTCAGTTAAACATCTATCCATCAATTATCTAACCAAAAGTTGTCCAAGTCTTATCAGCTGGAAGACCATTAACATCCATTCAGTACTTTCTTTTTATACATCGACTTTGCTTCCAGTACACAGGCAATTGTGCTTCACGTGAAATTCATGTGAAAAGAGCACTCACACGAATTTCACGTGAAATTTTTTTTCGTGAAATTCATGTGAATGTCTTCACATGAAATTTTAGTGAAAATGTCTGAAATTTCCACGTGAAATTCACGTGAAACACATTCACGTGAACTTCACTTAACGTGAAATTCATGTGAAGTTCACATGAAATTCACGTGAACTTTAATGTGAAATTCACGTGAAGCTCTTTTCACGTGAATTTCACGTGAGGCACAATTGGCTGTGTATAACCATGAACCACGCTCAAATCCAGCACACGATTTTGCTTCTTATTTTACGTAACGTTGAAGTAAGAAATATATTTTGAATGTTTTTGATTTGACTTCAGTAATCATCAGATATATAACCTGGATACGGTTGTCTTTTTCTGCTGCTTGCTGGGCTAACATCGCTTGTTCCATGCCTAGACGTTCTGCCTCTGTCAGATTCTGAGCAACAGCAATGGAAGCTGTAACGTATATATCAAATATCTATTTTTCGAGTTATATGATATGGAGTGTTAATATGCTATATTTACAAGTAGAAATGAAATCTAATCTAAGGTTTCTAGATGTTATAATCACGTATAGCATAGTGATACAGTTATTGTTCACAGTTACTGTGAAATGCGTGCATTCATAATAAGCTTTGAGTACACAAGCTCCCTGTAGCTTTCAACATCCTGCTTTAAAAAAGTATAACATGACCCTGATCTCAAGCAAAATATGTAAGTTTGCGCAGATTAGGTAGGCACAGCTTTAGAGATGGTTTCATTGACTGAATGGCTCATTTAAATCAATGTCTTAGTCACATTGCTATTTGACAAAACTATATCATCCAAGTCCAAGGTTTTGTTAAATAGACAGAATCGATGTGATTCACACGTGAGTTACCGACGATGATTTACTATAACCCACTTACACTGTAAATATTAATCAATGAGGATAAGCTTAGTAGTTGTCTCAATAATCTGTGCTACAAACACTACACTGGATGAAAAATCCAGTTTCAGCACAACTGAAACTATATGGAAACCTTGCTGAAACTTGAAGTTGAAGTTTCATGTATAGTTTCCGCAATGCGGAAACCATTATATCGATTCAGCAAGTATCCGTTAGGTTTCAGTCAGCAGAAACTTAAGTCTACGATTACTGATGGTTTCCGCAATGCGGAAACCAATATTGAAATGTATGAAAAGTTGTGTAAATTATTATGGAAATATCAGTTTCAGCACATTTCCGCTAGGTTTCAGCATGCGGAAACTTTAAGTTAAGATTCCAAATGGTTTACGCATTGCTGAAACTATTACTAAAATTGATTTGAGTTTAAAAGTGATATCAATTATTTTCAACAGGTTTAATTCTAGCCTAATGATCATGAAGCCGCACATGCTTATATGTACAGTTATTGTAGGTTTCAGCGTGACTGAAACTATATGTATACATGTTACTATCTTTAAATGTGGAAAATATGGCGATTAACAAATTTACTAAGTAATTAATTGAATGTGAAAAGAAAAACTGATGTCTGATCTTGTTTAATGATGAAATCATTAATCTTAGGTACTCGGGCACGTGTATACATGTGTATACATTCTTTGTCCAGGTGAACTCCTGTTTGTGATTTTCCTGTATATTCTGTGTGGATTGCAGTGTTTTTCTGTCAGGAGTGAACAAAAGACTGTTACATAACATATACACGGTACTAAGCATGAGTTTATAACTGTAGCCCGGCAGGGATTTGTTTTTCAATATGTGTGTATCTGAGTTAGTAAAACTAATTAGTAAATTATAATTAATTAGTAAAATAAATCTCTAGCTAGTTGTATATCGCATTCATTGTATGATGAAGTATTTTACTTACACTCATTTACTTAATATACCTATTTTGTAAGACTCCTTCTTAAATCCTTTAATTATCAACTTAAGGTAAAGTCGTTGTAAATGCTACATTATTACAAACCATACCAAATAATCGTACAACCTGAAGTTTAAAGTTAATTCATTTTTTTTTTAAATATCACGCCAATACATGTACACAGAAAAAAACCCATTTTATAACTGTACAGTTGATAATGATATTAAGTAAAAACCACTTAGAGTTTGTTCCTAATATAATAATTGTTTATTTACATGCATTTTAGACTTTACTACATGTATATACATGTATGTGTGACTGTATCATGATTCGTGTATTTCTATACTTAATGTATTTACTTTCTGTACTACGGTTAACACAATCATTGATATATGTTTATGGAACAAGCACATGTTTCTGTAATAAGATATAATAAGCATTAATTATAATTTTACTGAAGTTATACGTTATACCGGTATTACAAAATCGGTTTAAAATCCAGCACTAGTCATGTAGTGCAGGTGATTTCAATCCCATTTTTTTAATTTGATGATACATTCGTATACATTTGATATAGAAAGTATACCAAACACTTTTAGCACAGAACAGCTCCTGTCTATGTCAATTAATACTTCCTAAACCTATAACATGTAAAGTTATGAATTTAAAATACTTATTTTATTCATATGTAGGGGTCAAGTTCCAATAAAATTTGTCAAAATCCATTGACGTAATGGTTTGCAACATAATCTGTTATTGACAATTTTATATTTGTTTATATATCAGTCACACATGTACGTCTTACTTCCCGGCTTGTTTAATGTTTAATGCTTTTGTATTTTATAAGTATTTTTAACGTACTGTTCATCGTATGACCAAGCAGTGCACATGTGTAACTGTAAAATGATTGCCTTAAATTCATTGTAGTTGTAAATTGACCGTACGGGTGAACCCTGTTAACCAGCCCACAGTCAAGACCCCCGTTAATTGATCGGCATCTAATTATACTTGTGATTTCTGTGTGTTCATGCGGAACCTGCTCTGTGTTGAACATTATATTTTCACACCTCTATATTTTGAATAAGACAATGACCGTGCTTAGAAATGCGGTGAAAATTGGACAAGTCAAGATTGCCTTGTCAGTAAACTATATATGGCTCTATCATATATATTAAGTTTAGCAAAATCATCAGAACATGTAAATAAATAATAGTAAAAGACAAAACCTGAAACATATGGCTCATTAGAATTATTTTAGCATGTTTAATTACATAAAACATTTGTAAACAAACGGTCGGCCATTTTTTTGTTAATCACGTGTTACAACTGTAACAAAACCACCCCAATAATTTGTCGTATTTAACCAGGAAATATTGACTCCAACAGTTCCTATTTAAAATAAATATATGTAAAAAGTATTCTACTCAGTAAAAAGTGATAATTTTGATTAAACATTATTTATTTTAAACTATCCCATGATGCACTTCTCCAAGATTTAGCGGGTTCTGATTGGTCAGTATTGGCGCACTTTATAATCCTGAGCGAAGGTTGAAATGGACAAGAAGGTGCTGTTGTAAAATGAAGAATTGAGAAACATGAATAGCCTCTACAACAAGAAGATAATACAGGAACGAAGAACTTATATCAAGGTACTTAAATCACAATATAGATACTCCCAATAACATTTTCAAGGCTCTTAATTGTCTCTCATTTGTAAACGAGATCTCGCGCAATCAAATCAAAATGGCGTCATTTTTTTCAAACTTGGTTCGGCATTGTAATTTTTATTACCGTATCTCTTTAAAATATACGTTTTGACCAAGTTAACCATTAACCAAGTTTATATGCATGATACTCAAGATAAAGTTTCTTAGAATATCCAGGGTATACGTATATATAAACGTCCCTGGATGCTTGGTTGGTAAACAAGACGAACAATGAATCTTTTTCACACATTATACAATTTACAAACTCTAAATGTAACGTACGTAAGTAAAAAAATTATTATTTATTAAATCCGGAAAATGAAATCTTTCACGTTTTTCTTTTTTACAGCATTGACAGCATACAAAGTCAATGTTTCCGGTGATTAGTTGCATCTTCTCGTCGGTGAATGTTTTGACCAGCTGGACGATGTGAACGCAAGGTATTGCTTTGAAATTGATTATTTTCACCATTAACTTATACATGTGTTGAATGTTTATAACTTTACTGTAGTAATTTGGGGGAAATCCAGGTCTAAGTTCTGGAAAAGGAGGTTGATGGGGGGGGGGGGGGGGGTGAAACACACTTATTGTTGATTAGTTTTTTCATTGTTCAACAAACAATTATTGAATCAAAATGAAAATAACCTAGTTTCAAACATAAAATGAAACATTTTCGACCAAATACTAGCTTCTTCTATATTCAGAATAAATTTTATGCTGCCTTTTATATTACATGTTAGACTGAATGTTTATTGTTTAAAAATGTAAATGAAACTTTATCATTCTTGTTTAAGATAAAAAGAACAGAAATAAAGTACAGTCCAGTGAAAGGAACAAGTTCATTGCAAGGAATCCGTGATGTTTCGCACCTATTCTGTTTCGCGCTAAGATGATTCGCACCTCGATGTTTCGCACCTCCCTCGGAGCGAAACATCTTGCTGTATTAAGATATTTTTCTCGTGTTATTATTGCTCTGAAATTAATTATCACCTATATAAGAATTGAAATAAGTTATAAAAATGATGTTTGCATTTATATATGCGCCGCTAGTATAACGTTTTTACGTTTTCGTTGGCTTTTTTATGAAGCCTTTGAAGCCATGGAGGTATTAATTGTGTTGTGATAACAATTAAACCATGTTTTTTACATGAGATTTACCTGTATTTTTATGAAAATTAGGGGTGTTAATTGCAGGTAATTAAGTACCACGGGTCTAAAAGTGGGGATAATTTAATTACATAACTTTTCTGCTTCAAACTTACATTACCGCATATGCATCCACTCAAATACCATTTTTGTACCATTCTTGATCAATAGTAATGTGTGATATTTTTTGAAAATTTCTATTTCCATATATATTTATGAATTAATAATTATGATTTATTAGAAAATATAAATGATATTTTAATGACCAAATATTCATATTCGAAATACCAACTTAAAGTTTAACCCATTAAAAACAAAAACATTGATAACAATTTCTACTTTATTTTCTGATCATTCAATTCTTTGTAAAACATTTTAAAACAAAGCAAACAATTTTGTCAACTGTAATACGTACATGTAATCATTAATTTCACACATACAAATTCACCAGCCAGTCACAAGTGTTTTAGTCACACGGCACAACCACTTGTCTCATTATTATCTGCAAATTTCGTCTCCAAATTTAGATGGATAATTCATAATGACTTAATTGGTTGTGCAATTAATTGTATGAACTAATTATAATGTTATTTCAGAGAATAATTAGCATGGTCTTCGAATTATCACCGGTTTTATTAATCGTAAAATTCATCTGTTAATTGAATATATTGTGCTATTTGCAGGCACTTCAATAATGCTTCAAATAAAAAATAAAAACTCTGAAGTATTTTATTAAATAAATATTTCTGAATATTAACTTATTATTTACATGTATATGTTTCATAAATCATTAATTGTAAATAATGTATATCGATGCGAAACATCGCGGTGCGAACCATCTCAGCGCGAAACAGAATAGGTGCGAATCATCTTAGCGCGAAACATGTTTAGGTGCGAAACATCCAGTTACCATTGCAAGAAGAAGAATTTTAATGCTACCACTGTCCAGAACTACCAAGTCTGCTGTAACCATGTCGATGTGATCTATGCTAGTGCTTCACAAGCCTGGAGAATGCTCGAAAATCCCCCTAAAAGGCCTATTTCCATAAACTACGACTCAGGTTACATCAACAACAGCCAAGGACACTCCTCATTGATTTTAATGGACACATCTCTGCAACCTGACTAAACCTCAGTCTGCAGAAGAAGACTTTGTAGCTGTAAAGTATTCCCATTTCAAAAAACTTATAAACTATAAAAAAAACTTTTTTATATGATCAAATACCAGTAAATTACAATGTCTGTCTGTAAGCTAAAATCTTA
>WFKH01002636.1:2787412-2803042 GCA_016163765.1 Magallana hongkongensis | reverse complement strand
ATTCTTGATATTAGTCATTATTGTCCAAAAGCTGATTATCTATGACGTCACAAAAATGGGTTATTTCCTGCCAAATTGCGAATAAATGAAAATATTATTTTCTATGTAAACCAAATAAATCTGCTTCCCATGTCCAGTCAAGGGTGTATTACACTTTCAAGATATGCCATTTACGCATTTAATGCATTGTGACTTCACATTTAATGCATTGTGACGTCACGTTATTTACCTCAGGCTCAAGTCGGGTGTACAGAAAATTAGCCAATCAAATCTCGTGTTACAAGCTACTTAGGAAATAACGTCATTTTTCTTTCATATCTTGCATTTGGAAATATAGAACCCAGGTCTACTCAAGTACGAGTTTTACATACGTTTTTGTTCATATAATTATACACATCAGAGTTAAAATTGGTACGTGAGCAAGCATGCGCTCGATGTTTCCCAGTCGAAAAACCGTCGGAAAACACCCATACTCTGAAACATTAAATTATCAAGAAGAATGGATTTAATCATTACAGGCTCAATCCTTTTGTACAAGTCATTATAAACAACAAAGCTTATGCGACATGCTGTTAAAAAATGTCAACCAAATTTCCTTTCATTATTAAAACGTTCTCTATTTGATTTGTGAAACCTACTATGACGGCGAATAACATTTAGAAATCCTTTAAAAGATTTATGTTAACAGCTTAAATCAGATGATCAAAAATTGGAGTTTCTGGACAAAGACTTGACATTTAAAAAAATTATTTTAGGAATTCAAATTACATAAGAAATCTTGAAAACAATATTTGCCCCCCCCCCCCCCCCCTTTAAAAAAATTTTAAATTAGGGCGCATAAAAATCAAAATTTCATAAAAAAATATACAGAGGATGTCTATCACATTATTTTTGATATTAGTCATATTTGTCCAATAGCTGATTATCTATGACGTCACAAAAATGGGTTATTTCCTGCCAAATTGCGAATAAATGGAAATATCGTCATTTTTCGCTCATAATGATTTTGCATTTGGAAGTATAGAGCGCAGGTCTGCTCAGTCGAAAAACCGTCGGAAAACACCCATATTTTGCTCCAAAACATTAAATTATCAAAATAAGACAATCTTCATGACGTCATTTTTACATTATGACGTCAGTGGAGTGATAACCTTTTACAGACGTATTTTTAATATGATTTCAAATATCTTCAATCTTATTTTTAAAGCTGCTTATAGAACTTTAATTTTGGGGGAGAAAAATGAATAATAACGCATATAGTCCTTTATATTATAAAAAATGTATTAACACCCATCCAGTAAATTCAAAACTCGCTATGAACATTGTATACAAAGCCGTAATTTACAAGTTTTGTGGGTTTTTCGTTTTTTCCAAGTTTGAAGATTAGATGACACAATTAAATATGATTTGACTAATTTCTACCGCTTTCCTTTCAGCCTATTTAGCATGTTATCCAGAGACCCCTACCGCTAGACAGTTAACGGTAAACCCCGGTAATTATGACACGGCCTCACTTACGTCTACATACTGCGAGGACGCATGCTCGAGGTTGGGGTACTCCTTAGCCGGTCTGACGGCTGGAAAAGCGTGCTTCTGCGGAACTACCATGACGGAAGCCACAGCGTCCGAGGGCGCATGCGTACAGACGTGCGCTGGCGATGGTGAGAAATGTGGCACTGATGGGGAGCCGCCGTATGACAGCGTTTACACCACCACTACCGTGGTTCTCAATGAATTCAAGATATTTCCTGGAGGTAGCTCATACATGTTTACCCTTAGTTAGATTTGAGGACGTTTAGCTGACTTACTGTTCATTACAAAAATGTTGATTATTTAAAATCAGTACAAATTATCATGTACAAATTTTGATTTTAGAGAATCTAAATTTTTGTAAGAACATTACCACACAATACAATACAAGATTTGTGTCTTGATTTGTAATGGCAATTGTTTATGCATCTTTATTCAGAATTATTTCCTCCCAGTTGATAGTTCGGTAATAAATATACCCAAAGCTCCTGGGACATTAAACTATAATAAATTCTCTTTTGATCTCAGTCTCGGGTTTTCACGGTTTTATTCCTTTTGAAAAAAATAAGACTAAGATCAAAATTTGGGTCGTTTGTTTTATGGCAGCCGCTCTAGAACTAGCTCCAGGTCTGTAGCTCCCGGTCTGTAAAAATTCGGACGGACGACCTGGCTGCAATTTACGACGCATAAAAAATTGCGCAAGTTTTGGTTTGATTAATCTTATTTCCGAACACATTCTGTAGAAATATTTGATTACAAAAAATTCCTCGGACATTTTACTTAACGTTTCGTTACTATACCTGCCTCTGTAATTCTTTAAACACCATCATCAGCCCCGTAAAGTGAAGGGGTGTAATTTGTCTACATGTACAAATGGTGACTCTCGATCTCGACGTGATTTTAATATACTTCATTTTCCAAGGTCGGTTAGCGTGTTTCCGAGGAAAGCTGAGGCAAGTAAAGAGACGATATCAGTAGTTAATTGCAGGAAAAATTTAATGGTCCTAATGTTTTCACAGAATTTGTGTAAATAAGGTTAATCTGTCCAAAACTAGCGCATTTTTTTTGTGTGCCCTAAATTGCAGCTTTTTTTTACTATGTGAGGCACTGTAGCTCCCAGGTCGTCCATTCGAATTTTTTCAGATTGGGATCAACAGATCTGCAGCTACTCTGGAACTAGAATTTTCATACTGTTTGTATTTTCATTTCCTTTTGACGATTTTTTAAAAATTTCAAAAATATAAAACCAGTCTATAAAAAACTGAATCAATATAATGTTGAAAGTCCAATGGTGTCTCCATCTCTTTTTAATAATTTGCAGTTTTATATTTCGCTTTATCAAACTTGTTGACATGGTATCTTACAATTTATTCGCTAGGAAGGCATCGTAACGTAAAGAAAATTTTAAATAATGCTTTAACAGTATTCTCAATTCATCACATGTTCTCCTCAACATGCAGTGTGTATCACCCATGTATTAATTTTTTTTTTTACTGTGGTAACGTTACAATTAATTTCAAGCATTACTGCTGAAATTGCGCGAGTATCTTAAACATCTTTGCGGTTACCAACCAGTGAAAATATTCAGACTCTTTGCCTACCCAACATATTGAAAGGAGCATGGTCTCGATTTTGGTCAAATTTTATTTTATTGTTTACAATGCTTTAGGAATCCATTTCTAGTTTGAGTGTCAGTCGTAGAGTTATAAGCAAGATATAGAGCTCACAATTCTTTGTTATAAACAAGGCTCGTGTTATGTTTTTTGTTTACATTGGTTCAATATATCGGTAAGTTCTTGTTTAAGCTGAATTTTCTGCCTTCTGATTCGATTTGTACATAGATAAACAGACTAAATTCATAGGGTTTGTTACACTCATTTTCTGTCTAAACCTGGAATTTTCTTTTCAACATTCAAAATGTAAACAAAAACATGACCTGAGCTTTGTTTACATACCAACGCATTGTGAGATCTGCATTAACTCGACGACTAACACTAATATTTTGGTCTACTATTAGAAATATATTACGGCAGCATCGTAAACATTAAAAAACGGAAAAATAAATTTTGACCAAAATCGTGATCATGCACATTTAAAAAGACAGCCAGTTACCAAACCTGTCATGAGATTTCTATTTCTTCGCGAAAGTCTAGCTCTAGGATAGAAATATCGCAATATTCACAAAATATTACAAAAAATGCACTTCTATAAATTGTTTAAAAAAACCTTTGTTGTTACATTCAGTGACTAGGGATTATCTAGTTTCAAATTCCTTTAAGCATATTCATGTACGTATATTGGGACTTTATTGGAACCTTCACCAAACACTAGTAATTTTGTCTTTACATATTATTTTTTGTTCTGTACATTCTAGGCATGCATTCATATACATAAAGAAACATGCCATTAATCATCAATAAATTAATGAATCATTTTGTTTTTAACAATTGAATTTCATCATAGTGCCTCTAGATGCATGCATATTTAGGCAAATACTTCATTTCTGCCTATTGCTATTGATCTTGAATACACCTTTATGATGAGAGGTCCAATTATTTTTTTGTCATTTAAACCGATCGATTTGAGAGCCTCCCTTCAACCTACAGATCTCAACATAAACGCACAGCGCAAAGAGACTCTGCGCTGTGCGCATATGTAGATATCTCTATTTTAATCAGGTTGGCCTCCCTTCGTCTTAATTTAAAAGAGTTTGTTCTCAGCATGTCGAGAAATATTTTACGAATGGAAATGTATCCTAACTTGATTAAATTAACCAACCAGGTATTCTTTTTATTCTTCAAGAATAAGAACACCTTGCAGGTTTACTTTTGATGAAGATAATTAATCTTTTTATCTAATCTTTAGGTTATATTGGTCCTAAGTCAGGTAAATGATTGCACTGTGGTACAATAAGTGTTGGTATATTAAACTAATTAAACGTTGCATGGGTAGTCAGCAGTAAGGGGAGAAGGTCCACTTAAACATAATACGGAAGATTGCTTACCTGGAGAGGATCGTGAGAAATACAACATATGGTGCCGCTGTGAATTTCTCTACTAAATGAATTCAACTTAATGTTCTTGAAAAAATATTAATGGTATCCTGTTATATCTCAATGTATAATTTCACTTTAAAAAGTTTGAAAAAAATAATGTATGATTGCATTCTTATAATTGAAACAGTGATTCTAAACATGCGGTTCATTACATTTATTCATTACTCAGTTCAATAGCACTTGATTTTCATGCGGCTACTTCAATTTGTGTTCTTGTCCTGTTATTTTTTTTTATTTTTAATTATTGAATTATATTGTAAACTACTAAATTTCATTATTTATTCAACCAGAATCTATATATTCGACATATTTTGCGGCTAAATATTTCCTGCAATTTTGAGTGCAAATATGTCATTACTAGTGTGAACTTTGATTAATCCATATTGCCGTCATAATTGGTTTAAAATAATCTTTCTATTATGCTATTTGAGTGAGGCGTTGGAAAGCTTCATGGGCATTGTGCACGAGGGCAGGAAGAAGCAAGAAACAAAATCCCGTATCAGTCTTCAGGATTGTTTAATATTTTCTGTTTCACTTGCTATTCTGTCATTTATTATTTTCCAATAAATTCACTTGAATCTTGTGACGAGATTGTGCCAGGCTGAAAGATTTAGTACGACAAGTTGTACTCCTAAATCTCTCAATCCGCCGTCCTCGATGAAGTTCATAGCCCAAATATAGAACATCTGAATAATTTTAGGTGGAGTCATGGAAAGAATTCAAAGCGTTTGTTCATTATCTATTTTGTCAGGTTTAATGGATGATATATGCTATTTTTAATAAGTATTATTCTTAATAAGTTGAAAATATTATATTTGTGTTTTATCATTTTTAATTCTTTTCTAACGTTAATAAATGTGATATTTGTATTAAGTTTTATTAACTTCTATTGTACTTACGCTTTAAAATTCAGTGGCAGGCATTACAACCGATTCAACTTGGAAAAAAATGTTCTTAATAGAGTATGTGCAAAAAAAAAAAAATAATAATATAGATGTCTCACCATCCTTACATATTTTCCGTATAAAGATATTTGATATGTCGTCACAGCTATACTCCACGTCACAGCTTTTAAAAAACTCAATAATGATATGAAAACCACGTCAATTATACAACATCATCTACATCCGTAGTAAGATCTTTGTTATTTTCACAGACATGCTTCTGGAGTCCTTTGTTTCACAGACGCTGTACTTCAACCTGACATCTGGCGATATCCAGTCCATCACCGCTGTGACGTCAGATAAAGGCCCGGATCTAGGGCCTGTCACAACTCTCAGCGTTCCCATAATTCCCAGAAAATCAAGGCCGCTTAAGATCAAGGCAACTGTAACAGACACGGGGTCAAAGACACTAGAAGCAATCCAAACCTTCAAGGTATGACAACCGAATAGGATTTAGCCTAGTTTACAAAACAAAGCATTGCAATACTTGTATCTCACTTGTAACTCAACAAATAACCTGCCAGTCACTAGAAACATTCATATTCAGTAAATTTTGTGTTCATAAAGAAAAGTAAAACTGTTGTTGCAGATATCTTGACTATGTTCCTTTAAGGAGACTGGGTGGTCAACAAATTACCCATCAGATCCTCCTTAAATTCATGGATATGATTTGTTAAGCTATATACTAATTTTTAATAAAGAAAAAATCTGTAAATTTTAGCTTTTAAATTTGGGTATTTTCCTGTATCTTTATACAGAGCTCTTCATCTAAAGGAGATCAATACAGTCTAAAATGACCAATACCATCCAGCCCTCAAAATTTACTACTCCAAACAATTCGAAAGAAAGATTGCTGAAGACTTTCAATATGTCAATATTTCGTAGTGACGTCAATTTTAATTTCTGTTACGTCCCTGCTAAACTTAATTATGTTGTCCAGTTTCTTCAGGAAATTTTTGAGTTTAACTTTTACAACGTTACATACATGCATGCATGAATGTAAATGTGGTTGCATTATAATGAAATCAAATCATTTCAGGTACAAGCCAGAATCCGCCTGATCAGCATGGAGTGCACTGACTACGTCGTGAGTAATGTGCGTTTCGACTGTTTTATGCTGATTGGCGTAGGAAGTCCAATGACTGTCACTGTCGACATGGACGACGGAACTTCTTTTCCTCTCTCTGTCCCAGGTACTCTGTAACTGATCTATTAGAAATCTGAATACTTCGATTCTCTGTATAACTGACTGTTGATAACCTTAAGAAATCCTTTATAAAACACTTACATAAACTCTCTCTCACACTCAAACCAAAAGACAACAACAAAGTAAAAAAAAAAAAGCAACAAAATTTCTGAAGGCCCTAATAGCGATGACTGGAAAATTCATTATTAAATCAGATGTATTTGAAAACCAAAAAAAAAAAAAAATCAATGAATTATTTTTAATTATTTTATCGATACACATACTAATGTTCATATCGTTTCATAAGTATTGACCAAGAATTAGCAATAAAAAAAGAATCCTAATATTTTCGAACACACCATTTTTATGAATTTTGGAAATAAAATTTTTAGAAAAAAATTATAATAGAAGAATTTTTTAAAGTGTATATTTCCATATTTAAAGTGATAATAAGAATGACGTGTCTTCATAACTCACAGAGTGCAAGGAATTCACCAAAGGGAAGGCATCCGGCCCTGTGTCTGCCGTGTCACACCCCGGCAGTAATCTATACATGTTCCCTGACACAATGGTCAAGAACAATGCTACCCTGATGGGATTGGACTACACCGCCACCTCCACGGGAAACATCATTGTCCAGGTAAGCAATGCATTGTCCAGGTAAGTCATATACTGTACAGGTAAGCCATACATTGTGCAGGTATGTCATACAATGTACAGGTGAGCCATGTACACTTTTCAGGTGAGCTATCAACTGTTCTGGTAAGGCATACATTGTGCAGGTATGTCATACAAACGTACAGGTGAGCCATGTACTCTTTTCAGGTGAGTCATCAACTGTTCAGGTAAGGCATACATTGTGCAGGTATGTCATACAATGTACAGGTGAGTCATGTACACTTTTCAGGTGAGCCATCAACTATTCAGGTAAGGCATACATTCTGCAGGTATGTCATACAATGTACAGGTGAGTCATGTACACTTTTTTAGGTGAGTCATCAACTGTTCAGGTAAGGCAAACACTGTAAAGGTAAGTCATGCATTGTCATGGTAAACCATACACTCTGTAAAGGTAAGCCATTGTTTTTCTTTCCTTTATAATAGCAACGCCAAAAAACAACAAAAGTTATTTTTATTTTGAGTTCGGTCTCTGCATAAGTAGTAAAGTCTTTGATAACTATCAAATGTTGTATCAGTTGTTGTAAAGTAAATAAAGTTTAGTTTTAAATACATGTCAAGTGAATCTCTTGTAAATTTTTTCCCGATGAAGACTGACGATTTAATGAATATGTTAATAAGCAATTCGTGGCGTCGTCATAAATGTTGAGTTAACATCTTTTTTTGTAAGGCGAAAGATGTTAATAATAATAATACATAAAAGGTAAATACCACCTCCACCCCCTCGAATCCCCAGCCCCCAGCCACCCCCCGAAAAAAAGGCCAATCCATATGGCAAATTTGAATAACTGAAAACATGTCAATCTGCCAGTTAATTTCTCGAAACTTATTTTGCCTATAAATTATAGGTTTACCGCCCGTCTTGCGGACCAGATCTAACCCAGACATTCTGTCACAAAAGTTACTCCTGTATATCTGTCAACGAGTCCTGCTTCAACCAGCCCAGAGGAAGCTACTGGATGACCAAGTGCGGACCTGGAACAATCTATAGCCTCACCGTGGCTAAATGTGTCAACATGGCGACAGGCGTAGTTGTTGAGAAACCGCCGGCTATTGAATGGTCGCAACTGCCCATCCAGTCCTTTGACCTTGTACATGAGTTTCTTTTCAGCATAGCGGAAACCGGAAGACACTTTTACACTGTTCCCGACGCCGACCTTTTCATCATGGACCCCGGTGACGTCATAGCTATCAAAGAAGATGGTGGGACATTCGAACTTTTGGACGTATCTGACAACTACAAAGAGTTTTATTGGTCTATAGGCGGAGACTGGTCGAATCGTGACATTATGGGATACACCATTTCCGGTTCCGGTGTGAACACACTTTCCGCGAGACATGCTGTAGAAGTTTACTTCACAATGCCCGTTGGAGCCACTTTTAGACATACCTACGGAAGTGTAATGGCGGATTACAAGAATATCACCATCACGGCATCCAATGAGATCACTCAGCCTCCGCTAAGTTATGTCCATGAGGTAGAGCTTATGATCGTCATTAGCGGGGTCATCATTGATGCACCCTTTGTAGGTAAGACCAACGATTGAGACGTATCATAAATACATTAACAACTACAATGAAAATTGTAATACATATATCCATCAAGTGATAAACATTATTGCGACGGTTTGTTATTTTAACTAAATCTATCCGGTGACAATTTGCTACTTATTGTTGTCGTCGATCGTCCAATTAAAAATAGCAATTGTGTTTAAACTCTCAAAATAAAATCAGTAAAGCACTTGAACTAAAAATAATTAAATATGATTATTTCACAATTTACCTTAAACACAATTTTTATATATTCTCATTTTTAAATACCAAATTCTATCGCCTTGATTATATGGGTGATTTTATGATTTCGGTGGTGTTTTAACAATGAACATGAGGTAATGAAGCTATCGTATAAAAAGAAAACGTGCGCTATTCAGTACATTGTACATGTTTTACTTCTTTCTGATGCGCAGGAGCAACCAATGACTTAATAGAACTCAACATACCTCCACATCCGGGGACAAAGGTCATGTACACCTGGAAATTCGGTACAGGTGACGTCATGAACTCTACAGACAGGAGGGCAAACTACACGTGGACAGAAGCGGGGGTTTACACCATCACACTAACGGCGGAAAACAAAGTCAGCAATGTACAAGTCATGGTCAGATTTATTTTTAAAGAAATAACAAGCAATTTAAAAAAGTTTACTGGAATAAGAACGTGGTTGGTCACGTGAGCACATTCAGTGATCGAAGCCTGAGCGGCTTCTCAAGATTAGAAATTTTAATCATTGTGACGTCCCTAATGTGTCATGCTGACAGTTTGAACAATTTCCACACACAAAAAAAATAATGCCTTTTTTCTTCACTTATGTATCTTCATATAAAATAAACCTAAATGCATAAACACGCATATGCATGTAAAGAACAAAATATATGATTAGTCCTAGATGAACGATATATCATCACCTTTGAATTTACAGAGAAAAAGGACCATTCACGAACTTTTATAAACTTAAAAAGTCCTAGCTTACCTACGCATCACAGACTTGGAAATTAAGATTAAAATATTTTAATGAAGGTTTTAATCGACTTTTGAGAAAAATTATGGTTTTTTAAGATAATAAAGATGTAAGACCTGGTTGGAATTTACGCATTTTTGAATGTTTATGTTGACTTTTTTCCCTTTGTAGTTTGTGATACTCATACAAGATGTCATCATGAATTTGACCGCGGAGGCAGAGAAAATCGCCACTGTTTTTACCGAAGATACCAAGGTTTTCTGGAACATAAGTCAAGGTATTTAAACGATTTTACTGTTAATTATATTTATCTCAAGAAGAAAATTATACCTCCTACAAACGACGTTTAGGGGGAAGTATATTGGAATCACCTTGTTCGTTTGTCCGTCTGTCTGTCTGTTTGTCTGTAGACAAAATGTTGTCCCCCTATAAACTTTTCAACTACTGCATAGAAAAGTACGAAAATGAGTCCATATATTGAACACCGTCTGAAGTTTTTATTAAGATAAGACATTATCTGTATAGATTTAATGATTTCATGATAGTTTTTTTCTTATGCTATACATTGTACACTGATGTTGAAAAGTAAGGGAGGTAATCATTACATGCAGTTTTTTTAAAATTAACTAATAGCAAACACTCTAAAATAAGATTATGTTAAATTACATTCATATGTGATTTTACTTTGTTTTATAAACAGATATATGTTTTGAAAATGACATGTGGTGATAACGAACAGTACAAAACATGTTTTTAATTAAGGATAAATTCTTAGGAGCTAATAAGAACAACAAAACCAACAGTGTCTGAATTCCTTTGTCCCGCCATTATCTGTGGTTCTAGATGGTGCATGTGTTTAGGGAAAATTGATTATATATAAAATGGGCCGTTGTTTCTTGGTTATACTAATTCATATAAACCACAAATTTCTATCCGTATTAAGAAATGATAATAATATATATGTATACATGAGTCATAATATACATGTATTATTTAAAGAAATGAACAATTTTGCAAAATGATACTTAGAAGCTGATTAAACTTTGTGAAATGATGGAATGACTTGTAGAGCATTGATGGAAATAAAATTTTAAATCATTGATATGATTGTTGTCACTTGGCAATTTTTTTTTTTTGTAATATTAGATTCTTCTTTTTATATTTAAATAATGGAAGTATGCACACTCTGATAATGTGTTGTGAGCTTCTCCAAGCTAACAAGCTCATCAGAAAACATTCATAGTCCTATGGGATCATTTTTTGAGATATGGAGTTGCGGTATAGGAGAATGTGAGGGAAAATTTCAAAATATTAATTGTATCTGCCAAGACTTTGGTTAGAAACATGTTCAGGGTTTATCAACAGAAGAGCTTTGCGACTGAGAATAGTACTTTTGATTAACTTATTTTGTGAATTATGTAATCTAAAATAGTACAAACAATAACCATTTTCATCTATGTTAACTTTTCAAAAAAAAGTTTTCTCAAATTAATGTTCTCTCCCCTTTCATCAGGTATTTTGATTAATGAAGTATCAACATTCATTTCTATTATTTTATTTGTCATTCATATATTGCACTCTATATGTATTACCTTGAACCTGATGGAGAAGGCTTACATTAACATTGCCTGCTGCCTAATTCAATTATGTAAATATATTTTTGCATAAAAAAAATTCAAATAGAACCCCCCCCCCCCCCAAAAAAAGAGAACAAAACAGATTAATTGATCGAAATGTTACTAATAGAAATGACTTCTTTCTTTTTCACCAGGTACCAATGTGAGTTACCATGTATCGGTGGGGGACGGGGTGGAGTTCGTTTACACCTACCCCTTCACGGGGTTTCTCTGTGATGACAACAACTTGAATGACAGCTGCTCCGTCATCTCAGGGGAACTCAACTGTACGTCGACTTGTAACGGGACCTCATCTGGTAAACTGGAAACTTATACAAATCGAAAATAGTCCTCATAAGTAATATTACTTTCTTTAGATAACTAAAACAATATATACCAATATATTTTACTAATAATAGCCGATATTTCTTCAGTATTTTTTTCGCTCAGACAAAGTGCATTATAAATTCTAATTCTTATATTGTGCCTGCAAGGTTATGCACTTTTTGAAAATAATACCGAGTTTTATCAGTTTAAGGTACTACTACATGGAATGTTTAATTTAATTTGAACCCCCCCCCCCCCCCCCGTCTATTTATTATACTGGTTTTTACAATGGTACAACTTTAATTAACCAGACATTTTAATTGAAATTTCTAAATTTCTTTCCCCCTAGAACACGAACGCAAAACCAAATAGCATACATCAAGATTTTTTGTCATTGTAGTATCTGAATTTGCTTCACGTAACAAACCCTGCGTATTTCTATCGAAGTTAATCCATATTTAATTCTTTCTTAAAAGTCAACCCATATTCAATTTAACTTTTTGACAGGGTCTGAGGGCTACATCTCTTATTTCTACACACAACCAGACTGGTACACGTTCACTCTTACAGCCTACAACCTTCTCGGTAACAGCACCGTTGTTTTAGACATTCCAGTCCAAATTCCGATTTCCGACTTTTACATAAACGAAACTGATCCTATTCCATTTGGAACAGCCAGAGGGGTTCCGATGATCACCAGTACTGGCACTCACACGGAACTAACTGTGGTTATGAACGGATCGATGTTAAACACTTCTTATTTTGACTGGACTTTAAGTTATGGCAAGGCTCTTATCAACACAGTAAATTATGACTGGGCAGGGTATTTTGTTATTGAGGCAAACATCACCAATCTCGTCAGTTCTGTTCATACCTTCAAAAGAGGTGTTTGGATAGATTTTATGATAACCAACCTTTCCATTATAAACGATCGACCTTTTGTGCCAGTCGGCGAGAATACGACGTTTGATATCGGTATGGACTACTGCTCCCGATTTAACACAAGTTTTATTTATGCTGATGGTTCTCCTCATGAGTTCTTGTACCAAGACATGTTGGTAAGCCCACTGCGGTATAGCTTTTCTCACATCTTTCTTGCGCCCGGTATTTACGGAGTAAACTTTACCATGATAAACTATGTTGACAATCATACCAGCATACATGACGTATTTGTTCAGCACCCAGTGAAAAACGTGGAGGTGTATATGACAACCCCGGTAAAGCTCGAACCTGTAGGGATCGTTACTGTAAAGTTCATATTGACTTTCTTAGGCGGCGTTCCTCTGGCTACGGATGCAAGCTACTACGTGGATTTCAATGACAGTACCACTGCAACTGACTTGTTTGAAGAACCCCAAATAATTACAACGGAAGCGCCGACAGTTGGGCCAACAACAGGACTGGGTTGTGCGGCCTTGTACGAGCTACTGCAACAGGCCGCTAACTCGTCATTGATGGATACTACCAACATTACCAATACTACCACTCCCACTCCAATGTCTGAAGAAGATTACCAGCTTCTGTGTAACAGTTCCATTACAACAGAATCTACTAACACCACCACTCTACCTGTTTTAGTCGTCACTGACCCAGAACGATTAGAAGGTTTCTTTGAGATAATCTTCTATCACGACTACACACTGTTTGGCACATATAATGTGTCCATTAACATCTCTAACTACGTCGACTTTGAATATTTCCCACTGATTCTAGATGTGGACGAACCAATTTACGACCTAGAATTTACTCCTTTCCCACTTTATGTTCCAATCAGAACGAACTCCCAACTTGTCGTAAGCATGTCGTGGGGTTCTCGTGCCGAGTGTACGATCACGATCGGTGATGGATCTCCGACTTATGTATCACCCTGCGATCGATTCAACTCTATGAATATTTCACACAAATTTTACAAAGTCGGTGTGTTTTATGCTGGTGCATCGGGAAGCAACACCATAAATAGCCAGCTGATCTCTTCCTCAATCGGACCCATCATTGTACAAGTTCCAGTTGATGGATTTGAAGTTAAATGTATTGTTTGTTCAAATGATATTGGTCCTCCAACTTATAAAAAATACAACACAAGCGTAGGCTTTAAATTATTGTTTCAAAACAACAAACAAAGACCTACTAACGCATCCTATACGATTGATTTCGGCGATGGCACAAAAACACCTCCACGAGAATTGCCAAAAACGTTCTACAATGACAATATTGGTGGCGAAAAAGCAGTTGTTTTTTTTTTCCAGCATTTCTATTTAAAAGGAGGAAACTATTCAGTCACCGTCAACATCTGGAACTTGGTTAGCAATGTCAACTATTCATGCCTTCACGATTTGTATGAAAAGATTGTTAACCTGCGAATCAGTGTGTACGATCACGACCCGGATACAGGAATAACAAAAGTTGGTGGAGGTCTGAAACGTAACTACTTTGCTTTGGAACACCAGGTTCTGTTCGTGGCTTCACACGACAGAGGATCCCATGTCACATATCACTGGGACTTTGGCGATGAATCCGGATTATCCTCGATCTACTATGATCAGAATGCTTACCACGAATACACCGATGATATAACCTTTAATGTCATTTTAAACGCAACGAACAAATTTGTGACACGTCACGCCAACGCCGCTACCACTGTTAATATCCAGCGAGGATGCTTTAACATTGCAATTTCGACCGATGATCCCCGATCTAAAAACACAACTTTTGAGTATCAGGTTTTCCCGGGCACTGTTGGTTCTGATGCTTGCTATTTCTTTGACTTTAAAGATGACACGTCCCTTCCAAGTCGCTACCTGATGTTTGGGGACGAAAACTTTTGCAGTCAAGTTCCGGAGTGGAAATTGTACTTGACTGACCGGAACAAAGTGTTTATTTCCCATCCTTCTGATCAGTGGTACACTAAAAAAGTAACCAATCCTGACGATTACAACGTCACGATGTACAACATGTACATGTTTGAGGGAACATACGAAGCGACCTTAGAGTGCAAAAACCACGTGTCCCACACGAGGGTTGTTTACAATACAGGTGTGACCAAAGGACCGTGCTGGTGGCCATATGTAAACCTCACAGCTCCAAACGTCTGCGAGCCTCCAAATTGTGACTCTGTCATCCCAACGATGAGGAATGTCTTGAGGTCGGAACAACTAACTGTATACTCAGATGTCATCATCAACTGTACATCGACGAAGGTGGCGTACTATTCCTGGACTGTTTTTAAGATTAATGAAAAATTTCGATATGAGACGGAAATCACTGATCTTGGAGGAGCAGATGTTTTCTCTATTGGCGCACGGAATCTGATCGTTGGACCTAGAATCTTAGGTTATGGTCTGTACAGATTTGAATTGAATGTAAGTATGAACGAACTGATTGGGATGTACTCAATCGATTCCACCCAATTGAGAATCGTAGCAACTCCTCTGATAGCCAACATCGCAGGTGGCGACTTTCTTCAGGCTCAGTGGGGAAGCGAGTTGCCTTTTATTCTTGATGGAATGGCAGAAACTTTTGATCCAGATGCGTCACCGGAAGACAAAAGTGGCATGGAGTTCATTTGGATTTGTAAAAGGTTGTGTGAGGACTGGCCAAACTTCAACGACAATTTTGACCCTATTTTGCCTTTCAATGACAACTGTACATACCAAGATGATACTGACCGCGGGTGTTCGAAGATTGATTTACTTGATTCACCAGGTGAGAATAATACAAAGCACGTGTTCATGCTGTACTCTAAGGAGATGAACAAAAACAATCTAAATCTGTAAATA
>WFKH01002636.1:2751018-2764001 GCA_016163765.1 Magallana hongkongensis | reverse complement strand
TCCAATTGGGAAAATGGGAAAGATTTCTGGATATCCTCGCTGTAGGATCATCACAATTTTTAAAAAAAAAAATAAAACATAGGTTAAACACCGATGCATGGTATTTATACGTTCTTTTTTCATTCACCTATCACAGGCATTTTATATATATTCCTAAGTTAACAATGGATAGCTTTAATTTACGTAAAAAGAAAAGAAAAAGTGTCGTAAGACTTTTTTCTATACGAAAGTATAACCTCTAATCAAACGTTGAACTGTATATATATGCAGTTGATGCATTAATAAAAGTTAATCGCGAATGTTATTTGGAACACTTTCCATTAAAGAGGTGATTCTGCATCGCATAATATGAATCCTTCCAGAAAAGATATATAACTAAATTTGAAGGTTATATGAATGACAGATGTGGCAACACAATGGCAATATATCACTGAGATATTTAGGTTACCATTTTTGGGAAATGAGAACTGTACATACTATATAATTATTATGTATATTTTATTTTAGGCTACGCCCGTGACGTTTTGTAACTTTTTGTAGAACCCTCGATTTAACTGATCGCGAAGTCAGAAAAAAAACAAAACAACAAACAAACCGAAAATCCCCACAACACCAATAGATTACAGTATTAAACACAGAAAGTGTTACTATACATTCAATAAAAAAAAAATACAATATTTAAGTGTGAATAAAGCGTCCTGGTCAATTCTGTGTAAAGGGGTGGATCATAGATTATCAAGAGTACAAAAAAATAACGTTGACTCGGAATGCAGCATGCAGTGTGGCAACGCACTTTGAAAAAATTACGCACTTTGAAAAAATTTTTCAAAGTGCGTTAAATTTGGGACTAAATCAACGCACTTTGAAAATTTTTTTCAAAGTGCGTTTAATTTGGGACCAAGTTAACCCACTTTGAAAATTTTTTTCAAAGTGCGTTATGAAGGTACATCACCATTTTTTAGTATCGAGACACTTAACGCACTTTGAAAAAATATGTATAAATCACAAATTCTGGAATGGAATTTCAAATTTGTTTATAGTATGATGATTTGCTAACACTAGTAAATCGAATTTACCGTCTTTAAGAACGGGAATGGGGACTGGGGTGGGGGTTAACCAAAGATACACAGGTCAATTATTAGTACATCATTTAATTGTTTTCAGGAAGAAGGTCCACTACCCCTAATTTTCCCTTCCAAAACATGTTATTCAGCAACTTGGAGTAAACGTTTAAGATTGAAAAAAGAAATATGTTTTGTTGAAATTAAGTACAGTGATATTGAAAAAAAACCCAGGATGGCCAAACAGTTTCTCCAATGGTATGCTAAAGAATCTGTAAGAGTTTCAACATAAACCCTCTTTTCAAATTCTAATCACTCAAATAAATCACTTCATTATAAAAAAAAAAATACATTGACAAACATTGAATTATTTTAAACCTAAGAATAGGCATTAGGGTGGGGTTTTTTTCTCGCACTGATCTTCTAAAAGATCATATTGTTTTTGATAAACATAACTGACGTATCCCTTTTTCACATTATGTTTGTTTACAAGCACGTACAATTGAAGCCAGTTGAAATATGTTATTCATTGATCTCCATTGTCAATATATATAAATCATTACCAATGTTTAAAATAAATCATTTTCGTTTCTGGCATAGCCCAATGTACCAGATAAGAAATAAATGTTGACATAAACTACATCGCTTAGAAATTGCCTTTTCCTTTCTTGTGTATGCATTGGATAAATCAAATATCCCGAGTTATTCTTTATGTGTAAATTGTCAAACTACGTAAGCTCATGAAAAGAAAAAAATCTAATCGAGAAACTGTTTATCAAGTTAGCTTAGAATGCTGTCATGTTGTAAATTTTGAATTTACTGGGTGGGTGTAAATACAAAATTTACAACATGACAACTGTTGTAAATTTTGTATTTACACCCACCCAGTAAATTCAAAATTTACAACATGACAATGCATTGGGTTCTTTTTTAAATATATCCCATTGAGCTAAACAAGGTTCAAACAATCATTTATTGTATATAAAAGTATCAATTATTTCGACTAAACCCTGAACAATTTTTTTTTTCAAAGTGCGTTAATATCGACGATATCAACGCACTTTGAAAAAAAAATATTTTTTTTCAAAGCGCGTTGACTTGGCCCCAAAATTAACGCACTTTGAAATTTTTTTTCAAAGTGCGTAATTTTTCAATGTGCGTTGTAACAATGCAGCGACTATCCTTACCTCACGCTCTATATAATTATATAATCTGTTACCTTCAGAAGATGTTAATATTATTAATTGAAACTTTATATCTGATTAAATATATGCAGGTATTTTAAAGTGCGAAATTTTATCGCGTTACGGCGAGGTTTTTTGTTTTTGTTTTTTTTATTTTAAGGTGGCTCACTACACCTTGAAATATTTTCTCAAATCAGCAGAAAATTACTTGATTTTGATAGATATCATAATGGATAAGAAGTATTTAAGTCAAATAGGCAAAAAAATGTGCAATTTTGGATGAAAAATTACATCTTTGAAAATTTAATTCAGTAAACTTGAACAAAAGCTCCAGGCGGATTCGAATTCATGATCTGCGATTCAGAAACACAATACTTTAACCACTGAGCTACGACGATATACAACCGAATCGAACGATATAAACAGTTTAACAAAACATTTAAATCGCCATCTTGTGACGTAGTGTCTTAAAAAGTGTAAGTCTGGGTGTAGTGAGGTACCTTATAATGATTTTATCGCATCTCTGACATTACCATTGATTCAACCCTTGTACTGTATTTACGATTTATTAAAAATGTCTGTCGTTGTCTTTACCTTACACGAAACAGACATATATTTTACACCGGACTGGTATTTAAAATTTATTGAAATATATATACCTTTTCCAGTGTCTTTGTCTGTGATAACACTACCAATCAGTAACGTATTTGTAACGATTTGAAGTAGTTCACTACATTTCATCAATGACGCCAATGACGCACTGTTGTGGGGTTTGAATAATTACAAAATAAATTAACGTAACAATGTCAATTATTTAATATTAAATAGTATAATTGCTGAAAATTATATAAATATAAGTAATAAGGAGTCATTCTTTGAATATTATGAAGTGATTAATACGGTCGGGGAGTGATCAAAGTTTTATCACCTCATTATACTCAAAGAATGATTCCTTGGTTTTTTTTCTTAGTTAACGTGACGGATATTTCCAGATGATGCTAGAAGATAGGTTTGATATTTATATTCATTCGACATATGGACTGGATCGGGTAACTTAAGTTGATGGTATACACATAAACATTAATGCGCACGATTTGTTTTAATTATAATAAAGAAGTCAAGAAGTTGATGATCACATTGTCTGAAAATTAACAATATAAAATTATATGTTTACTGACCTCGAATCACGTGATCATTATTTTACCGCGTTGAAAATATTTGATTCGGGTAGTGTAGATTCAAAGATTTAAAAAATCATGATTCCTGGTGGTGGGGTGGGACCGCAGTGGGGGTGGAATTTTTGCATAGGAATATTAAGAGTAAATCTTTAAAAATCTTCTTCTCAGAAACTAATCAGCCAGGTGATTATTTAAAATTGATAAATGAATTTAACATACAAACATGTTCATGTATTCATATACATGTAATTCATTTGATAATACATTTCCGATAGTTTTCGAAAAATGAAATTGCTTCATTTAAACAATGAAATACTTTTAAAAATTTTAGTAATTCGTCGGTTTACACGGGGTTTTTGCTATGAACCCACGAAGAGGACCATGCAAGACACCCCTCCCTACGTTTTTCGAGAGGGTTAAGACTTTTATTATATAAGGTAGGCGCAAAATTGCACGGATTGCTAATAGTAATAACTGCACGGATTGCTAATAGCAAAAATTGCACGGATTGCTAATAGTGATAACTGCACGGATTGCTAATGGCAAAAATTGCACGGATTGCTAATAGTAATAACTGCACGGATTGCTAATGGCATAAATTGCACGGATTGCTATTAGTAATAACTGTACAGATTGCAATAAGTAATAACTGCACGGATTGCTAATAGTAAAAACTTCATGGGTTGATTATAGTAATAACTGTACGGATTGCTATTATTGGATTTGACCACGCCCCGACCGAAATTATCACCTCACAATACTCAAAGAATGATTCCTTATTCCTTAAGAAATATCGAATAACGGTTTCAACGCACACAGTTCTTCGATAAGGTATAAAAGCAAGATAACCAAATCATTTATAAAACTGTTGTTGTAAGATAAGTTCTGTTTGTAAACAACTTGACCTTAAAGAGGTTCGCTCCTCAGGTTTTGGGTAGCTATTTTGGGTCACCTCTAGTCTGAAAATTCTGCATCACATATTAATTCTAGTAGTATATTTATATTTTACAATGCCAAATAAACTTTATTGAATTAAATTGTTTCAAAAAAATTTCATTTTTACAGAGTTTAGTAAGGGACTATATTTTATGGCGGAAGGTTTTCAAGAAAGAAATGAACAATTTTCATAACTCATAAGTTTTAGAGTACTGTTACTTTAGCTTCCTAATTTTCAGCACAGACCAATCTTCTGGATAGTTTGTGTATTATTATATATTCATGATGTTTTAATTAACATATTTAAACATTATTTTAATATTTCTATCGATATATTTTGGCATGTTTAGCTTATATTTCATAGAAGTTAAGAAAAAATTAACTCCAATTTTGGCCTGAAATTAGCTTATTTCATGCTATATCTCAAATTTTTGAGATGTGACCCCTACTGTTTTACTTTTAAATGAGACAATAAATGTATGTCTATTTGTATGCAAAGTTTTAGAAAGAGTACATTACTATAATTTTTTTTAATTTGCGTCATAATTTGATTACTCCAAAATTGTGTAACATCTGTTGTGTGTTCTTTATGAACTGGGCTTTGAAGCCACCAGTAGAGCAAGAATTTTTAAACTTTGACTTAGATTTTACTTTTATAGTCACTACATGTGTTCAACCTCATACTGTATAAAAATCATAACTAAATAATAGTTCAAACTATAAATATTTGTTTGATTTCTTCAAATTATCAATTTCCATGTCAAATTTTAGCAAAAATTTCAGGAAAATTATCATTTCTGTTTGGAGCCCAATATTTCCAAAAAATGGCATGTGACATGGGTCACAAATAAAATAAATGAACATTTTAGTTCCCCATCTTTATATCCAAGTGGTTTTCGGATGATTGACATTACTATTATTTCAGGTGCCAACCTCCTTAATGCGACGGTTTGCTTTCATAACGGATATAATGATTTGCAAATTATTGTGAAATAAATTCAGGTAGAACATTTGAAGCTTCATTCCTACTTGTGGCGGAATATCACCAGTGACCGTTTGATGCCGACATTATTTTGGAAATGTACTCTACGCAAAATTAAATTCGTGAACTCTAAGTTGAGCTGAGAAAACTACGACAATCCTCTTGGTTTGTTTCTTCAAATTACAAAACAAATGTTGACTGTTTTCGGGCAACATTGATTATATTAGCCCCCTTGGGACGAATATATTGCCCTCCGCTTCGTGTCGGGCAATATTTCGTCCTTCGGGGCTAATATAATCAATGCTGCCCTCAACCTCAGTCAATATTTGTATAATAATGATTTCTGAGATTTAGTACGGAACTCGGGGTGAAGTCTAAATACGCACGACTTTTGTTTGTCCAATGTATGAATAAATGAAAATGGCAATCATCAAAGAATGATGTTAAATATTACCCCAGTAAATTGAAAAAAAAAAAATAAACTTTGTAGATTTTGTTCATTTTGAGTGTCCTAATCTTTGATATATTAAGTATCCTGATAAAACCCCCTTTTATTCGAGATAAAACAATCCCATGGGAGATATACTGTG
Organism: Magallana hongkongensis; assembly: GCA_016163765.1. Lineage (NCBI taxonomy): Eukaryota > Metazoa > Mollusca > Bivalvia > Ostreida > Ostreidae > Magallana > Magallana hongkongensis. The sequence continues at coordinate 2,758,070 of WFKH01002636.1, read as the reverse complement.
TCATTCATAGTAGGGGTACACTGTTTACATTCAAGCCCCGTAGACTCATAGACTTTTAGCTCCGTTCACTGTTAAAGGGTATACAAAACCATCGACAATGCGTCAATTAATAAAGTGTAAATTAAGTGACCAAGATATATACACACTAATCAAGATATGTCACTATTTTTACTCTAATTCGAAAAATATGAACATCATGGTAGATTTTTCTACAATTCAAGGTGCAAATTAAAAAGGGACCGGTGACATTTGTTTAGAGATATCCTTTATGCGATTGTTTTTTGGTTAATTAAGAGGAACGTGGGGCCATGCATCTTTTACGTTTGAGGATCAAAATGTAAACATTTCTTGATCTGGCTTAAAAAATTATTTCTGCCCAAAAATGTTGTCAAAAGATAAAAAAGCAATAAATATGAGGTTTTACATGTTTTTTGTATGCAAATTACGCATACAAAAACAAGACAATGCCTAAATTATTTCATATAATGTTACTTTCTCTTCAACACTTCTCCAACAGACCACATGACTTACATCTCAATTTCACTTCATAACTTCTTCCACAAAACACATGACTTTGATGTCAATTTCTCCTACACACAACATGACTTAGATGTCAGTTTTTTTCACAGACAACATGACTTTGAAGTCAATTTCTTCCACAGACCACATAAAATAGACGTCACTTTCCCCTCACAGACCACATGACATAGATGTCAGTTTTCCCCACATATCGCATGAATAAGATATCGCTTCCTTCTAAAGACCACATGACTTTGATGTCAATTTCTCCTACAGACAACGTGACTTAGATGTCACTTTCTCCCACAGACCACGTGACTTAGATGTCAGTCTCTCCCATGAATAAGATGTCACTTTCTCTTCAAGACATTTCCCACAGACTGTATGACTTAATGTCATTTTTTTCCCCAAACCGCATTAATTAGATGTCATTTTCTCCCACAGACCACATAACTTAGATGTTAGTATCTCCCACAGACCACGTGACTTACACGTCACTTTCTCTTCATCACTTCTTCCACACTTCTCTCTTCTCCTATAGACCCATGACTTTGATGGCACTTTCTCCCATAGACCACGTGACTAAGATGTCACTTTTCCACCCACCACAAGACTTAGATGTCATTTACTCTACACCGTAAGAAAGTTGTGGTAGTCCTTTCAGTCTGATATCACAAGGCAATAATATCCTAACTCGATTTGTAAATGACAAAACACTCGATAAATATAATATTTTACTTCCAATTCAGCATCCAAACATTTAATCAAATACATGATAAAACTTGTACACTAATCCACTTATCATAAAACAATGATTCTAATTACAAGTAATATGATTGACAATAAATAAATCAAAGGGGGTTCTAATGATACCATTATATCTAGTCAGATATATTTGACAGGCATGGATAAACTACCTTGTGTTGACATTATTATAAGATGTGATGGGATTTCAAATTGTGAGAATCAAAAGGTGGCAGTAGGGTCAATGTTACATCGATGACAAGATAAAACAGGTTCCAGATAATAGCTTATACATATAAAATTAGAAAAATATTAATGAAAGGGCAGAACTGTTGGACTATTGATATATACAATGAATTCCTCTGCATGGCAGGTAGGCGGGGGGGGGGGGGGGATATAAAACAAATATCATACACCATAAAAACATAAAAAGTCTGTGTCTACATTTCTCCAAATAAACTCTGACATAAATATCATAAAATATTGCTATAGTCTTTGCATAATGAATAGTAACTGGACTGTTTTAACAATAGCTACAAAACAGCACATTCTTTGCCACGTAGAATCATTGGATGAGTTCAGAATTTGCTTAAGCTCAAATAAATCACCAAACACCATTATATTGAATTCAATAATAAAAACAATAACATATAAAACATCTGGTCCCAACTTTACAATAATTTACATTCCTTTCTTTGGTTCCTGAAATGGCAAGACTTATTATTATTGCAGGTAAAAAGAATGTTATTGTCCAACATCAGAGAGCATGGAGCCAATGAAGGTCAAGGTCGGTCAAGGTCACAGTGACAGCAAAGTCATAACAAGGTTGTCTGGATCTCACGCCTATCTCCGTGGAAATAACCTTGCCTTGGAGTACATGTATCTGGAAAATAAACAAAATTTAAGGTTTATAAATCGTCAAAACATGTCTCATAGATTTTAAAACCATCTAAAAATTTGATAAACATATTCCAAAAGCTGGAAAATTCTAATTTAATAAACTCCTTAAAAGTAGTAAAATTTGAATTATTTTTTATAACCTTAATGTTTGAAACAATAGCATAGAAAGAAAATATCAAAGAGTATACACCACAGCAAGTAAGATTCAAAGAGCCTGATGATATCAGCATTACTGAGCTATCCTATCCTGACACACTCTATGTCTAGAGAAACCCTGGCCTCCTCTAACATCACACAGTATGAACCGTGTTACTGGAGTTCTGGCTTAAGAATTTGTTGATGGTTGAAATATGTCATCCTCTAGAGAATTTATTTCCATAATAACAATGAGTGTCAAAATAGATGGAATCATATATTACAGTCTGTGTATTAATCTCTGACTTAAAATGGTCATTATATAGCAGTTTTAGGTGAAGCTTTTTCGATCTCAAATTAATAATAAATTTTAAATGGACCATTCTAGTAGTTCCAGGAGCAGAAACTTGTGTCTGCAGAAAATACTGAGAGATCAGAAAGATTAAGTAATACACACACAAGTGTCACTGTTAAGTCAAATACTTTTATCCCCAGTTGAAACTCTGTCATTTACTAACAAGCATGCTATCAACAATCAGACTCGGTCAGAGTTAGATCCTTGCTGGAGTTTGTTTACATTTCCCTGCCTAACCTGTATCTGAGTGTTGATGCCGGAGGGAGATTACATAAAACATAAGATACTATGACTCATTTAAGGTATTACAATTAAAGGGGCATGGTCACGATTTGGGTCAAAAATTACTTTTACGATTTCAATGTTTACAATTCTTCAGTAAGGCATTGTTAATAGGGAACCAAATTTGAGTATCTTTTGTTGAGTTTTAAGCGAGTTACAGAGCTTACAATTCTTTGCTTTGTAAACAAAGCTTTAATTTTGTTTACATCTTGAATGTTAAAGTGAAAACTCCAGTTTTAGACCTAAAATGAATGTGTTAAACATTAGAAACTGTTTATTTATGCTTATAATGAAAAAAAAAAGATAGGCAAATCTACTTGAAAAGGATTTTTACTGGTATATTGAACCTATGTGAACAAAAACAGGGCACGAGCCTTGTTTACATGACAAAAAGTTGTGAGTTTTGTATCTTGCTCATAACTCTATGACTGACTCTCAAACTTCATTTGATCATTAGAAATACATTCCTAAAGCATTGTAAACAATAAAAATAGTAAAATTGAATTTGACCAAAATTGTGACCATGTCCCTTTAAGTCATATACCATACTTTAATCTCAAACTGAAAATGTGATCTACTAATAAAAGACATGCTTTATAAATAAAAATAAGTCTCAATAAGAGTTTGATCCCATCTTTTCCCTTTCTAGACTTGAAAATACAAGTGTCATTATTGTTGATGCTGGGGGGAGGGGGGAGGTTGTTGATGCTGGGGGGGGGGGGGGGTGTAAGAGAGAGATCACATAAATCCTAAGATATTTTATGACAAAACTTATGAAACGAAAATCAGTTATTTAATATAGTATTAAAGTTAAAATGTAATTCTGGTGACAGTTTATTAGTAGTGAATAATTTAGCATATAAGGTATTTAATATGGTAAAAAAGGTATATAATTATCGGTTTTCATGATATATTTGATGAAATCCTTTTACTCTATACCAAAAATCACATTCCTAATAATTTACAATTGGTCTATAATATAGATGGGTCCTGTTCCTTGCAAACAAAACAAATCCTTTATAATTTATAATGTGGCTATAATATGAATGATTCCTACCCACAAATCCCATCAGTAGTAGCATACAACACAATCACCATTATATCTAAAACACACAAAACCAACAAAAGCACCAAATGGACAGATATTTGAGGACACCACAGACAAAGGTTTATATACAGAGGAATCAAATGCCCGACAGACCCAGTCTTTTAAACCTTACATCAACATCACATAATGTCTGCTACACTTTCTTCATCTGTGATGAAAGAACACAAAGTGCTTATTAGTGCATCTGTACTCAAAATGAGTGCAAAGGTACTGAATATGGTACAACATGTACTCAAAATGGGTGTAAAGGTACGTACTGAATATGGTGCAACATGTACTCAAAATGAGTGTAAATGTACTGAATATGGTACAACATGTACTCAAAATGAGTGTAAATGTACTGAATATGGTACAACATGTACTCAAAATGAGTGCAGAGGTACCACTGTTTGGTGATCCTGTTACACTTCAAGCAGTGGAAAATGAATGGATGTCTTCAAACAAACTGTCAAAATCATGTCTTTTTCTGATTGACTTGGTTATAAATTAAAAGGAAAATGTGTCTGATGAAAACAATGAATTTTTTAGTTCTGTTTGAAACTGTTAATTTCTTTTAAAATAAATAAGCAGTGAAATAAAAGGAATCAATTTCATTATGTCATCACAAACTGTTATGATTACTTTTCCACAGCCAAAAAATATCAAAAGCTGATATGAAATTTGGAGAACATTCTTGGATTTAAACCTGACCCACTGCAATACAATGGTGTCACTTTTGAGACTTGAACCTTCATTCTCACCCAAATCCATCCCGCTGAGTCTCTGCTGCAGATTCTTGAGTCGACATATATAGTCGTCATGCGGCGAGGGCTCGCTGATCCTTACTCGACGTGCTGGAGATGAGTGAACAACTTTTGTGGGGGTGGGAGAGGAAGAGGAGAGAATTTTTCTACAAGAAATGAAAAAACCCTTTATTTTGTCACAGGACTTTGTATGAAATAAGTTCTACAATTAAATATCTATAAAAGTTTTAAAATCTTTAACTTTCCAAATATTTTTAAAACACATTTTGTGGTCAAATATTGTAAAATTTAAAAATTCTAAACCAGTGAAAGCAGTTTGATATTTTGTGTCTTACTTCTCTGGTTTATATATCTCACCTTCTAGCACCTGAGTTTTCAGAAGTGGGGTGTGGTTTGCTGCTGTAGTCCCGCGTGGGGGGTGTGGTATGGACAGAGAAATTGCCGTTGACATGGTAACAATCAGAAACCCCTCCCAATGACTGATAAGGAGAGATCCCATTGGTTACTCCATTGCTGTTGACATGGTAACCACTAGAGGCTCCCCCTAGTGAGTGATATGGAGTAGCTCCATTAAGGAGGTCTCTCTGAGTAAAGCTGGAAGACAAATAGGACGGACTGTATTGAGACTGATGAACACTTGAATGGAGGGGCGATAAAGCGTGACTGCTGAAGGGTCCGGAGTCGTTCAGGCGTGACTGACTGTTGATGCGGGTGGTTAGAAACTGTTGGAGTTGGGTGTGTAACCTGTAAATAAAGAAAGACATTTATCGTGTTAATTGTTTTCTTATGTAAAAATTAAGTAAATCACTAAATCTTTAATATATTCTTCTCAAAATGGTTCTATAAATTTTACACTGGAGTAAGAATCAATTATTTCATACTGAAAATGACCATCAATTGATAATTAAACAAGCTATTGTATGAGTATGTCACTAAAACTTCTATAAAAACAAGAGGTCCATGGGCCACATCGCTCACCTGAGCAACAATAAACATATTAAAATCAGCTTTATGGCATTATGTACAAAATATCCAAACAATGTAGTATAATTGATCCTGTATAAAAAAAAAAATCCCCTGCATATTCTTATGTTTTTCATTGAGCCCCTTTGTAACAGTCATATCACATATTGAGCACTGAAGTTCTGTGAGGCCCAAGAATTGTCCAGAGGCCAGGGTCTAAACAATTTTTAAGAATCAACAATATGTCCGAATGCTTGCATATACCGTATTTTTCGGATGAATCTTCGATGCGGACGAATTGCTCATTTTAGCCCAAATTTTAAAAAATTCCTACGATACATCGATTCAGACCATACGTCGATCTTATTGCTTCAAAATGGCGTATCAAATGCAAGTTACAATATCAGTGTATGATGCATAGGACGTCCCCGATATTGCTACAAATTATTATTAATGATTAACATTTTAACAATTACGCTTTATACTTATGCATCAGATTTTCAAATACCGGTAACTTCTATAAAGTCGCTTGCATTGTATACAATTCCCAATATCGCGTGTTATGCAATTTGTATGAGTGTAAACTAAACTTACTTTGTCAGAAATATTTTATTTCCATGTACATGTATTAAAATAATTATCCACTCTGACCATCGCCAGTGTATTCACCATTACGTAACCAGCCACCTGTTGACTCGGCGCGTGGTCAATGTTTGTTTAACAATTTCCCGTGTCAGAAGCATGCACCTGTCTCGTGTCGGACATCAAAGGGGGATCTCAAATGCAGGAAGATTAACAATTATTATGATTTGATTTAACTTGTTTACTTTGTGTCCAGTTATGCAGTTAAACGTTATTCCTTTACATAGACATTGTATATTTGTACGACTTGATAATTACGATATACGACATACATACCTTTCTTCACAATGCCTATTTAACAACAATGATTATCAAAGAATGGACTTCAATTCATCAACCCTTATAACAGTACGCTGTATATACACAGGGAGTGAACACGTATAGATCTCAGCCTTAGGGCACGACAATTTAAAAAAAAAATAAAACAAGAGGCCCATGGGGCCACATCGCTCACCTGAGCAACAATGGCTTCATATGGGTGTTCAAAGTATATTGTGCCATATGGCCTCTCGGTAGAATAACAAAAAAAGAATACCAAAAAGTATCCAAATTTTACACTTATTTTTATACACTAAATCTTTGACATTGTACCTTTATGAATTACCATTTTTACCAAAAACAAGATCCTATGCAAGATATAAAACAAAATTTTTGGTAGGGG
>WFKH01002636.1:2671091-2689822 GCA_016163765.1 Magallana hongkongensis | reverse complement strand
CCCCCCCCCCCCCCCAATTGTGGCCCCATCCTACCCCTGGGGATCATCATTTGAATAAACTTCAATCTACATTACCTGAGGATGCTTCCACACAAGTTACAGCTTTTCTGGCTGATCAGTTTCAGAGAAGAAGATTTTTAAAGATTAACTCTATATATTCCTTTGTAAAAATTTGACCCCTCCCCCCATTGTGGCCCCACCCTACCCCTGGGGATCATCATTTGAACAAACTTGAATCTACATTACCTGAGAATGCTTCCACACAAGTTTCAGTTTTCCTGGCTGATCAGTTTCAAAAGGAGAAGATTTTTAAAGATTTACTCTATATATTCCTAAGTTAAAATTCGACCCCCCACTGTGGCCCCACCCTAACCCCGGGGGTCATGATTTGAATAAACTTTAATCTATGCTACCTGAGGATGCTTCCACACAAGTTTCAGCTTTTCTGGTTGAATGGTTTTTGAGAAGAAGATTTTTGAAAAAATACCAACAAATTTTCAATGATGTTTAATTATCTCCCCTTGAAAGAGGGCGTGGTCCTTCATTTTAACAAATTTGAATCCCCTTAACCTAAGGTTGCTTGGACGCCGGACAAAAAGTGATCAGAAAAGCTCACTTGAGCTTTCAGCTCAGGTGAGCTAAAAACATCTGGTTCCAACTTTACAATAATTTACATTTCTTTCTTTGGTTCCTAAAATGGCAGGACTTATGATTATTGCAGATGAAAAGAATGTTATTGTCCAACATCAGAGAGTATGGAGCCAATGAAGGTCAAGGGCTGTCAAGGTCACAGTGACAGCAAAGTTATAACAAGGTTGTCTGGATCTCGTGCCTATCTCCATGGAAATAACCTTGACCTTGAAGTACCTGGAAAATAAACATAATTTAAGGTTTATAAATAAGCAAAACACATCTCATAGATTTTAAAACCATCTAAAAATTTGATAAACATATTAAAAGCTGGAAAATTCTAATTTAATAAACTCCTTAAAAGTAGGAAAATTTGAATTATTTTTTATAACCTTAATGTTTGAAGCAGTAGCACATAAAGAAAATATCAAAGAGTATACACCACAGCAAGTAAGATTCAAAGAGCCTGTTGATATCAGCATTACTGAGCTAGCCTATCCTGAAACACTCTATGTCTAGAGAAACCCTGGCCTCCTCTAACATACACACAGTATATATTGTGTTACTGGAGTTCTGGCTTAAGAATTTGTTGATGGTTGAAATATGTCATCTTCTAGAGAATTTATTTACATAATAACAATGAGTGTCAAAATAGATGGAATCATATATTATAGTGTATTAATCTCTGACTTAAAATGGTCATTATATAGTAGTTTTAAATGAAGCTTTTTCGATCTCAAATTAATAATAAATTTTAAATGGACCATTTTAGTAGTTCCAGAAGCATAAATTTGCGTCTGTAGAAAATACTGAGAGATCAGAAAGATAAGTATTACACACATAGGTGTCACTGTTAAGTCAAATACTTTTATCCCCAGTTAAAACTCTATCATCTACTAACAAGCATGCTATCAACAATCAGACTTGGTCAGAGTTAGATCCCTGCTGGAGTTTCAGTTTACATTTCCCTGCCTAACCTGTATTTGAGTGTTGATGCCGGAGGGAAGTTAAATAAAACATAAGATACTATGACTTATTTAAGGTATTACAATTAAAGGGGCATGGTCACGATTTTGGTCAAAAATTATGTTACGATTTTAATGTTTACAATGCTTCAGTAAGACATTGTAAATAAGCAACCAAATTTGAGTATCTTTTGTTGAGTTTTAAGCGAGTTGCAGAGCTTACAATTCTTTGCTTTGTAAACAAAGCTTTAATTTTGTTTACATTTTGAATGTTGAGGTGAAAACTCCAGTTTTAGACCTAAAATGAATGTGTTAAACATTAGAAACTGTTTATTTATGCTTAAAATGAAAAAGAAGATAGGAAAATCTACTTGAAAAAGATGTTTACTGCTATATTGAACCTATGTAAACAAAAGCAGGGCACGAGCCTTGTTTACATGACAAAGAGTTGTGAGTTTTGTATCTTGCTCATAACTCTATGACTGATTCTTAAACTTCATTTGATCATTAGAAATACATTCCTAAAGCATTGTAAATAATAAAAATAGTAAAATTGAATTTGACCAAAATTGTTACCATGTCCCTTTAAGTCATATACCATACTTTAATCTCAAACTGAAAATGCGATCTACTAATAAAAGACATGCTTTATAAAAAAAAATCAGTCTCAATAAGAGTTTGATCCCATCTTTTCCCTTTCTAGACTTGACAATACAAGTCATTATTGTTGATGCTGAAGGGGGGGGGGGGGGGGAAGGGAGGGATCCCAAAAAACCCAAAATATTTTTTTAAAAAAATTTTGAAAAGAAAAAAAGTTTTTTAATATGTAATTAAAGTTAAAATTTAATTTGGTGACATTTTATAAGAAGTGAATAATTTAGCATTATAAGGTATTTAATATGGAAAAAAAAAAATATAATTATGGGTTTTCATGATATATTTGATGAAATCCTTTTACTCTATACCAAAAATAACATTCCTAATAATTTACATTTTGTCTATTATATAGATGGGTCCTGTTCCTTGCAAACAAATCAAATCCTTTATAATTAATAATGTGGCTGTAATATGGATGATTCCTTCACACAAATCCTATCCTTTGTAATTTATAAATGTGGCTATAATATGAATGATTCCTACACACAAACCCCATCCTTTATAATCTATAATGGGACTATAATATGATTGATTCCTATACACAAATCACATCCTACATAATTTATAATGTGGCTACAATATGAATGATTCCTACACACAAATCCCATCATTAGTAGCATACAACACAATCACCATTATTTCTAGAACACACAAAACCATCACAAGCAGCAAACGGACAGAGATTTGAGGACATCACAGACAGAGGTTTATATACAGAGGAATCAAACGCCTGACAGACCCAGTCTTTTAAACCTTAAATCGACATTACATAATGTCTGCTACACTTTCTTCATCTATGATGAAAGAACACAAAGTGCTTATAAGTGCATCTGTACTCAATATGAGTGCAAAGGTACTGAATATGGTACAACATGTACTCAAAATGAGTGTAAATGTACTGAATATGGTACAACATGTACTCAAAATGAGTGTAAATGTACTGAATATGGTACAACATGTACTCAAAATGAGTGCAGATGTACTACCATTTAGTGATTCTGTTACACTTCAAGCAGTGGAAAATGAATGGATGTCTTCAAACAAACTGTGTCAAAATCATGTCTTTTTCTAATTGACTTGGTTATAAATTAAAAGGAAAATGTGGCTGATGAAAACAATGATTTTTTTAGTTTTGTTTGAAACAGTTAATTTCTTTTAAAATAAATAAGCAGTGAACTAATAGGAATCAATTTCATTATGTCATCACAAACTGTTATGATTACTTTTTCACAACCAAAAAATATCAAAAGCTGATATAAAATTTGGAAAACATTCCTGGATTTAAACCTGACTCACTGCAATACAATGGTGTCACTTTTGAGACTTAAACCTTCATTCTCACCCGAATCCATCCCGCTGAGTCTCTGCTGCAGATTCTCGAGTCGACATATGTAGTCGTCATACGGGGAGGGCTCGCTGATCCTTACTCAACGTGCTGGAGATGAGTGACCAACTTTTGTTGGGGTGGGAGAGGAAGAGGAGAAATTTTTTCTGCAAGAAAAAAAAAACCCTTTATTTTGTGACAGGACTTTGTATGAAATAAGTTCTACAATTAAACATCTATGAAATTTTTAAAATCTTTAACTTTCCAAATATTTTTAAAACACATTTTGTGGTCAAATATTGTAAAATCTAAAAATTCTAAACCAGTGAAAGCAGTTTGGTATTTTGTGTCTTACTTCTCTGGTTTATATATCTCACCTTCTAGCACCTGAGTTTTCAGAAATGGGGTGTGGTTTGCTGCTGTAGTCCCGCGTGGGGGTCGTGGTATCGACAGAGAAATTGCCGTTGACATGGTAACTATCAGAAACCTCTCCCAATGACTGATAAGGAGAGATCCCATTGGTTACTCCATTGCTGTTGACATAGTAACCACTAGAGGCTCCCCCTAGTGAGTGATATGGAGAAGCTTCATTAATGAGGTCTCTCTGAGTAAAGCTGGAAGACAAATAGCACGGACTGTATGGAGACTGATGAACACTTGAATGGAGGGGCGATGAAGCGTGACTGTTGAAGGGTCCGGAGCCGTTCAGGCGTGACTGAGTGTTGATGTGGGGTGGTGAGAAACTGTTGGATTTGGGTGTGTAACCTGTAAATAAAGAGACGTGTCTTATTACAATCAGACGTGGTTTTACCGTCAACTTGATCATTCTGTGGAATGGATTTGTGTCATAGAAGAAAAGCGTTATCATGTAATTTGTTTTCTTATGTAAAAATTAAGTAAAACACTAAATTTTTTATACATTCTCAAAATGGTTCTATAAATTTTACACTGGAGTAAAAATAAATTATTTCATACTAAAAATGACCATTAATTGATAATTAAGCAAGCTATGGTATGAGTATGTCACTAAAACTTCTATAAAAACAAGAGGTCCATGGGCCACATCGCTCACCTGAGCAACAATAAACATATTAAAATCAGCTTTATGGCATCATGTACAAAATATCCGAACAATGTAGTATAATTGATCCTGTATAAAAAAAATACCCTGCATATTCTTATGTTTTTCATTGATCCCCATTGTAATAGTCATATCACATATTGAACAATAAAGTTCTGTGAGGCCCAAGAATTGTCCAGAGGCCAGAGTCTAAACAATTTTAAAGAATCAACAATATGTCAGAATGCTTGCATATAAGTTAAACCATATATAATAACATTTGAGTGTTTGTAAATAATTTAAATGTTTTCTTTTGTAAAATTGGAAAAACCTCTCCACCCTTCTCCAATGTGGCCCGACCCTACTACTGAAGATTATCATTTTGAAAAAAATTAATCTACACTATCCAAACTGACTAAAGTTACAGCTTTTCTAGGCAAATTGTGTTTTAGAAGATGATTTTTAAAGATTTTTCCCTATATATTTCTATGTAAAAATTTGACCCCCCCCCCCATTGTGGTCCCATCTTACCTTCAAGGATCATGATTTCTTCCCTACCTGAGAATGTTTCTACACAAGTTTGAGCTTTTCTGCCTGATCGGTTTCTGAGAAGAAGATTTTTAAAGATTTTCTCTAAATATTCCTATCTGAACAATTTGACCCCTAATTGTGGCCCCATCCTACCCCCAGGGATCATTATTTGACCAAACTTGAATCTACACTACCTGAGGATGCTTCCAAACAGTTAACAGCTTTTTTGGCCCATTGATTTTTGAGAAGAAGATTTTGGAGAAGTATCAACAAATTTTCATTGAATTTTAATTATCTCCCCTTGAAAGTGAGCATGACCTTACATTTTAACAAATTTAAATTCTCTTTACTTAAGGATGCTTTGTGCCAATTTTGGTTGAAATCGATCCAGTGGTTGTAGAGAAGAAGTTGAAAATATAAAAAGTTAACAGACAGACAGACGAACGCCGGACAAAACGTGATCAGAAATTCTCACTTGAGCTTCCAGCTCAGGTGAGCTAAAAATGTAGAATTAGGTCACTAGGTCACCTTGTTGGAGGTTGACTGTGCCCCCCATCAAGGGGGATCCACTCTGGTGGCTCTCTTCCACTTCCTGACCAAGTACCGCATTCTGCAATTACAGTAAAGGGAGAGAAATCTACTGCAGCTGTTAAGATACATATATCAATGTGCTTCACTTATCTTTCATAATATAGCTAACTTATGTGTACATCCAAAATATTCAAAATAGTACATTTCTCCAGGAAAATTAAAAACAAAATAATATCTAGGCTGAACCACTACCACGCTACCAATGAGGCAACACTCTTGAACATGGTGACCAGTCTGACCTACTGACCTAGTTATGGCCACCACCACCCTGGCAGCACTTCTAAATGCGGTGACTGGTCGGCGGGGCCTGGTCATTCGCTGCAGGTCCTCAAGGGAGGGGTAGACCCCCATTCTGGCAATCAGAGCCAAGGTGGTCTGCTCACAGTCCTGGAATCCCCCCAGTAACAAGAGCAGGTACTTTTTCTGGTAGACCAGGGCCTTCCTGTAACTGTCTGCCCGCAGGTACTTCCCATACAGACGATAGATCTAAATACAGATTTACCTTCATCAGAATTTAATCACAGTAAACAGGTATCAATTTAACAAATGTTGTTCAAACTTCAAATATAAATAAAATGGTTATATGGATGCATTTTTCACTACCAAAGTATGTATTTTAATCCCCTGTCTCTTTTCTCTCTCCCTCCCCTCTCTCTCTTTCCCTCTACTCTCTCTCATTTCCCTATCTCTCTCTCATTTCTCTCTCTCTCTCTCTCTCTCTCTCTCTCTCTCTCTCATTCCTAACCCTGTCCCTGTCCCCCTCCGTCCCTACTCCAGCGATGCCTGACCTTCGGTCTCGTTCCACTCTGAGGTCAGCCCGACATTGGTCAAGCTCCTGTTCCACTTGATTAAGGGCCAGCTGTAGTGACAGCCCGTCTTTGGCCTATGAGGCGTGAGCTTCCAGATGTCAGTTCTCCTGATCCGCACAGTTTTCACTCGTATCATGGCCATTCTACAGTGAAAAAAAACATTGACTTATTAAATAATTCCAAAACCAAGAGGTCCATAATGACCTAGATATGCGTACACATATCTTGAGGTTGTAAGATGCCCAAGCTAACATGGTTACATCACTCCTAGATCGTCATTGTTCTACGGACTTACCATCTTAATTTTGAAGCACCTAAATCTTTTCCCTGATGTCTGATTCAGAATCCCTCTTTCTCTATCCATAGTCTTACATTTATACCTGACATTCAGAATCCCTCTTTCTTTACCCATAGTCTTACATTTATCTCCAGATTTACATACCTGACAATCAGAATTATCTTTCTTTACCCATAGTCTTACATTTATCTTCAGATTTACATACCCAACTTCCAGAGCCCCTCTTTCTTAACCCATAGTCTTACATGTGTATATTCATCTCTAGATTCACACAACTGATGTTAGGAACCTTTTTCCTTTATCTAAAGACTAACATAAACGATGTTTTGAACCTATTTTCTTTATCTACAGACACCCATTCCACAGACTAATATACCTGCTGTTCGGCTCCCCCTGTTAACGCTAATAAAATCCAGGATACACACACTGACTTCACATTTTATTCCAATGCCATGTGCACATCAACTTATAACACAGTACACTAAAACTCCCTCCTTTCTAGAAGAGCTCTTATCATATTTAGACTTACAGAGTTATCTCTCTTAGAGAGTTACAGACACGTGCCATAAGTATTCGGTCAACATGGCGGCTTGTTTACGCTTAAAAACGAAAGTACATATTTTGAATCTCGGGTTTTTCGTAATACGCGTCATTGGTGACGAAGTGTTCTAAATTTAGATTTTTAATCACATGATGTATCAGGTGGTACTTTGTTGTCGTCTGCTGTTTAGCGTAAGTTGTTAGTTATACGAATTCAAAAATATGGGTAGAAAAGGTCGAGAGCTTGGGATGGAGGTGAAAAATGTCATTATATATTTGATACGGAATGGCCATTCCTGTCACAAGGTTAGTGATATGTTAACCATTCCCAAATCAACAGTTATCGACGTGGCAAGGAAGTTTTTTGACACAGGGTCCGTAGAAAACAAACCAAGAAGTGGGCGACCAGCGAAAATGAAAAAAAGGGATTACCGTGGTTTGGAAAGGCTCGTGAAAACGCATCGTCGGGAATCACTGAGTGACATTTCATCAAAGTATAATGAAAGCAAGACTGAAACTGTAAGTAAGCGGACTATTCAGCATCATTTGCATAAACATGAGTATAGAAGGTGTGTTAGTAAGAAGAAACTCGTTGTGAAGGAGGTTAACCGTCGAAAAAGACTTGCATGGTGTAGAGAAAAAAGGCGATGGACAGTTCAAAATAACTGGAATAAAGTGATATTTTCTGATGAGAGCAAAATAATGATTGGACATGACCAGCGAGTTCATATCTGGCGCAAGAGAAATGAAGGCTGGAGACCCGACCTTGTTCAACCCCGGGCATCGCAACCCAGGTACGAAGTAATGATATGGGGTTGCATCTCTTGGAATGGTGTTGGGACGATTACACCGGTAAATGGAAACATTAATGCTGAAAAGTATCAGGACATTCTGGAAGAGAACCTGTGGCCAGTGATAGCTCGACATTTCCCGAGGGGTGGATATTTCTTTCAGGACGACAATGCTCCTATTCACCGGGCCAGGTCTACTCAAGAATACATTGCTCGAAATGGTATAAACTGCTTAAGTTGGCCTGCACAGTCGCCAGATATTAACATTATAGAGAATCTGTGGTTACTGATAAAAAGAAAGCTTCAGGCACGCATTTCCTTTATTAAATCTAAGGTCGATCTCGTGGAGGAAATTCGAGGCATTTGGACCAGCATCACACCTGACTATGTTCAGAACCTCTACAAGTCCATACCAAACAGAATATTAAATGTAATCAGGCTCAAGGGACATTTTACGAAGTATTAAAAAGTAAGTTTAACATAATTTATGTTTTTAATACTTTATTTCATTACAGCGAATGCTTAAAAATTGATACTTTCGTTTTCAAGCGTAAACAAGCCGCCATGTTGACCGAATACTTATGGCACGTGTACACAAGATATTAACATTAATTAAAATTTACTTTTTTTTTTCCTTTTTGTGATATCTGACTATAAAGTTAAAAAAATCAAAAAGACCTTAACATGTTTGAATATAACATATGTACAGAGAGATGACCTTCATTGGGTTAGACTACCCTCGGGTCATCTGGGGATTATTCTGCCCCTTTACATGCAATGGCGTATTTAAAAATGTATAATAATGTCTTTCATTCATTTCACGTGAATTCTTCGGGCATCTTTCCCGTCTGTAAAATGTTTAGTAGCTGCATACCATCAGCTCCTCGCTTGGTCAAGCAATTGGCTAGTTGTACTTTTCCTGGAATCCATTTCACCAGAACGTTGTTATTCTTAATTTCTTTTATTGCAGCTATGTCTATTCTAAGGCGTTTATCATCCACCATTTTTGTAGACTTTAGTGCTTCCACCACGCTCTTGTTGTCAACAAATGCTGTAATTGGTACTTTATCTGAATCTAAATAGCAGATTTCCTCCAGTAGTTTTCTGAAATACAGCGCAGACTCCAAGCCCTCTTGCAAACTTAAGGCTTCAGCAGCTATTGTTGATCTAACAACTCTCTTAATTTTGTTGGCCTGCCAATGGATAGGACAGCAGTTTCCTATACGATCTTTAATCCACAAAATTTGACCCCCTGTGCTTCCTTCCCCCTCACTTATGTTTGCTAGTGCTGCATCCGTAAATAGGAAAATTTCCCAGTCTTTTTCAACTGCTCCATGGAGAAGAGGGAAAACTTGAATAGGGATTATGTCTTTTAATTTTCCCATGGTTTTTATAGCTCTCAGTAGGTCTGCCACTGTTGCTGTTTTTAATTTGGTACTTAGATCCACTAACTCAAATGCTAGATCAGGTCGGGAACCTTGCACTGCCCTGTTGAGTTGTCCAACTAATTTGCTGTATAAAGTTTGCTTATCATTAGCAAGTTTTTCATGTTTTTGTATTGCTCTTTTTGGGTCAATTTGTGGGTGATCCAATTTCTCCATAAATTTTGAGTGATCTACCATAATTTTGTTTTCACACTGTTTTATATGGAATCCAATGTACTGGAAATCTTTCTCTTCCACTTTACCAGCCAGATATCTCTGTTTCAGTTTGCTCAACAAGTCCTCAAATTCTACTTCTCCAGCATGTAGAAAGTCATCTACATGGCAGCATACTATTCCTGTCAGGTTTTTTCCATGGTGTTTAGTAAACACAGCAGGATCCATCTTTGACTGATTGCACCCTAGTTTAAGGAGTTCATCCCGTACACTCATATAAAACTGACGAGCACCATCTTTTAGACCATATCACCCATGCTTGAGTTTCCATACAAAACCAACAGGTGTATCACTTTTCTTGGGAGGTTTGATGTATACATCTCGTTGTAGTTTGTTCCCTTGTAGGAAGGCAGACTTTATATCAGTAGTTTTAATAATCCAACGTTTGCTTTTTGCCACAGCGAGAAAAATTCTAATAGCTCCTTTTCCCACTGTTGGACTATCTGAAGGGATAAACGAATGTTCTTCAAAACCCCGTGCAACCAATCTGGCTCTTGTACTTGTATCTTTTCCAGTTAAAACCCATCTTGTTGATATTGTTTTCTGTCCATGGTCCTCAACTTCATCAAATGTGTCGAAAAGATGCAATTTTTCTAGCTCTGTTTGCTTGGCTTCCTCTATTAACATTTGATCCTGTGATGCTTCACTTTTAATGTCAGCTATGTTAACTTTCTCTTCATCAACTGCTTTCCACTCCACTTTGTCTAAGTCTACACTTTTATCTTCATTGTCGGTACTGTCCCTGACATTAAACCATGAGGGGTATCTCCCTGTTGCTTTTCCAGCACGCCCCAGTACTTTAGCTTCAGTCCATTCTTCTGAGTTTGGCAACTTGTATTTGATTTTGTCATTGGTCTTTGTCTTTGTTCTGAATCAGTTTTAAGTGTCTCTTCCTGGTTGTGTTGTACTGGTGCCTGAGTCAGAGTTTCTGAGACAATACTTGGGACAATAGCTTCTGTTTTCTTTTTGTCCTCCTTGCTTCTATTTTCACTTTGTTTCTCACAGAAGTCTTTATCAGTTTCAATATTTAATTGATCATGTTTAATTTTGCACAGTCTGTTGGGGGACAATCTCACAAACACACCTCCATGTCTCACAAATACAACTTTTCCATCTTGGAAAACCACCTTTCCAGGTCCTATCCAGCGCTCTCGACCTTATCTTTTGTAAAACACCAAGTCCCCATTGTCATATTTTTCTTCAGCTGCCCTTACTTTCGTACGCAATGCTCTTCAAATTCTTTCATCAGCTTCACTCTGAATGAAAGCTCGTCTTGCTTCATGCAAGGTGTTCAAATGTTTAGACAATGTCTCTGAACTTGTACTTCCTTCTAAGGCCGCAAATCAGCTTTCATGATGTTTGGCAAATTTGGATTTTGTCCAAATATTAACTGATGGCTGCTGAAACCGTTCCACATTAGCAAAGAGTTTCTTGCCATATTTGCCCATGCCAGGAGTGTTTCGATGTTAACATTTTTGTTTTCATCTTCAAGTTTAATAAGCATCATGTCTGTTACTGCATGAACGCGTTCATAAAGCCCATTTTGGTAAGGGCTCATTCCTGCTGTTGTAATCGAATATTGAGGATGGATGATATTTCTCGCATTTCATCTGAACTGAATTCTCCACCGTTGTCCGACATAATAGCTCCCATTACTCCAAAAACGCCTACTAAGTTCTTCATCATAGCGTCAATGATATCACTTGATCTTTTTTGTTGTATGAAAACAGAAACTGTATATCTAGACCACATATCTATCATATGCAATATCCAGCGTCCCTTGTATTGTTTGAGGTCCATCGCAACTTTTTCATTAAATTCCTTTGCCATGGGCATTGAAACTATTGGTCTTGGTGGTGTTTTAGCATAAACTTTACAAAGATCACATTTTTGTTCAATTTCCAACAATTGCTCTTCAAACTCTTCCATCCATACTCCTGCATCTTTTAACAAAGCTGCAAGTGTCTTTTTAGGGGTGTGTGCAAACTGTTGATGAAGTTTCAAGAGAGCCGCCTTTCTTTTCTCAGGTTCCAATTCTTCCAGTTTCACCGAGTTCACCTCCTCTACAGGTACAGTCTCTGATTTGTCCACTGGTATACAATAAAGGCCAGATGTGGTTAGATTGAGTGAAACATCTTGTCCCAAAATAACAGCAGTGTCCTTCTCCAAATCCAATTTTACTCCTGCTTTTTTCATTGTCGTTCTAGAAAGTAGTAAGGGGATGTCTGAATCAACTACATCTGTTTTGACAATAACAGGTTTACCAACTAAGCACACGGGTAGTTCATACTCTCCTTCAGATTTTAATCTTGTTCCACCTCCGAACTTAAAAATTTTATGTCCTTCACGCCTCACAATTTCCTCACGTTCACTCTCCTTCAGTGAGCTTAGGTAACTCTCTAACCATGTTTTCCCGCAAACAGTGCTACTGCAAGCACTATCAAGAACTGCACAGTTCCGCGCCTCTGTTCCAAGTAGGCTTACTTTATTTTTATGGAATCCAGTGAACAAAACAGCATGTTCTACTGAGGGTTCTTCCTTTGTTAAATGTACTTTAGACAGGTTTTCCCAACTATCTAGACATTTAGCTACAAGATGTCGAAAAGATCCACAAGATCTACAAGTCAGAATTTTTCCATCAGCACCTTGTGGGTTGAGATTTTTAGTTCCTCGTTGTGATGAGAAAAATCCTAAGCCTCTTCCTCCTCCCCTACTGTTGAACCGGCCACTTCTACGATATCCGCTGTTGTCTCCTCGTCGTACATAACCTGCAGCCAATAGGGCCTCTTCATTTTCTGCTAAAAAGGCAGGTTCAAGTTTTATACTCTTACTGTCACACGAAGTGTGTCCACCCTCACCCATGAATTTCTTTAGGGACTTTTTTGCTTCCTCATATAACGTTGCTTTGTTTTCGTAATTCATCCCAGTCAAAACTAGCATTTTCTGTTCCTTTGTGATGTTAGCTTTTCTTAACAGTTTAAATGCTAATATTTCTGATGGTAGTGTCATTTTCTTTTTCTCAATTTTTCGGTACTTACTGCCAAATATTGCAATGAATTCATTCATTGATTGTCCTCGCTTCTTTTGAGATCCTCGAACTCTTCAAACTTTTCCAAACTATCGGCTAGGTCGTCTTTAGCAAGATGTTTATCCAGAAATTTAAGTAGAGTGTCGAATCCACTTTCTTGTTTTAGATCTTCAAGCTTGATTTGTTCAAAAACTTTCTCTCGAATTTTTGTGTCATCTTCTTCAGGTAAAGTAAGTGCAACAGCAATACCTTTCTTCTCTTTTGCAAGCTCTGTTATTTCACTCCAGGCTAGTTATTCCTGTTTGTATAGTTCATAAGGCTTAGATTTGGAATTGAACACTGGTGGGTTTATCTTGGTCGCCATATTGGATATATTTTCCCTCTATTTTTTTTTTTCAAGAATATCACTCAATCCAGTTCATGTACTTTCTCTTACACAGTTTTCTGACTTACACTTCAGTCTTAAAGTTAGGTTCACACTCTGCTACCACTTGTTAACGCTAATAAAATCCAGGATACACACACTGACTTTACATTTTATTCCAATGCCATGTGCACATCAACTTATAACACAGTACACTAAAACTCCCTCCTTTATAGAAGAGCTCTTATCATATTTAGACTTACAGAGTTATCTCTCTTAGAGAGTTACATGTACACAAGATATTAACACCCCCCTGCCTGTATATACAGACTAACATACCGGCTGTTTGACACCACTCTGCCTTTATCTACAGACTAACATACCTGCTGTTCAGCACCTCTCTTCCTGTATCTACAGACTAACATACCTGCTGTTCGACACCCCTCTGCCTCTATCCACAGACTAACATACCTGGTGTTTGGAACCCCTCTGCCTTTATCTACAGACTATCATAGCTGCTGTATGGACCCCTCTGCCTGTATCTACAGACTAGCATACCTGCTGTTCAGCACCTCTCTGCCTTTATCTACAAACTAACATACCTGCTGTTTGGCACCTCTCTGTCTGTATCTCCAGATCTCCTCCTCTAGACGCGCCAGTGTGTTGCGTAGCTCCATCTTCTCCTTTGTCAGTCTAGACACAAAGTTAGTCAGCTCTGAGTTGTGATGTAACACTCGCTGGTTCACGGCCTGAGCGCTGGGTCAACTCGTCAGACTGTCCACAGTGTCTGACTTGAAGGCGAGTGGTGTCTGTGTTTGTCTGAGTTCATTCAGTAGGTCCTTGAGAGATCTCTCCAGACTCTGGACATTAACTGAACCTTCAACTTTACAAAACCAAAATCTCAGTTTATTCAATAAAAATTCATCTCAGAAGTTGCTGCCAGATTTAAACTTCCATAAACTTTTACAATCTCCTTTGGTAGAGGAGTTCTGTATAAAGATAAAGGAAAATATTCAACTTTTGAGGTGATACATTTTGACTTTTCTTTACTGAATAAAAAGTTATGGCCAAAAATATCACATACATTGTATCATACATGTTAACCTCCAGTGGTGAAAAAGAGGTAGATTTAGAACCAAAGTGATAGCATTGTGCGCGGCCTTTATCAGTGTATAAAATTTAACAGTATATGTAGATCTGACGAGTAACTGAACGTCCTTCTGACCTACATTCAGACTGTCAGTTTCCCATATTTACCCTCCCCCTCAATTAAGTTGCCCATACCCAAAGGGGCCTTTTGACATTTATTCCTACCTGTATTCATAAGTTGTCATTAGCTCCCCATGTTTACCCCCATCATTGCCTTACCCCGAGGATGACTGATCCTGATACTGTAGTATTAGATACTGCAGACTCCTACTTACACTCTTGAGCTAAGTCTTGTAAACATTTTCCCATTATCCCCCCCCCCTTTACAAACTTTAGTTGCCTTACCCTGAGGATAACTGATCCTGATACTGTAGTATTAGATACTGCAGACTCTGACATATACTCTCGAGCTGAGTTTTGTAAATGTTCCAGTGATCCGGATCTTCTTCACTGCCCTCTGAGTCTACTCGCGGTGAGTCGAGCTTAGTTTCTCCTGCTGTAGTTCTCGAGTGCTTTCCATCTCACGTTCTCGAGTCTCTGAGACTTGATCCTCTAGGTCTAGAACTCACTGAGTAAGTCGCTGAATTTCTAACTAATTTCCATGCTTAAAAAAATCCAAGCAGATGCTGAAGCAATTATCAAACATTCTGAATTCTCTAAAAAAACAAAAAAACAATTAAGGCATGCAAACTAGCAATATGGCCCTTCCATTTAGAATTCTGTATATTTTTAGAGCAAAATTGGTTATCTCTAAATATTTTCTCTGCACACACATTATTTGAATCTTAACATTGAGAACACATCATTACCATCTTCATTTTCTGGTCGTCCCTCTCCCTCTCCAGCTGTGTCTGGGACCGGCGCTCTGTCACTTTCTCTGTGTCGTGACTTCTCTCCTTCTCGTTCATGACATCCTTTAGGGATTTGACCTCTGACCTCAGGAGTTCACGTTCAGACTTGAACCGCAAGACTTGGTCACGTTCGTGTTCGTAGTGCTGAGTGATGTCTAGTTTCTGAAGCTGAAGAAACACATACAATTAGTTAAATGTTCAAAGCAACTCTCTTTTATATACCACAGACTTCATTTGTTTTCAGCACGCTTTAAGCCGGTCATGACAAGCCAATAGCATGCTGGGAAAAGTTGTAATCATGTAATTCAACAGAGCTACAACAAAATTTAGATTATGAAAATGACCTAATGAATAATAAAATCTATGATATCAACATTAATGTTTTTAAAGTCATATCACAATCTGTAGTTTACTATGTGTAATTAGCAAAATGTGCAAGATATCTTAACTAGAAAGTAGAAAGGAAGATGGACAGAACGCCACACTGTAGCTCAAAGCTCACCCCTTTAGGTCGTTCAATTTGGCTCCACTGCTGTGCTGAGCTGCTCGATTCGAGCCTTGTAACCAGACTTAGTAGATATGAGATTATTCCTCTCCAGATTAAGTTCCTGTTGTAGGCTAGCCAAGGCCACCTTCTCGAGCTCCTGCACATTCTCAGCTTGGAGTCTAGGATCTCGCTCAGTGTTCAGATCACTAGTAAGTCTTACATAGTATAAATCTAATCACTAACAGTAATTATTATTAAATTTATATCTGCAGTCCATTTTCTATTACATTTAATTTTACAAATAGCAAGAGACAGCCATGTTTTGGATGATCACAAAGTGTGAAATAAACAGGAGTCAGTATTACAGTCCATGGGAATTATACACAGGTCAATTTCAACTGCAGATGTTGAACAAAGTGACAAACAACATTTGTGGTTTTGAGAGCAGACTAGATTTGTACAGAAACATTTACAACTTGTCAATATCCAACACTCCAAGCTATCTCCATTCTACAGCTGGTGTTGATCTAACATGGCGTCCCCATCAGGACGGGGTCTGTGTTCATCTACAACAAGGCATTAATTAACCATTAATTATCTATATCATACAGATTATGTAATGATACATACACAACAACAAATAAATTATATTAAATAAAGACAGAGCTACATCTACAAATAAGTTTAACCTAATTACATTAACACATGCTTTGATAGTTATGTAATTAATTAAATCAATTCAATTGACGTGTACTTGTACCAAACAATTACAAAGACATGTGTCACTATATTAATACATGTAATATCTGATTTATTAATTACACTGACCTGTAATTTTAATTAACTAAATACAATTACATGTGACTGTACATCTTTTTATAAAATACATTTGATTTATCTTTATTTTAGATAAACAATGAATCCCAATGACTGGTAGATACAGCTCACCCTGTAACAATGAGCTGTTTATATTGACAAACAATCCCACAGATAAACATGTCTTACATGTATCTTATTGACTGATAATTAACACGGACTGTGTGTCTTAATTATCTATATCTAATTAATGTGAATGATAATGACTCAGACTTACCTGTCAGAGCGTCCTGTCTGGAGATATACCTGTAGACACACACCTTGTTGTTGTACCATGATCCTGATCCGACCCAGAGACAGTGAGTGTTGACATCATAACTCAGGCTGCGTGGTTCACCCATCTCTTGTGATTTTGTCAGTAGATGTGACAGGAACTGACCGTCCTTATCCAACATCTGTACTGTTTTGGTTATATCATCACACACCAGGATGTGTGACAGCGCGTCAGTACAGATTCCACGTGGCCGTAGTCCTGATCCTGATGGAGGTCCTGTGTAGGAGAAACGATGTCTTCCTCCACACTCTGTCACCACTACAGCACTCCATGAGTCGGACACCAGAACATCCCCATTGTTGTTCTCTGTTATATAGATAGGTTGTCTATACAGTCCCCGTCCTGTGTTGTCGTGTTGTATGGATTGTGTGAGTTGTCCGCTCTGGTTGTACCGGGTTACCTTGCCTGTGTATATACAACTACGTATATAATACATCCCGACCAGTAGATCCCCAGTGGACGGGGACCAGTACACACACTGTGGTCTCCATGTAGAGTCTGTTCTCTCTATTAATGTGGTGGTTGTTTTCATATCCTTTGACAGTTTGTTGATGTTATAAATCCTATCTATATAAATCAGTTCACTCTCACTGTTCACTGTGTGTAATCCTCCATATAAACCACTACATGAATCCTCCACACGATGTAGAGGGACACCTGTTGTGTCTGTCAAGATGCGATTGTATCTATCGCTGACCCAGACCCGGTCTGATGTCACACAGGAAATGTGTAAACAACAACCAACACCTGTCACTGTGACAGAGTGAAGTAACTCGGAGGGAGACATCAGTTTCAGTAGACACTGGTTTACTTGCTGTGGTTTTTCTGTCCCTGGGGTTGGGATTCCACTCAGTGACTCCATCACACGACTTTGATCTACAAACATCAAACATAGAGTTCTAATCCTGTATTGTTACAAGAAGTAGATTAACTTAATTCATTACTCTGAATAAAGTAAATGGATTTAGTTAATTCAATACTCTTATTAAAGTAATTATCAAACTCATATAACTACTTAAAATTAATTTCTCTTGTATAACTTATTTTCATAATCATGATAACGTTTGCATCTTCTTATTTAAATAAGTTTGAGCATAAATAAAAACAAGTAATAAACTACATATGGTAGCATGTAGATACATGTAATAATGAATAACAATTACATGGATATATAACTAATATATGGATTACAATCACAATGAAATAGATATAAACTGAATTAACAATATGACTTGTGTGATATAACAAAAATAACTAAGGTATCCTTAGATCTCATTAAAACCTATATGATACCTAACACATATATACTACATCAATGATAATGACTCAGACTTACCTGTCAGAGCGTCCTGTCTGCTGATATACCTGTAGACACACACCTTGTTGTTGTACCATGATCCGACCCAGAGACGGTGAGTGTTGACATCATAACTCAGGCTGCGTGGTTCACCCATCTTTTTTGAATCTGTCAGTAGATGTGACAGGAACTGACCGTCCTTATCCAACATCTGTACTGTTCTGGTTGTATCTTCACACACCAGGATGTGTGACAGCGCGTCAGTACAGATTCCACGTGGCCGTAGTTCTGATCCTGATGGATGTCCTCTGTAGGAGAAACGATGTCTTCCTCCACGCTCTGTCACCACTACAGCACCAGACATAAAGTCAGACACCACAACATCCCCATTGTTGTTCTCTGTTATATAGATAGGTATACTAAACAGTTTCCATCCTGTGTTGTTGTGCTGTATGGTGTGTGTGAGTTGTCCGCTCTGGTTGTACCGGGTTACCTTGCCTGTGAATATACAACTACGTATATAATACATCCCGACCAGTAGATCCCCAGTG
>WFKH01002636.1:2607766-2622766 GCA_016163765.1 Magallana hongkongensis | reverse complement strand
CTACATGTATGTGCTTGAATAATTCTTTCCTATAGCTATTCCAACTGGTCGCCAAAAATATGAAATGGCTTCGATTTTGCATCTTAATATTACAAATACAATTTAAAAAATTGACTGTTCTATCAAGCGTTTTCAAGCTTGCATGCAATTCTTTGATACATGTACATTCCTAAAATAGTTTTCATTTAATGAAATAATTTCAAGTGATATACATGTACATGCACAAGATCGGAGACAAGACTGAAATTTCTTTTTAATTCTACACATTCTGTTGATGAATTTATGATCAGCAGCGAAAATTAAACGTAATTTCTAATCAAATAGAAACTGATCAACTAATTGATATATGCATGCATCCATTGAACGGTTTTGTTTAGTCATGCAAGCTTTTTGGAAAGCTATTACTTGTTGATTTTATAGTATAGAGGGTAGACATATATATATATCGTTCGTCATTAACGAAATTACTGTAGCTCGGAAGCAACTATGTTTGACACATGTATTTCAGCGTTGAAAATTATTTCCGTGTTGATTAGTTTTATTTCAACACGATTGAAAAATTCTGATAAATGTAAAAACACCGAAATCAGTAACATGTAAATTTGTCAGTAAAAAAATCGATTACAGAAATGTTCAGTTCTAACATTCAGAAGTAGTTCAGATGCTATCGACGATACAGACTAAACGGAAAACAAGAAATATACATGTACCAGAAATATTTCACGGCTGCTTACATCCCGTGTTCTGTGTACATTTTTATTATTAATTTCCCGTACAGGTAATACTCGCCGTTTGATCTCAGGAATTTCTTCTAAATTGTTCAATCCGCTGCATATTTGGCAGACAATACGAATGGGGTCCGAGGTACATTTACGCGAATTTTCATTAAAATTGTGTGAAGGGCTCGGGAGTTAGAATTTTTTTCTACAGTACATGTCAAGCACGCCAGTTAAAAACGAAATCAGTTATCAGTGTAAATTTTTTCGGTAAAAGATCGATGACAGTAATTTTCACAGTTCTAACATTCAGAAGTAGTTCCTACACTATCATAGTTACAGACTAAACGCAAAACAAGAAATATACATTGCACCAGAAATATTTCACGGTTGCTTACATCCCGAGTACTGTGTAAATTTCAATTCCCCGTACAGGCAATACGCTCCGGTTGATCTCAGGATTTTTTTTTAGAATTATTTAATCTGCTGCACATTTGGCAGACAATAAGAATGGGGTCCGAGGTACATTTGCGCGAATTTTCATTAAAATTGTGTGAAGGGCTCGCGAGTTAGAATTTTTTTCTACAGTACATGTCAAGCACGCCAATTGAAACTCAAATGCCAAAAAAATCATAATTCTGTTAAAAATAAACGAATTGGTCTGGTGTTTTGCACAGTGTCTAAAAAGGGTACTAGGGTGTAATTCAAGATATAAGATCAAAGATCAAAGAAACGCTGGTAAGATAACTTTACGATTTGGGGAATCGAGGGGGGAATGGGGTGTGACTTTTATAATAAACATTCAATATTAAATTCTAAATATTACATTTTAAATTATTACCTTATTACATGCATGTATTTGAACACTGTTTAAGCGTTGTAACTTTTAAAAAAACTATTTCAGTATTAATATGTATCTATGAAACTCAATGTCCATTACTCTAATGAATCATTGATGGCTACGTGGACTCTGCATCGACTGTTACGTATGGCCATTACGCTTTTACAGCCTGAATCTTAACATTTTTTTTTCAAAACTTCACGTGAATATTCCTATAAAAAGTCAGTGGACTCTTCAATTTCACATAGCGAAGGTTTTCATTTAACTAACCGCTGACCGCTGGATAGTGCGGCCGCGACCATGGCGACCAACTTTTCTCGGCCGCAAGCGAGATATCGCTTACGTAATGGCCCACAACCCGGGTTAATGCTTGCAGAACTTCAGATAAGTGACTCGTAGTCCCCACGTAAAAGCTTTAAGAAAAGCATTTTATACTACTATGAAAATTTTTCTAATCAATTAAAGCATCCCGAATAAAATAATACACTTCTGCGGTGAATTTATGTCAGTTGTGCGTTTTTTATTCAATCAATTCGGGAAAGAAGTCATCAGACGCAGAATTGCAAGCGCAACTTAAATAGCATCTTAGGTCATTTTAACAAAATGGCGGACAGTTACAGGCCATGTTGATTTTATAATATAGAGGGTGGACATGTATACATGGATATCGTTTGTTATATACAACATTAGTTTGAAAGTGCCTACGTTTAACACATGTATTTCAGTGTTGAAAATTATTTGCCGTGATGATTTGTTTTTGTTTCACCGTTTTATTTCAACACGATTGAAAATTTTTTAAAAATGTTAAAATGACGAAATCAGTAACATGTAAATTTAGTCAGTAATAAATCGATGACGGAAATTTTCACAGTTTTAACATTCAGAAGTAATTCATTTGCTATCGGTGATACAGACTAAACGGAAAATGAGAAATATACATGCACCAGAAATATTTCACAGCTGCTTACATCCCGTGTACTGCGTAAATTTTAATTCCTGGTACAGGTGATACGTGCCGTATGATCTCAGTATTTTCTTTCACCAAGTCCGATCCGCTTCATATTTAGCAAACATTAGGAGTGGTGTCAGAGATTCATTTACACAAATTTTCATTTAGATTGCATGAAAGGCTCAGGAGGTAGATTTTTTTTCTAAAGTACAAGTCAAGCACGCCAATCGACTCAAATGCTAAAACATTTATAACTCTGTTAAAAATAACTGAATTGTGAACATACAAAGGATCAATGAACATTTGCGATAAATTAAAAGCACATGAAGCAAGTGTTATTAGACTTTCGCGGATCCCATGCGTGCCAAATCTCCCCGGGTCTTCACGTCCATATGCGGTGGATGGATTATATACTTGTGTACTTAGAGCTCCGTGGCCCTGTTCGGCTTAAACTTTTTGCAGTTTAATGACTTATTTTATTTAAACAATATATAAAGAGCCCTCTTTTCAAATACAGTTATACTGAAATATCTTCCATTGTTAATTATTAAGGTAAAGGAGATTAATCATGAAAATATTTATTCAGTTTTGTGTTTTGAGTCTTGTTGATATTTTTTGTTACAACTATTTAAATTTACTTATCCACCATTAATCTTTTGTCTGACGATGCTTAAGATAGAAAATATAAACATTTACTTTAAATAATTCTTTGTGAACCTGTAATTGAAAGACGCGAATCTTGTGTATTAGATAACCGCTGACCGCTAGGTAGACCAGCCGCGACCATGGCGACCGATTTTCTCGGCCGCGAGCTAGCGATCGATTACGTAATGGTACAAACAAGTTGATGCTTGTAGAACTTAACAAAAGTGACATATAATCCTCACGTTAAAGCTTTAAGAATAAAATGCATACCGTTTTGAAACTTTTCCGAATGAATTAAAGCATCCTAAATACAATGATGCATGTACATTTTCTTTGGTGAATTAATGTCAGTTGTAGACAATGTCTTTTCGTTAACTTGCCAAATGAACACAGGTACAAGTTAACAAGTGAAGCTTTTTACATACATATTACACAATACCTTAACAAAGTAACATTATAGTGACATTGGTAAGATCCCAATGAACAATTATTCCAGCGACAGCCATATCGAAATCCTAACCGTTTTTGAGTTATTTAGCAAATACTTTCAAGGTATCTAGGCCCTTATTTGAAGGGGCCAGCCCCTTTTCAATGGTGTCAAACGAAAGTCCATAATATTCTGCACAACTTTTATTCTACATGTCTTAACAAAATATTTTTTGTTTAAAAGTTAAAAAGCAAAACATCTGTAAATTTTTGCACCTTTGGAATCCTATAATTTGACCCCCTACCTTTTTCTAGATAACAAACGTAATCAAAAAAGAAAAATAAGTGAGCAAAACTTCAATTTCCCTGTTATTTAAAGTCATTGGATTCTCATTCCCTGCTATTATGAGCTCGGAGCCTTTGTCTTCTAACCAAAGACCCTTAAAAAAATTCTAAGGGGAATAACTCGTTAACGGAAGAGAGAGTTTACAGTTTATGACATATTATAATTAGTTTTTGTAAAGTCTATTAGTCCTGAAAATTTGGGCGAAAACTGTTTAAAAATGAGCAAGATATGAAGCCTCAAAGTTTGCGGCTTGGAAAAAAATATAAAAAATAAAAATAAAAATAGTTTCCGAACTCGGAATTTCCGGACAATGATTTTTCCTGGATATGCTACACTGACATGTCCTCTATCATTCCTGAAAGTTTCAGCTTTCTATCATTACTCGTTCTGAGTAGATGGGTGGACAAAGAAAATTCATCGAAAATTTGTCCTAAATTTTGACCCCAGCCAGCTTCCGTATATGGAATTTTTGGACATTAATTTTCCTTGTGAGGCTAGACCATTTAGTCTACTATCATTCCTTCAAATTTCAGCTTTCTATCTTTGCTCGTTTTTGAGAAGATACGTGGACAAGGAGACTTCGTCAAAAACGTGTCCTATATTTTGATCCCAGCTAGCTTCCGTACTCGGAATTTCCGGACAATGATTTTCCTCGTGCGGGTAGACGTTAATGTTTTCTATCATTCCTGAAAATTTCAGCTTTCTATCTTTGCTCGTTTTTGAGAAGATGCGTGGACAAGAATTCAGAAAAAATTTCAAAATGGCGGATAAGTCCAAACCGGAAGAGACTTTTAGAAAATCCAAAATAGGGTACAAACTTCAGATAATAAGAGATCGATGCTGAAAATTTGACGAAAATCGGACGACACATCTCCGAGAAATCTTCTGCACAAAAATTGTAAAGAAAAAAAAAAGAAAAAGTGAAAAAGAAACAATAGAATAATAGAAGGGTCTTCCGCTGAAGACGGAAGACCCTAATTACATGTTTAACAGAGAAGGTCAGAGAGAGTGAGAGAGGGAGAGAGAGAATAGAGAGATTAAGTTTAGCAATGAAACTAAGAGAAAAATTAGAAAGCAAAAGTTTCTGTTAAGCAGGGGAATTGGGAAAGATAAATAGAGGAAGAGAAAGAATGAGAGAGCAAGGGTACATGTTTAACAGAGAAAGTCAAAGAGAGGGAGAGTGACCAAAAGTACATATATAGCAGAGAAAAGTCTTATAAAGTGAGAAAGAAGTAAAGAGAGAGAGAAAGAGCAAATGTACATGTCAGAAAAAAGAGTAAACGTTAGTAGAGAAAGTGTGTGAAAGAGAAAGGACACTGCAGGGTGGTTACATGTTTAGCAGAGAAGGAATATATTTTATTCCCCTTCCATAATTTTTCACTTTAACATGTATGCTTGTTTTCTCTCTCTCTCTCTCTCTCTCTCTCTCTCATCTTTTTTCTGCTAACCATTTACTCTCTTTATTGGACTTTTACCCTTGTTTTCTGTTTTGCAAAAAGTCTAGGAGAGAAATTGAGAGAAAGCAAGCATTCATGTTAAGTAGAGAAATTTTGACACACAGAGAGAGAGAGAGAGAGAGAGAGAGAGAGAGAGAAAGAGAGAGTTAAGCAGAGAGAGTCTGGAGAGAGATTTGCAGGAAAATATGAGAGAAAATAAAAGAACAAGAGTATACATGTATGTTTGTGAGAGAGAGAGAGAGAGGAGAGAGAGAAAGAGACAGAGAGAGAATATTGAGAGAGAGGAGAGCGAATGCATGTTTAGCAGAAAAAGAGAGAGAAAGAGGAGTATATGTATAGCATAGAAAGTCAGAGAGAGAGAGAGAGAGAGAGAGAGAGAGGGGAGAGGAGAGAGAGTACATTTTCAACAGACAGTCTTTAACTTCCTCTCCTATTATTTCTTGGCTAACATGATTGTTTACTTTTTCTCTCTCTCTCTCACTTTCTCTGTCTCTCAGACTTTCTTCGCTAACCCTTTACTCTTTTTCAGACATGTGCTGTAACAGTTGCTCTCTGTTTAGCAGAGAGAGAGAGAGAGGGGGGGATAGAGAGAGGAGTAAATGTAGTAGAAAAAGTTAGAGAGAAGGAGAGAGAGAATGAGCAGAAAAATATCTTAATGAGAGAGAGAGAGATTAAAACAGATAGAAAGATAGCAAGAGTACCGGTACATGTTTAACAGAAAGAGAGAGAGAGAGAGAGAATATATGTTTAGCAAAGAGAGTCTTGCTTACTCCCTCCCCATAATTTCTCTGCTGAACATGTATTCTCTCCCTCTCTCTTCTATCTCTCTTTATCTCTCTCTCTCTCTTATGTCAATCATATTTACAAACATTTTGAGTGTTTCTGTAACCAGAGCCAGATTGATGAATCATTATTTATATGAATCATTATTATCTTTGTAGGAATGATATATTATTACATTAAAAAAAGTATTTTAAATGAAAACATTCCTTATAAAATTTGATATTGATATATGGAAAGAATGGTTGACTTCATTTAAAACACTGTCTATTTTTTTCATTGAACAGATTGTGATTCTGAGACCTAGTCCCTCCACACAATGGAAACAGCAAGCACTCCATGTAAACTACATCAGTGTTCTCAGTGTCGGGGGGGCACAGAGTACTATTGTGTATCGTGTCCATGTGATCTGTGTCCACAGTGTAAAGAGAACCATGTAAAAGATCTCCAAACAATAGACCATAATGTTGTGTCATACCGTGATAAAATCAACTACATCCCAACACAAGAGATCTGTGTGAGACATCCTAGCCATGTTTATATAAAGTACTGTGAACCTTGTCAAGTTCCTGTGTGTGATTCTTGTTCTGAGCATAAACCGCACAGATTCTTTAGAAAAAGAAGGCACAAGATTGAGAGTATACAAGAAGCATATCAAACAAAGCGACAACAACACAGAGGAACCATTCACACTATCAGAAGTGAGGCTCTCTTTTACAGACCTGTTCTCCTGCCACGAATCAAAACTGATTTCAAAACCTGTCACACTGAATTCTCCCGCTATCAATCAGAGATGTTAACAAAGACCTGGACACTGAAGGATCTCATTGACAAAGTGAAAAAAGATTTCATGTGTAATGTGTTTTGTGACTTTGATTTCAAACACAGATGTTTAAAACAGAAGCTAGAAATGATCATACATATTGTGAGCCTACAGAGATATGTACACATATATGAACAGAGGAGAGTAATCAGACCGCTACAATTCCTCTCCTCCATAAAGACAGCCCTCCCCCAGATACAAGTTACACTCCACACCAGCCAGCTCTCCATGACTGAGTCACTCAACAAGGAGGATGTGATGGAGTCACTGAGTGCAATCCAAATCACAGAGAGAGGAAACCGACGCGTAGGAAACCAGTGTCTGCTGAAACTGACGTCTGTTCCTGAGCTCCATCAATCTCTCACAGTGACAGGTGTTAGTCGTTGTTATCACATTTCCTGTGTGACATCAGACCGGGTCTGGGTCAGTGATATGAACAATCTCATGTTGACAGACACAACAGGTGTCCCTCTACATCGTGTGGAGGATTCATGGAGTGTTGGAGGAATACACACAGTGAACAGTGAGAGTGAACTGATTTATATAGATAGGAATTATAACATCAACAAACTGTCAAAGGATATGAAAACAACCACCACATTTATAGAGAGAACAGACTCTACATGGATACCACAGTGTGTGTACTGGTCCCCGTCCACTGGGGATCTACTGGTCGCGATGTGTTATATAGATACAGTGACAGGCAAGGTAACCCGGTACAACCAGAGTGGACAACTGATACAAACCATACAGCACAACAACACAGGACGGGGACTGTATATTAGACCTAAGTATATAACAGAGAACAACAATGGGGATGTCGTGGTGTCTGACTTTGTGTTGTATGATTCTGGTGCTGTAGTGGTGACAGAGCATGGAGGAAGACATCGTTTCTCCTACACAGGACCTCCATCAGGATCAGGACTAGAGCCATATGGAATCTGTACTGACGCGCTGTCACACATCCTGGTGTGTGATGGTACAACCAAAACAGTACAGATGTTGGACAAGGACGGTCAGTTCCTGTCACATCTACTGACAAAATCACAAGAGATGGGTGTACCATGGAGCCTGAGTTATGATGTCAACACTCACCGTCTCTGGGTTGGATCAGACAAGAACAAGGTGTGTGTCTACAGGTATATCACCAGACAGGACGCTCTGACAGGTAAGTCTGAGTCATTATCATTGATGTAGTATATATGTGTTAGGTATCAGACAGGTTTCAATGAGATCTAAGTATACCTTAGTTATTTTTGTTATATCACACAAGTCATATTAAACTGTTAATTCAATTTATATATATTTCATTGTGATTGTAATTCATATATTAGTTAATATATATCCATGTAATTGTTATTCATTATTACATGTATGTACATGTTATTATATGTAGTTTATTACTTTTTTTTATTTATGCTCTAACTTATTTAAATAAGAAGATGCAAATGTTATCATGTTATGAAAATACGTTATACAAGAGAAATTAATTTTAAGTAGTTAAATGAGTTTGATAATTACTTTAATAAGAGTATTTAATTAACTTCATCTATATACTTTAATCAGAGTAATGCATTGACTTAATCTAACCTTGTATAAACAATACAGGATTAGAACTCTATGTTTGATGTTTGTAGATCAAAGTTGTGTGATGGAGTCACTGAGTGGAATCCCAACCACAGGGACAGAAAAACCACAGCAAGGAAACCAGTGTCTGCTGAAACTGATGTCTCCCCCCAAGTTACTTCACTCTCTTATAGTGACAGATGTCCGTCATTGTTTACACATTTCCTGTGTGACATCAGACCGGGTCTGGGTCAGTGATGATAGAAACAATCTCATCTTGACAGACACAACAAGTGTCCCTCTACATCGTGTGGAGGATTCATGTAGTGATTTATATAGAGGATTACACACAGTGAACAGTGAGAGTGAACTGATTTATATAGATAGGAATGATAACATCAACAAACTGTCAAAGGATATGAAAACAACCACCACATTTATAGAGAGAACAGACTCTACATGGAGACCACAGTGTGTGTACTGGTCCCCGTCCACTGGGGATCTACTGGTCGCGATGTGTTATATACATACAGTGACAGGCAAGGTAACCCGGTACAACCAGAGCGGACAACTGATACAAACCATACAGCGTGACAACACAGGACGGGGACTGTATAGTGGACCTCACTATATAACAGAGAACAACAATGGGGATGTCGTGGTGTCTGACTCTTGGTCTGGTGCTGTAGTGGTGACAGAGCGTGGAGGAAGACATCGTTTCTCCTACACAGGACCTCCATCAGAATCAGTACTATGGCCACGTGGAATCTGTACTGACGCGCTGTCACACATCCTGGTGTGTGATGAATGGACCAACAAAGTACAGATGTTAGATAAGGACGGTCAGTTCCTGTCACATCTACTGACAGAATCACAAGAGATGGGTGTACCATGGAGCCTAAGTTATGATGTCAACACTCACCGTCTCTGGGTCGGATCACGGGACAACAACAAGGTGTGTGTCTACAGGTATATCACCAGACAGGACGCTCTGACAGGTAAGTCTGAGTCATTATCATTCACATTAATTAGATATAGATAACTAAGACACACAGTCCGTGTCAATTATCAGTCAATATGATACATGTAAGACATGTGTGATTGTTTGTCAATATAAACAGCTGATTGTTACAGGGTTAGCTGTATCTACCAGTCATTGGGATTCATTGTTTATCTAAAATAAATAGAAATTAAATGTATTTTATAATAAGATGTACAGTCATATGTCATTGTATTTAGTTAATTAAAATAACAGGTCAGTGTAATTAATAAATCAGATATTAATATAGTGACACTTGTCTTTGTAATTTGTTTGGTACAAGTACACGACAATTGAATTGATCTAATTAATTACATAACTATTAAAGCATGTGTCAATGTAATTAGGTTAACTTATTTGTAGATGTAGCTCTGTCTTTATTTAATATAATTTATTTGTAGTTGCGTATGTATCATTACATAACCTGTATGATATAGATAAATTAACGGATTAATTAATCCCTTGTTGTAGATGAACACAGACCCCGTCCTGATGGGGAGACCATGTCCAGCTCAACATCAGCTGTAGAATGGAGATAGCTTGGATATTGATAATTTTTAAATGTTTCTGTACAAATCTAGTCTTCTCTCAAAACCACACATGTTGTTTGTCACTTTGTTCAACATCTGCAGCTGAAATTGACCTGTCTATAATTCGCATGGACTCTAATACTGACTCCTGTTTATTTCACACTTTGTGATCATCCAAAACATGGCTGTGTCTTGCTATTTGTAGAATTCAATGTAATAGAAAACGGACTGCAGATATAGATTTAATAATAATTACTATTAGTGATTAGATTTATACTATGTAAGACTTACTAGTGATCTGAACACTGAGCGAGATCCTAGACTCCAAGCCGAGAATGTGCAGGAGCTCGAGAAGGTGGCCTTGGCTAGCCTACAACAGGAACTCAATCTCGAGAGGAAGAATCTCAGATCCACTAAGTCTGGTTACAAGGCTCGAATCGAGCAGCTCAGCACAGCAGTGGAACCTGAGCGAGCCAAATCGAACGACCTTAAGGAGTGAGTTTTGAGCTACAGTGTGGCGTTCTGTTTCAGCGAGACTGTAGACTGAGATAGTGAGTGTCAACAAACAGTAAACTCAAGATGATCAATTCAATGATCAAAATTTTACTCCTCATCTTTACCTCGATAGACAGCAATTAGCACTTATATTGCTAGGTGATGATAAGGAGTAAAGTTTGTCCTTCATTTTAACCATGTTAACTGTTTCACCTTTTTTCTTTAGGTTTATTTAAATTAATGTTTTTTTCTCTCTCTAGAAAGATTGTATATACTAGTGCACAGAGCTAGTATTAAGGTTATAGAATATGGTTCAGTTGTACATAACATTCAAATTG
This sequence comes from Magallana hongkongensis, assembly GCA_016163765.1. NCBI lineage: Eukaryota > Metazoa > Mollusca > Bivalvia > Ostreida > Ostreidae > Magallana > Magallana hongkongensis. Next base: position 2,611,815 of record WFKH01002636.1, on the reverse strand, counting down.
ATGAATCTTTTTTATACAGAGCTCTAGAGAGAGAGAGTTGTAAATGACAAACTCAGAGAGAATCTGGACAGTGAGCGACGCTCACTCCTCGAGAGTACAGATCGAGAAAACTCAATCTTTGAGGACATGCAGCTTGAGTCAGAATCAGAACGTGCCAATGTTAAAGATCTCAGAAACTCGGTGGAGCGAAGTATTCAATCTCAGGTGACTTGCTCTCAAGTCTCAGACGAGTGTACTCAAAGACGAGCTTGAGCAGGAAAGGTTGGCTTGCCACCAGATGAAGAACGAGATAGACCAGATACAGGTGAATGAGTTTGGAGTTATTGTGTCTCACAACGAGCAGTGCTCATCTCTCCATCTTCCTTTCTACTTTCTAGTTAAGATATCTTGCACATTTTGCTCATTACACATAGTAAACTACAGTCTGTGATATGACTTTAAAAACATAAAGTTAATATCATAGATTTTATTATTCATTAGGTCATTTTCATAATCTAAATTTTGTTGTAGCTCTGTTGAATTACATGATTACAACTTTTCCCAGCATGCTATTGGCTTGTCATGACCGGCTTAAAGCGTGCAGAAAACAAATGAAGTCTGTGGTATATAAAAGAAAGTTGCTTTGAACATTTAACTAATTGTTTGTGTTTGTTCAGCTTCAGAACCTAGACATCACTCAGCACTACGAACACGAACGTGACCAAGTCTTGCGGTTCAAGTCTGAAAGTGAACTCCTGAGGTCAGAGGTCAAATCCCTAAAGGATTTCATGAACGAGAAGGAGAGAAGTTGCAACACAGAGAAAGTGACAGAGCGCTGGTCCCAGACACAGCTGGAGAGGGAGAGGGACGACCAGAAAATGAAGATGGTAATGATGTGTTCTCAATGTTTGGATTCAAATAATGTGTGTGCAGAGAAAATATTTAGAGATGAACTATTTGATTCTAATAATATACAGAATTCTAAATGTAAGGGCCATATTGCTAGTTTGCCTGCCTTAATTGTTTTTGGGGTTTTTTTTTAAGGCGTCGAGCTAATGCTCGGCAGCCTTCTAGCGATCGTCTGGATTGGCAATCCTCCAAAAATTCATACTCTGCACCGCCTTTTAAATGCGCATAAGAAATAAGTTCCTTAAAGTATTAAACGTATTACAAGATTTTTATTCCATTTATTCAACTAAATTGTGTGCAGAAAACCCAACTTTGCCTCCCTGGTTATTGACAACTCATTGCATAAGTATAAATTTGCTTAAATAAGAAATGGCGGATGAATACAATAAGGCGTAAAAATTCACTAAATATTATTTAAGTTTATCGCTTACATTTTAATTGGAGACCGTGTCCGATAGAAATAAAATTTGATGTGTAAATTTATTTTGTTATCGGGCACGGTCTCCAAAATAAATGTAAGCGATAAACGTATCTAGTGATTTTGTTGCAATTAATAAACACGATAATGCAGTTGGTTTGGTCGAGCATTTTAGATAACACGTGTTGTGTATTTGTTTGTAAACAGCCAATATACCATAGGTAATCTTGTTTCAAACGGGAATTGAAATAAATAAAAGTATGTTTTATTATTATAATTAGGGACACACTGTTGATGTATTCAAGTTATGAACCTGTGAAAATTGTTCAAAGACTGTTTAAAGCAGAAAGAAAATAATTTATTTTTGAACTTTGAAATGTCTTCGACTTTCGTAACTATGATGAGTTATTGTATTATAAACGCATCACTACCTATTTTATAAGGAAACTTATTTTTGTTTTTAAAGCAACACAAAACATAATTCATTTACTTTTTTATTCTTATATTATTTGATATATGACTAATAGTACAGAAATTCAAATTATTGATATCATTCTATATAAAAGAAAATGTCAGCTCGACGCCTTTGTGGCCGTTCCGGCCTTTGATTTGAGAATTGAGAATGTTTGATAATTGCTTCAGCATCTGCTTGGATTTTTTTAAGCATGAAAATGAGTGAGAAATTCAGCGACTTGTTCAGTAAGATCTAGACCTAGAGGATCAAGTCTCAGAGACTAGAGAATGTGAGATGGAAGCCACTCGGGAACTACAGCAGGAGAAACTATGCTCGACTCACCAGCGAGTAGACTCAGAGGGCAGTGAAGAGGATCCGGATCACTGGAACATTTACAAAACTCAGCTCGAAAGTATATGTCAGAGTCTGCAGTATCTAATACTACAGTATCAGAATCAGTTATCCTCAGGGTAAAGCAACTAAAGTTTGTGATGGGTGGGGGGGGGGGGGGGGGTAATGGGAGAATGTTTACAAGACTTAGCTCGAGAGTATAAGTGGGAGTCTGCAGTATCTAATACTACAGTATTAGGATCAGCCATACTCGGGGTAAGGCAATAATGGGGGTAAACATGGGGAACTGATAACAACTAATGAACTTATGAATACAGGTAGGAATATAGGTCAAGAGGCCCCTTTGGGTATTGGCAACTTAATTGAGGGGGAGGGTAAATATGGGAAACTGACAGTCTGAATGTAGGTCAGAAGGACGTTCAGTTACTCGTCAGATCTACATGTACTTTCAAATTGTATACACTGATAAAGGCCGCACACAATGCTATCGCTTTGGTTCAAAATCTACCTCTTTTTCACCACTGGAGGTTAACATGTATGATACACTGTATGTGATATTTTTGGCCATAAATTTTTATTCAGTAAAGAAAAGTCAAAATGTATCACCTCTAAAGTTGAATATTTTCCTTTATCTTTATACAGAACTCCTCTACCAAAGGAGATTGTAAAAGTTTATAGAAGTTTAAATCTGGCAGCAACTTCTGAATTTTTATTGTTTGGTTTTGTAAAGTTGAAGGTTCAGTTAATGTCCAGAGTCTGGAGAGATCTCTCATGGACCTACTGAGTGAACTCAGACAAACTCAGACACCACTCACCTTCAAGTCGGACACTGTGGACAGTCTGACGAGTTGACCCAGCGCTCAGGCTGTGAACCAGCGAGTGTTACATCACAACTCGGAGCTGACTAACTTTGTGTCCAGACTGACGGAGGAGAAGATGGAGCTACGCAACACACTGGGGCGTCTGGAGGAGGAGATCTGGAGATACAGGGAGAGAGGTGCCAAACAGCAGGTATGTTAGTTTGTAGATAAAGGCAGAGAGGTGCTGAACAGCAGGTATGTTAGTTTGTAGATAAGGGCAGAGATGTACTGAACAGCAGGTATGCTAGTCTGTAGATACAGGCAGAGGGGTCCATACAGCAGCTATGATAGTCTGTAGATAAAGGCAGAGGGGTTCCAAACACCAGGTATGTTAGTCTGTGGATAGAGGCAGAGGGGTGTCGAACAGCCGGTATGTTAGTCTGTATATACAGGCAGAGAGGTGCTGAACAGCAGGTATGTTAGTCTGTGGAATGGGTGTCTGTAGATAAAGAAAATAGGTTCAAAACATCATTTATGTTAGTCTTTAGATAAAGGCAAAAGGTTCCTAACATCAGGTGTGTGAATCTAGAGATGAATATACACATGTAAGACTATGGGTAAAGAAAGAGGGGCTCTGAATGTCAGGTATGTAAATCTGAAGATATATGTAAGACTATGGGTAAAGAAAGATAATTCTGAATGTCAGGTATGTAAATCTGGAGATAAATGTAAGAATATGGGTAAGGAAAGAGGGATTCTGAATGTCAGGTATAAATGTAAGACTATGGATAGAGAAAGAAGGATTCTGAATGTCAGACATCAGGGAAAAGATTTAGGTGCTTCAAAATTAGGATGATAAGTTCGTAGAACAATGATGATCTAGGAGTGATGTAACCATGTTAGCTGAGGAATCTTACAACCTCAAGATATGTGTACCCACATCTAGGTCATTATGGGCCTCTTGGTTTAGGAAGTATTTAATAAGTCAATGGTTTTTTTTTCACTGTAGAATGGCCATGATACGAGTGAAAACTATGCGGATCAGGAGAACTGACATCTGGAAGCTCACGCCTCATGGGCCAAAGAGAGGTTGTCGCTACAGCTGGCCCTTAATCAAGTGGAACAGGAGCTTGACCAA
>WFKH01002636.1:2597023-2607666 GCA_016163765.1 Magallana hongkongensis | reverse complement strand
AGAGAGAGAGAGAGAGAGAGAGAGAGAGAGAGAAATGAGAGAGAGATAGGGAAATGAGAGAGAGAGAGTAGAGGGAAAGAGAGAGAGGGGAGGGAGAGAGAAAAGAGACAGGGGATTAAAATACAAACTCTGGTAGTGAAAAATGCATCCATATAACCATTTTATTTATATTTGAAGTTAAGTTTGAACAACATTTGTTAAATTGATACCTGTTTACTGTGATTAAATTCTGATGAAGGTAAATCTGTATTTGGATCTAGCGTCTGTATGGGAAGTACCTGCGGGCAGACAGTTACAGGAAGGCCCTGGTCTACCAGAAGAAGTACCTGCTCTTGTTACTGGGGGGATTCCAGGACTGTGAGCAGACCACCTTGGCTCTGATTGCCAGAATGGGGGTCTACCCCTCCCTTGAGGACCTGCAGCGAAGGACCAGGCCCCGCCGACCAGTCACCGCATTTAGAAGTGCTGCCAGGGTGGTGGTGGCCGTAACTAGGTCAGTAGGTCAGACTGGTCACCATGTTCAAGAGTGTTGCCTCATTGGTAGCTTGGTAGTGGTTCAGCCTAGATATTATTTTTGTTTTTAATTTTCCTGGAGAAATGTACTATTTTGAATATTTTGGATGTACACATAAGTTAGCTATATTATGAAAGATAAGTGAAGCACATTGATATATGTATCTTAACAGCTGCAGTGGATTTCTCTCCCTTTAATGTAATTGCAGAATGCGGTACTTGGTCAGGAAGTGGAAGAGAGCCACTAGAGTGGATCCCCCTTAATGAGGGGCACAGTCAACCTCCAACAAGGTGACCTAGTGACCTAATTCTACATTTTTAGCTCACCTGAGCTGAAAGCTCAAGTGAGAATTTCTGATCACGTTTTGTCTGGCGTTCGTCTGTCTGTCTGTTAACTTTTTACATTTTCAACTTCTTCTCTACAACCACTGGATCAATTTCAACCAAAATTGGCACAAAGCATCCTTAAGTAAAGAGAATTTAAATTTGTTAAAATGTAAGGTCATGCCCACTTTCAAGGGGAGATAATTAAAATTCAATGAAAATTTGTTGATACTTTTCCAAAATCTTCTTCTCAAAAATCATTGGGCCAGAAAAGCTGTTATTTGTTTGGAAGCATCCTCAGGTAGTGTAGATTCAAGTTTGGTCAAATAATGATACCTGGGGGTATTATGGGGCCACAATTAGGGGTCAAATTGTTCAGATAGGAATATTTAGAGAAAATCTTTAAAAGATCTTCTTCTCGGAAACCGATCAGGCAGAAATGCTCAAACTTGTGTGGAAGCATTCTCAGGTAGGGAAGATTCAAGTTTATTCAAATCATGATCAACGAAGGTAAGATGGGGCCACAATGGGGGGGGGGTCAAATTTTTACATAGGAATATATAGGGAAAAATCTTTAAAAATCATCTTCTAAAACACAATTTGCCTAGAAAAGCTGTAACTTTAGTCAGTTTGGATAGTGTAGATTAATTTTTTTTTCAAAATGATAATCTTCAGTAGTAGGGTCGGGCCACATTGGAGAAGGGTGGAGAGGTTTTTCCAATTTTACAAAAGAAAACATTTAAATTATTCACAAAAACTCAAATGTTATTATATATGGTTTAACTTATATGCAAGCATTCTGACATATTGTTGATTCTTTAAAATTGTTTAGACTCTGGCCTCTGGACAATTCTTGGGCCTCACAGAACTTCAATGTTCAATATGTGATATGACTATTACAATGGGGATCAATGAAAAACATAAGAATATGCAGGGGATTTTTTTTTATGCAGGATCAATTATACTACATTGTTCGGATATTTTGTACATGATGCCATAAAGCTGATTTTAATATGTTTATTGTTGCTCAGGTGAGCGATGTGGCCCATGGACTTCTTGTTTTTATAGAAGTTTTAGTGACATACTCATACCATAGCTTGCTTAAAGACGCACAAACCCATGATTTAGCAAATATCGAATTTTTACACGATTTCCACATATTTTATATATCATATGAAAAGATGAACTTTTGAAAAATTACGGTGTTCAAAAGTAAATAAATCAAATTAAAAAGAGAAAAATAGAATTAAGCGTTGGGCCAACACGAAAATATTGAGTTTTTCTTCCGCTTCATAGCCACGCAAGCGCAGGGGAATGTAAATACTGCAGCGTGGCATACATCATGAGCCAGAAGCCTCTCATTGAAACATGATGTCTTCAAGAACTATATATTTATTAAGATGCATTCTCTATTAATGCATATTTCTTACCACAGACATCGAATAGCTTCCAATTCAAATTCTTTTTTCTGTGTGTCAATCCCACTGTAACTATTTTTAGACAGAAATCGCAATCACGTGACACTAAACCAATGTCCAACACAACTCGGTTTGTTTACGTGTGCAATTTCCGGATGAGTTTTAATGACTTGTAAATTGATAAGTGATGACTTATGATGCGTGAAACCTTCCGTATGATGAAATTTCGAATAACTCTTCTTATTCCCGTTGTCACAATCAAAAAGTAAAACATCTTTTTTGAGTCACCGTGCCACTTTAATTATCAATTGATGGTAATTTTTAGTATGAAATAATTGATTTTTACTCCAGTGTAAAATTTATAGAACCATTTTGAGAATGTATAAAAAATTTATTGTTTTACTTAATTTTTACAAAAGAAAACAAATTACATGATAACGCTTTTCTTCTATGACACAAATCTATTCCACAGAATGATCAAGTTGACGGTAAAACCACGTCTGATTGTAATAAGACACGTCTCTTTATTTACAGGTTACACACCCAAATCCAACAGTTTCTCACCACCCCACATCAACACTCAGTCACGCCTGAACGGCTCCGGACCCTTCAACAGTCACGCTTCATCGCCCCTCCATTCAAGTGTTCATCCGTCTCCATACAGTCCGTCCTATTTGTCTTCCAGGTTTACTCAGAGAGACCTCATTAATGAAGCTTCTCCATATCACTCACTAGGGGGAGCCTCTAGTGGTTACCATGTCAACAGCAATGGAGTAACCAATGGGATCTCTCCTTATCAATCATTGGGAGGATTTTCTGATAGTTACCATGTCAACGGCAATTTCTCTGTCAGTCCATACCACAACCCCCACGTGGGATTCCAGCAGCAAACAACACCCCACTTCTGAAAACTCAGGTGCTAGAAGGTGAGATATATAAACCAGAGAAGTAAGACACAAAATATCAAACTACTTTCACTGTTGAAGAATTTTTAAATTTTACAATATTTGACCACAAAATGTGTTTTGAAAATATTTGGAAAGTGAAAGATTTTAAAAATTTCATAGATGTTTAATTGTAGAACTTATTTCATACAAAGTCCTGTCACAAAATAAAGGTTTTATTTAGCTCACCTGAACTGAAGGTTCAAGTGAGCTTTTCTGATCACCCGTTGTCCGTCGTCCGTCTGTCCGTCCGTCTGTCTGTCTGTCCGTCTGTCCATCTGTAAACTTTTCACATTTTTGACTTCTTCTCTAAAACCACTGGGCCAAATTTAACCAAACTTAGTACAAGGCATCCTTATGGGAAGGGGATTATAAATTGCTAAAATAAAGGGCTAATCCCGTTTTAAAAGGGAGATAATTGCGAAACAGTGAAAATAGGGTGCATGTCTTTAAAAATCTTCTTCTTAAGAACCACTGCACCAGAAATGCCAATATATACATAAAAGCTTGTAAATATAGTGAAGATTTTAAATTGCAAAAGTCATGACCCCCGGACCAAAACTGGGGCCCCAGGCGGTGTTTAAAGTTTAACATAGAAATACATAGGAAAAATGTTTAAAAATCTTCTTCTCAAGACCCACTGCACCAGAAATGCCAATATTTATATAAAAGCTTGTATATATTGTGAAGATTATAAATTGCAAAAATCGTGACCCCCGGACCAAAACTGGGGCCCCAGGGGGGTTTCAAAGTTTAACATAGAAATATGTAAACAAAATGTTTTAAAATCTTCTTCTCAAGAACCACTGCACCAGAAATGCCAATATTTACACAAAAGCTTGCATATATAGTGAAAATTCTAAATTGCAAAAATCGTGACCCCCCGGACCAAAACTGGGGCCCCAGGCGGGGTTCAAAGTTTAACATAGAAATACATAGAAAAAGTGTTTAAAAATCTTCTTCTCATAACCACTGCACCAGAAATGCCAATATTTACACAAAAGCTTGTATATATAGTAAAGATTCTAAATTGCAAAAATTGTGACCCCTGGACCAAAACTGGGGCCCCAGGCGGGGTTCAAAGTTTTACATAGAAATACATCATTAGGAAAACTGTTTAAAAATCTTCTTCTCAAGAACCACTGCACCAGAAATGCCAATATTTACACAAAAGCTTGCATATATAGTGAAAATAATAAATTGCAAAAATCGTGACCCCTGGACCAAAACTGGGGCCCCAGGCGGGGTTTAAAGTTTAACATAGAAATACATAGGAAAAATGTTTTAAAATCTTCTTCTCAGGACCCACTGCACCAGAAATGCCGATATTTACACAAAAGCTTTTATATATAATGAAAATAATAAATTGCAAAAATCGTGACCCCCGGACCAAAACTGGGGCCCCAGGCGGGTTTCAAAGTTTAACATAGAAATACATAGGAAAAATGTTTAAAAAATCTTCTTCTCAAGAACCATTGCACCAGAAATGCCAATATTTACACAAAAGCTTGTATATATAATGAAAATTATAAATTGCAAAAATCGTGACCTACGGACCAAAACAGGGACCCCAGGCGGAGTTCAAAGTTTAACATTGAAATACATAGGAAAAATGTTTAAAAATCTTCTTCTTAAGAACCACTGCACCAGAAACGCCAATATTTACACAAAAGCTTGTACATAAATTGTAAGAATCGTGACCCCCGGACTAAAACTGGTACCCCAGGCGGAGTTCAAAGTTTAACATGTATAGGAAAATGTTTAAAAATCTTCTTCTCAAGAACTACAATGCAACAGTTTAAGATATTACTATGCATACATCCTTGGCTATTGTAGATTCTAAATTGTTAAAATTGTGACCCCCGGACTAATACTGGGGCAACAAGAGGGGTTCAAAGTTTAACATAGAAATATATAGGAAACATGTTTAAAAATCTTCTCGAGAACTACAATGTTACAGTTTGTGAGATTACAATGCAAGGATCCTCAAATAGTGAAAATTCTAAATTGTAAAAGCTGTGACCCCCGGACCAACACTGGGGCCCCAGAAGGGTTTCAAATTTTAACATAGAAGTACCGTATTTTTCCGACGATTAGTCGGTATTTTTTTTCTCTGAAGCAGAGCACCCGACTTATCGTTCAGATCGACTTATCTTAGGCTTGAGGTCGGAAAATTGTCAAAAATAGCATTAAAAATCTTGGTTTTAATCATCTATAGTTGGTTGTGTGATTGGAAATTACCTTGTTGAATTCCTTGTTCATCTTTATTAATTATCGTTTTCACTCATTTGTAAGCACTAGTATACATACTAATAACGGTAATTAAAAATGGTACATGTCTTTAATCAATTTAAAAATGTTACCATTCCGTTTTTATAAACACATTTTATAAACACGTCGTCACATGGCATCCATACATTACTAGTGGGAAGATAACATTGCACAGTAAAATTAAAACCAAATTCGAATGGAACAAATTATTGCGGTAAGTCCCGGGAACCTTTTTTTACAAATATTAAAGTACATATATTAATGTGTGTAAGTTGTATTAAAGTTCGTCTTTCAATTGATAACTATCCTAGAGATTTTACGTATTTTAATTGAATGTTCAGGCTTAAATATTTTTGTCTTGAGCATGGTACGAAAGCAGGAAAAAAACAGCAATTGACGTTTTTATATGTGGAAAAAATGGATTCCTTTAATTAATACGAGCTATAAATATTTTATTATAAAAAAATATATAAATTAATTAAATGGTCTTTTACGAGTGTGGATATTTTAGACCTACATGTTTTTGTCTTGAGTATCGTAATTGCAGATTGTTATATTTTCAACAGCAGAAAAAAGTCGGTGATTAAGCAATAAACAGCTCTCTATAATTCTTACGAGCAATAAACAGTTTAATAAAACTTTTACTTATGGTAGGAAAATTGGTTTTTAAAATGGTCTTTAAAAATAACTTTGTAAAAAACGTTAAGTTTAGATTGTAAATTGATACACGTTTATTTTTCGGTAATTTGGTTTATACAATACCTAAGTTTTAAGACAAAAAAAAATCATTAAAAATTAAAAAGCCAATTAAATTATCGTTTAGATAATACCAATCAATCAAATACAGTTTAACATGTTTTTTTTTAAACCAATCACCAATAAGATTAAAAAAAACAAATTATTCAGACAATCAAATGACGCCTCCCGTGTTTTGATGGTGCTCTGACAGAGGGAACATTTCAATCCTCTGGAGCGCTTAAAAGGGGGGCACACAGTCCTCTGGGCATCAAAGTCACCATGCCTCCAGTAGCGACACGACGTTCATACACCGCTGGATTCAAGGTTGAAGTCCTAGAGTTTGCAGAGGAAAACGGGAACATGGCTGCACAGAGAAAATTTGGCGTGAATGAAAAGCTCGTCCGAGACTGGCGGAAACAGAAAGACGCACTGAAGAAGACCAAGAAAACCCAGAAAGCCTTCCGTACTCATGCACCACGCTGGCCTGAGCTTGAGGACCGTATGGAGACCTTCGTCTTGGAGCAGCGATCAGCATGCAGAGCGCTGAACACTGTCCAGCTACGCCTCAAAGCCAAAGCCATGGCAGAAGAAATGAAGATAGAAGACTTCCAGGGAACGGTATCATGGTGTTTCCGCTTCATGAAGAGGAAGAACCTGGCCATAAGACAGCGGACCACCCTTTCCCAGACCCTACCAGAAGACCATCGAGAGAAGATGGCTGCATTTCAGGCATTCGTCGCTGACCAGACGAAGAAATTTAACCTCGGCAGCGACCAGATAGTCAACATGGACGAGGTGCCACTGACCTTCCACATACCGATGAACAGGACCATCGACAGCAAAGGGGCCAGCAGCGTCAACATCAGAACAACGGGCCACGAGAAAGCGAGCTTCACAGTGGTCCTTGGATGCACAGCCAGTGGGAAGAAGCTGCCCCCCATGGTTATCTTTAAGAGGAAGACGGCCATCAAAGACAAGTTCCCCCCCCGGCGTCATTGTTCATCAGAACGAAAAGGGATGGATGGACAATGAAGTCATGGACCTTTGGCTGAACAGATGTTATGTCAAGCGGCCTGGAGTATTTTTCCGACAGAAGAAGACCATGCTTGTCCTCGACTCAATGCGGGCGCATATCAGCGACGTCACGAAAGAGAGGATCCGCGCCACAGATTCCATCCCTGCTGTCATCCCTGGCGGCCTGACCAAGCTACTCCAGCCCCTGGACATCTCCGTTAACAGATGCTTTAAGGCAGAGCTGCGACTCATCTGGGAGGACTGGATGAACAACGGAGACAAAAGCTTCACAGCGACGGGACGTATGCGACGGGCCTCATACCCTACCGTGGTGCAGTGGGTGAAGGACGCCTGGAATGCGGTACCAGAGACGGCCATAATCAACGGGTTCATCAAGGCAAACATCGTTGACGTGCCACTGCTAGATGAAGCTCCACCAGCCCCAGCCGCATCAACTGACGACTTGCCACTCGCCTTAGCCGCCCTCTTCCACAGCGATAGTGAGGCATCGGACTTCGAGGGTTTTTCCGATGTGGACCTTGATCGTGATTAGTGCCGTTGAAAGACTGTGTACATAGTGCTTCAGAAAGAACTTCCTATTCCTAGTGCTTTGAACTGTTTAAAGACTGTGTAGTGACTGTAAATAGTGCTTAAAAAAGAACTTTCTAGTGTTGTGAATCCTTTCATATGTTTATTTATTAATAAATATTGTTGCAACTTACTGAGTTTTTATATATGTTTAATAAAATGGAGCGTATTTTTCTCAATCACATGGTAAATTTCCAATGATAAAAAAAATGCTGGAGTTTAGACACCGGTTGTGCTAATTATCGTGGCCTAAGGCTGAGATCTATACATGTACGTGTTCACTCCCTGTGTATATACAGCGTACCGTTATAAGGGTTAATAAATTGTAATACATTCTTTGATTGTTGTTAAATAGCCATTGTGAAGAAACGTATGTATGTCGTATATCGTCATTATCAAGTCGTACAAATGATCGATCTATTTTTTACTTCTTTTTTTTTTTTCTACATTTTTGTCTATGTAAAGCAATAATGTTTAACTGCATTTCTGGACACAAAGTAAACAAGTTAAATCAAATGAAAATAATTGCAAATCTTCCTCCACTTGAGATCCCCCATTGACGTTCGATACGAGACAGGTGCATGCTTCTGACACCGGAAATTGTTAAACAAACATTGACCACGCGCCGAGTCAACAGGTTACGTAATGGCGAATACACTGGCAATGGTCAGAGTGGATAATCATTTTAATACATGGAAATAAAATATTTCTGACGAAGTAAGTTTAGTTTTCACTCATACAACTTACATAACACGCGATATCGGGAATTGTATACAATGCAAGCGACTTTATAGATGCTACCGGTATTTGAAAATATGATGCATAAGTATAAAGCGTAAATGTTTAAATGTTAATCATTAATAATAATTGGTAGTAATATCATGGAGATCTGTGCATCATACACTGATAATGTTACTTGCAGTTTGATAACGCCATTTTAAAGCGATAAGATCGACGTATCGTCTGAATCGACGTATCGTAGGATTTTTTTAAAATTTAGGCTAAAAATGAGCATTTCGACTAGTAGTCCGCATCGACGATTCGTCCGAAAAATACGGTATATAGGGAAATTGTTTAAAATTTTCTTTTCAAGAACTACAATGCAACAGTTTTTGGGATTACTATGCAAGCATCCTCAAATTGTCAAGATTCTTATTTGTGTAAGCCGTGACCCCCAGACTAATACTGGGGACCCAGAAGGGGTTTAAAGTTAACATAAAAATATATAGGGAACATGTTTGAAAATCTTCTTCTCAAGAACTACAGTGCAACAGTTTGTGGGATTACTATGCAAGCATCTGTGGCTATTGTAGATTCTAATTTGGTAAAATCTAATACTGGGGCCCCAAGAGGGGTTCAAAGTTTAACATAGAAGTAAATAGGGAAAATGTTTAAAAACCTTCTTCTTAAGAACTGCAATGCTACAATTTGTGAGATTAATATGCATGCAACCTTGGATAATGTAGATTCAATATTTTTAAAATAGTAACCCCTGGACTAATACTGGTGACCCAAGACGGATTCAAATTTTAACGTAGAAGTATATATGGAAAATGTTTATAAATCTTTTTTTCGAGAACTACACTGCTTTATTTTGTCATATTACTACATAAGCATCCTCAAATAGTGTAGATTCTAAATTATAAAAGCTGTGACCCTCGATCTAATACTGGGGCCCCAGAAGGGGTTCAAAGTTTAACATAGAAATATATATGGAAAATGTTTAAAAATTTTCTTCTCGAGAATTACAATCCTACAGTTTGTCAGATTACAATGCAAGCATCCTCAAATAGTGTAGATTCTAAATTGTTAAAGCCAACCATAAACCCTGGACCAATACTGGGGCCCCAGAAAGGGTTTCAAAGTTTAAAATAGAAGTAGCATATGATACCAAATTGAATGTTACAAGGAACTGTTGTTCAGGTGAGCGATGTGGCCCATGGGCCTCTTGTTTTCATTTCTTGCAGAAAAATTTTCTCCTCTTCCTCTCCCACCCCCACATAAGTTGGTCACTCATCTCCAGCACGTCGAATAAGGATCAGCGAGCCCTCCCCGTATGACGACTACATATGTCGACCTGAGAATCTGCAGCAGAGACTCAGCGGGATGGATTCGGGTGAGAATGAAGGTTCAAGTCTCAAAAGTGACACCATTGTATTGCAGTGAGTCAGGTTTAAATCCAAGAATGTTCTCCAAATTTCATATCAGTTTTTGATATTTTTTGGTTGTAAAAAAGTAATCATAACAGTTTGTGATAACATAATGAAATTGATTCCTATTAGTTCACTGCTTATTTATTTTAAAAGAAATTAACTGTTTCAAACAAAACTAAAAAAATCATTAGTTTCATCAGCCATATTTTCCTTTTAATTTATAACCAAGTCAATCAGAAAAAAACATGATTTTGACACAGTTTGTTTGAAGACATCCATTCATTTTCCACTGCTTGAAGTGTAACAGGATCACTAAACAGTAGTACATCTGCACTCATTTTGAGTACATGTTGCACCATATTCAGTACATTTACACTCATTTTGAGTACATGTTGCACCATATTCAGTACATTTACACTCAGTTTGAGTAAATGTTCCACCATATTCTGTACGTTTACACTCATTTTGAGTACATGTACCATATTCGGTACCTTTACACTCATTTTGAGTACATGCTGTACCATATTCGGTACGTTTACACTCATTTTGAGTACATGTTGTACCATATTCGGTACCTTTACACCCATTTTGAGTACATGGTGTACCATATTCAGTACGTTTACACTCATTTTGAGTACATGTTGTACCATATTCAGTACGTTTACACTCATTTTGAGTAC
>WFKH01002636.1:2531811-2545973 GCA_016163765.1 Magallana hongkongensis | reverse complement strand
TAATTATTATCATTACTAGTTACTACAAATTATAATATTATTATAAGAATTATTATACCTATTGTAATCTCTGGTCCTAAATTTTAAATATACATATATGCATATATTTATCAATATAATATATATTAAAATATTATTGTTAATATTGTATGGCACTAAATCTTGTATATACATTGACCTTATATGTCGGAGAGGGTTTATATAGGCAATGCCTGCTATCCCATCCGTTTATGTGATATATTACATAATAAAATATTGTTTAAATTAAATGATTTCTTATTGAACAAAAATGATCCAAGATCAAGACAATAAGATTGTGTTTACTGTTTACAGATATTTAGTAAATCAATATATGTACAATAATGACTGTGTAAATCCATGGACTGATTTAATACGACATATTTTAGATTCTACATACCAGGCATTGTCAAAAACCAAATACATTGAAATTTAGGGAATTGTTGATGACATCAAACATTAAAACATTGAAAAAATTAAGCTCTTTTATTTTGAATAGTCTGCTGTCCAGCCTAAACTATATTAGCATTTATTATTACTATTACTCTTCGCGTATTGAATACCAAGGAAACTCTGTATTCTACATGATCATTCACCTTTTCTACCACTTTTTGTACTATTACTATTTTTTTTTCTTACTTATGCTTATTGACACATTATATACTATGTTGTATTGTAATATTATATAATTATATTTAATTTATTAGACCCTTGACATTACATGTATGCCTCCAATGTGTCCAAAACACAATATTATATTTGAATTATTTAATTTGACAGTTTATGTATCATCAGGATTTCAGGTCATTATACAAAAAAATCAGGACATTATACACATCTATTTTTTACATGACGAATAAAAACTTACTGAAAAAATCAGAGACATATATAACAGTTAGTATATACGTCCCTGGAAAAAAAAATTGTGTTTTATTTTTTTATAGTAATAAAAACTATTTACAATAATAATCAATAACAAAGACCAAAAATTATTCATCAAAACAATCTTTATTGTTCATTTTATAGCCCATCAGGTCATCAGGACATTATACATATCAGGTCATTATACAGTTCCATTTGCGGAGTCACGTGATGTTTATATGTCGTCAATGTTCGTCTGATGCATGAAAATGTAAGTGTTGTCTGTGTTTCTTTGTGTTTCTGCGTGTTTGTCTGGGTATTATTTACACAACAACATATCTCTTTTTTAAGTGATTGCTTTATTTTGGCCACAAAATTTGTGGAATTGTATACAACAATATTTTTTTACAAAGCAGATTTAAAACTACAACTTAACGGGAAATCAGAAATCGAGAGGTAAGGGGATTTAGATAAATCATCTATTTCCTCTTCCCTGTAAAATCTACTTTCGCTTTGGGAAGGTCGGGACAAATCGCCAAATGGGTTAATGGTGCAGGCGTCTGACCAGTTCTCGCCGAGTACCATTTCTCTCCAGTGCATTGTTATGTCATTTTTCGTAGATAATTTTATCTGAAAGCTTGAATCTTACTGGTGTTTTTATGATTTTAACCTTTAAAAAAAAAATTGAAAGTATTTTTCTCACGGAATGCTTAGCCTCGAACCAAATATCGCGACATACGCGAAAAAACCCATAAGGGAACAGCTCTAGGACCCTAACGAATTTAGGACCTCCGACGATATTGTAAATTTGAAAATTCGAAAACGATGGAAGTATTTTGATTATATGATGTACTTTTATCCATACTAATATTGACAGGTGTCACATATTACCACATTACCTTAAACCATCTAAGAAAAAAATCGTCCAAATCGTCCAAATAGGTTATAACAGGTTGTGCACAATTCCCATATACATGTATATAAACAAAACACGCAAATGATCAACACATATAAATCAATTGAGCATAACAAAGTTTCACATATACTCAGCTGATTGCATGCCGAGGAAGATGACAGGATAGTTCAATGGGACGGTACGCGCACAAACGGATCACAGTTCACAGACGGATCACGTTTCACAGACGGATCACAGGTTCAGTTCACAGAAAACAGAAAAACACAGTACATGGTTGGTTCACAGGCAGATTGCACTGTCCACACGGCTGATCGAGAAATCGGGATCGATGCTTCAAATCGGGAAAACCCCGACTAGATAGGGAAGGTTGGCATGTATGCGCTTGGCAGGGCCGAATTACCAGAGTACTACAGATCTAGCGTCTTTCCTTCTCGATGTCCCAGCGTCTCTCTAATTGCAGACGACACCTCCCATTCTGTCGCGCGCGCCCTGACGTCACACATAGAACAGCTGACATAAATATAAACACAAAACAGCTGATTTTCATAATAAGCATTATCTTGGAAAAGACTTCAGAACAGTTATGGCATGTAGTCTATTCATCACATTTATGAATACTATGACTAATGTGGCCTAATTTAAAGTTCATGTTTACATGTTTTTACGTGTGTTTTAATTTGAAAATGGAATTATCTGAAAACAAATCATTTGTTATTTTTTCCAATATTCTGTCAACTTTTTTGTCAAAAGAAGATGGGGGTAAATTACGCAAATGCCCATTCAATTTAGTCGTAAAATACAATTTTGAATTTTTTTTTTTTCAATTAAATCTATTCAAATATATTAGATCTATAATACAAGTTTGCAAAAGCACAATTTCTAACTATACTGGCGCTGTACCAGTTTATTGGCTGAAAATTAACGTTTTCTTTTCGTATTTCCTTATTTCTTGATATTTTTTTAATAAAACTTGACATACTTTAAAGGATGAACTCCTTATTTATGCACCTGTTAGGTTAAATCATTATTTAGAACCCAAAACATCTTGTTTGTGTGCTTTTAAGCATGCCCCGAATTTGCCGAGTTTTTACGATTTACTGTACCAGTTATCGGCTTCACCATAATAACATAGTAAAATCCCTGTACATGTTGATTTGATACTTTGCAAAATGTTATTTGAATTATGTCCCTTTTGGGGTCAGACTAAAGGTCGTAGGGGTTATGATACATAAACAAAACTCATAAAACTATTCGTTTGTTATCATACGGTAATACACAAAATCGTAGACTATTCAATGCATAATATTGTGCAATCAGGCGTTCAGCTGCGCTAAGAATCTCCCAGAATTTAGTGAATTCCTTTTGTTTCAACATGTTATATGTAGCGATATTATATTTCAAATCAAAGAAGGGATATGATAATGTATCACAAAGGGGTTATATTCTATTTTTAACTTATTACGTCACTTCCCCCGCTGATGTAAATTAGCGGTAAACAATTATCGTTTAAGCTTAGATTTAAAACATATTCAAGAAAGTTTTCAAGCAAACTTACTTTTCTTTATTCAAAACAGAGGACTGAATTAAAAAAATCTCGGATAGTCGCGTGCTATAAACCCGAACTCTCACTTTAGCTGATAAATGGTCTAAGCCGAAAACTGGTACAGTACCAGTATTCAGTTTTTAATATATAAAAAACGATAAAAAAAAATATTGCCTTAAATTTTGGTGGTATCGAACACACAACATAAAAACCCTAGTTATAAGTAAGGTTAGTTTATATCGGGTGCCTCTTTTTTACTCTTTTTACCCCAAGGAACCCCAAGGACACCCAAATGATAGAAATTAATAACTATTGATACCCAAGGGGTCTCATTGGAGTTCGAGGGTCACCTCTTAGTACCCCAAGGATACCCGTAGGAACCCAAAGGATCCTCGCAGATACCCCAATGATAGAAAAAAAATCTTTAAAAAGTCTGACTACCAGAGATTCTTATCCAAGTTCATTGTGTACTTGGTTTATTTGGGTTGATTTGAACATATTTTATTGCATACGTATATATATATAAGATACACTAGACTTTGACCCGTGCGTGCACGGCTTGAAATTGCATATGATATCGAAAATTAACGGAATAGATACATCGACATACCGACTATATTGTTGACATTTACATAACCAAGCTTTAGGCCTACAATAATGCTATTAATTTCACTACACTCTGCTTAGTTAGAATAATCTTACTGTGACTCGGGACAGGCCTTCACCACAGTTAAAATGCCTCCCATACCCGTAATGTAGCAAAAAAATTGCAGAATCGCTCCGAAACGATTTTGGAGAAAATTAATGAAGCTGCTTTGAAAATAACAGTCAAATTATTCATAAGAAACCATTTTGAGGCTGTAAATACCTTTCATCTGAAAATTTATTTCATACTAATTAATGAAGAATTCAACACATTTTCACCAACTTTTTTTTTCACACCATGTTGACATTCGGAACTCTCGGGACTTATCATATTAAATACACTGAGTTAGAGTTATCTCCCGTATTTTCTTTGATGAACAGAATATATAGCAAATTTCCAATTAAAATTTACACGTATTTGTATTATCGTACACCAAATTTTGTGATTTTATCCATGCAAATGTGATACTGTGGAAACATGAACTAAAGAGCCCCCCGTGATTTAGCGTGAATGTAATGCGCATGCGCAAGATTGTAAAATCCAAAAAATCCAGGTGATTTCCGGATTTTTTAAAGGAATTTTTGTTGATTATTAATTAGAGAAGCTTGATTGAGGAAAAATAAAAACAAATTGGTAATCTTCAAGTACCAATGATGTTTAAAATATATAAAACAAAATACAGTACTTCTCCGCTTTCTCGGTATTAAAGCCCAAATATTCGAGTCTATTATTTTAATATAGTAGTATAGATATATACAAATGGTAAATGGTTCGGACACAAGTTCTTATTTGGCTTAAGAGGGCTGGATGGTCATCTTTAAACTAAATTATTATTAATCTCCTATAAAGAAGAGCTCTGTATAAAGATATAGCAAACTATTATATTTTCAAAAATAAACTTTATGGATATTTGAGTGGGGCTATCTCCCCTTCATGGGTACAACACAATGGATTGACCCATTAGGGGTGCAGAATGTTTATCTGACAGGCACCAAGGTACCTGTTAATTACAGGTAGACACACTTTGTATATTCGTAGTAGCTCTTGGACAGGGATTACAGGGCCAACATCACCCTTTCAATGTAGACACAATGTCACTTCACCATCACTATTGCAATATATTTACCTGCACCTAGATCTCCTTGTTTATTGGGGATAGACAACCCTTGGGAATTTTGGGTAGCTCCAATGGACTTTTTGTCTGGATTACAAGGGGAAATGAAAGCCAAAACAGTACACAGTTTGGACCCAAGAGCATTCCTTGTAAATTTTTGCAGAATTTGTATAGATATATGGTTTAATAAACATGTACATCTGGATATACTATATACTTTGATATGTCGCTTATAAGTTCTTAAGGTATATCAAACAGGTACATGTAGCCACATATACATATGTACATAAAAGTACATCTCTCTCTCTCTCTCTCTCTCTCTCTCTCTCTCTCTTTCTCTCTCTCTCATAACCTTTTTCTTAGATAAGAGAGTTAAAAAAAATTGAATAAAATTACAAGGAGAAAGAATAATAAAAAGTATATAACAGCCTGGTTGTATTGAGGTACCTAAAACTAAATGAATGATGGGCATAAAAAAAACAAAGGAAAAGGGGATGCAAAGACTTGAAAATATGTTTCAAGAAATGCTGTTACTGTGTATATAGGTAAAATCTCAGATCTGAGTAATTTCTCAAAATCTAACTTGCGTAAAAAATATATCCCCCCCAACTACTACTTAACTAAACTAAAAAACCATTTATTCATATCAAACATTTTAAGATTATAAGTTTAAACAGATATCATCAGTGAATAAGTTAGGTATAAAGACCGGGAGTCAGTTGTTCCTTTTCCCTAAAAAGAGTTGTTTAAATAATTAATGCACGTTGTTTAATATATTAATTAAGGTAATACCAAGTAAATACCCTTTAAGGTATCCGATCCATAATAGCCCCAGATTCAATGAATCTGGATGCATAACAGATATGTATGGGCTTAATACTCAGTATACTTGGACATAATTTTCATATTTAATATGTAAGAGTGGAATGTGTCCTAATTAATGACCTTTTCCTTTTCTTGAAGAATGGCCCCCTTAGCTTTTATTCTAGAAAAATCAATTCTAAAAAAATATATACGGTATAAAATTTATTTTTAATAGTTTTTGTATTCCTAATGATAAAATACATCTTTCCACCAAAGCATTTATTGATATTCCTAGTATTTACTTTTTTATTTCAAAAAATGTGCTTGTCCCCATAGACCATAATGCAATCTTCATTAATTAATTACTGCTTAGTTAATAATATTTTTGAAAATTTCTTTCGGTAATTCTTTTTCTACTCTAAAATCCTTTAAATTAATATCAAAGTATTAAATACATGATGGATATTCAAGGTTGGAAAAATTAGGTCCTAATATGGATCGGATACCTTAATTTGGGTGTTTTTCGCGTACATTAGAGTATCTTTGAGGTTCTTTGGGTTAACTTTTTTTGTGGAGAATGTCATTTTTTCATGTGTGTTTATTGAATACTGGAAACCAATTAACTTTTACTTGCATGCGAGAATTTTTCACGATGTCCACAGGAACCTCATCGTCACCAATATTTCTTGCTACGATTCAGTCCTTGCCCTATAGGTGTAAGAACAACACAGTTGTAGATTAGGGTTGATCGCAAAAATAAGTCTCCATAGATGAGTTTATCTTGGGTTATTCAGGAAATAAAGTCGTCACAAATAGGCATTGAAAAACAATGCATACAAAGCATATGATATCTTATGGTTATGTAACAATTCTTTTAAATGGTTTCAGTCGTATCTTCATGGAAGAACACATAGTGTTAGATGGAAAGGTGTATTGTCTGATGAAAAAGAGGTTACAATTGTTGTTCCGCAAGGAACTATTTAGGGGCCTTTATTTTTTATATTATTTGTAAATGACTATCCAAAGTGTCTTAAACATTCAAATGTAAATATTTATGCAGACGATACAACACAAGATGTTTCCCATAAATCTATTGATGTTATTGAACAAAAATTGTATGAAGATCTTTTATATTTTGTGAAATGGATGAACAGTAACAAGTTGACTAAGAACTTAGAGAAAACTAAGTGTATTTTGATTGGTACAAAACAAAATTTATCGAAATGTAGAAAATTGTATATCAAAGTTGGTAATATTGTTTTAAACACTGTAAAAAAGGCTAAACTTCTTGGTGTAACCATAGATGAATCTCTTACTTGGTCAGAGTACATTGAATTTTTAAGCAAAAACCTTGCTCAAAAAATAGGTATTTTACGATCGTCTTCGTGTTTTTTTGTCAAATGCTGCTTTATTGATAATACTGTTATTTCCCCACATTTTAACTACTGTTGTACAGTTTGGTGTTCAGCCAAAAACAATGGCCAATTGAGAAAATTTTTAAATTACAGAAAAGGGCAGCTAGAATTATACTGAATCTTACTACTCAAACTTCGTCTGTTGATATTTTTAGAGTTCTACAATGGATGCCTATTCAAGATATTTTATAGTGTTAGTGGATGGTTATATGTGCTCTTTTAGAATATCAACAGCTATTTTATGGAATCAACTGCCAGATTGTGTTCGAACATGTAACAACATGGCTTCTTTTAAAACAAAGTATTTACAACAATATTATCATTGTGACATATACGCAGCACTGTTAAGTCTACTTTGTGGTCGCGCCGACCAGAAAGTACGGGAAATGTTAAAGCTGCTTGGTCCGATTTTATACCAAATTTTGAGTACGCTTTTCAACGACGGTTATGCTAAGTATGTGTATAATAATAGACATTGCAGTAGTTTACCCGGTCAATTAAGCCAAATTTCAAAGAAAAAAATTATGCACAAAATTTGTTAACAAAACAAACCACATAAAAGGGTATCGCGTTATTTCGCTTCATGTTAAAATTTGCCCCTGACGTCGAGACCGGTATGGTTGTATTACGACTTTGACATCGCTATAAATAAAGGTCATAATGTTCAGGCAAATTAAAAATAACATGCATGTGTACATTTTTTCGCTATTTCTGAAGTTTGCTTTGTTTACAATCGATGCATAACATGCGGGGTGAATAAACCCAATCATTTGGGGGGACGAAACCAAACGGTTCCGTTTCTAAACATTCCCGTGATGCACTTTGGTTTGTTTTTTCGTTTGCCCAAAGAGAAATTATTTTTATTTACTTTGAATATTGCTAACTTTGAAAGGAGACCGATTCTGTTGGTGTAAATAGGAGAAAGTCCATAACTTTCTAAGATGTTTGCTTTGTATAGAAAATTATTCGATAGTGTAATAGCCAAAAAATCGGACCAAGCAGCTTTAACTATGACATCACACAAAACACAAGTCATCAAAATGCTCAAAAATAAAGTAATTCCCGATTGTTGTGGGTACGAACACATTAAACAACATTAAAAATTACCTCTGCATGCAACTTTGTAGTCAAATAAGTCCAACAACGTTAAGTATAAACAACTGACCGATCGCGATGCACTTGTCGATGTGACGTCATATTGTAAATTTTGACGCATATTATGTGTAGAGAGAGGCGGATCAATCAATTTTTTAACATGGGAAAATGCATTTCATAAATGAACGGAGCATAATCTTCAAACAATTATTTGACCATTAAATCCTATTTATCATGCTTGTTTTAATCCAGCATGTATTTATTTTTTAGAGCGTATATTATTTCTTTTCTAGAGTGTGTAATGTACAAGTTCGATGTGTTTGACATCGGGAAGCTCATCTAAATCCGCTATTTACAAGGGCATACACTTTACATATTATTACGATCTTTTCGATATAAATTAAGGGAATGTTTAGTTTATAAAAAAGTGCTGCTGCTTTGATGAAATCTATAGAATAAATTAATAAATATGTAAAATATTAAGCGAAGGTCATATAAATTTTAACCGGAGCTCATTTCTTTAATATCTATACTTATAAATTAAGGCATTTTGCAAATAAGCTACAAAATGCCTGCACCAGAGTACTTGCTTACACCTTTGGTATTTCAACACATGCTTGATGATGTCCGTAAGGTATAATTGAATTTCAACTGATTAGTTATTAATGTTAAATTAATCAAAAACTTACTTTTATTTTCGATAAACAAGCCCGAAATAGCAAAAATGAGAGTAAGGTGGTGGACACGCTTTGGCGGATCCAAGACAGGGATCGTTTGCATCAAAAAATATGCTTGCAATGAAATAATTTTGAATGATTACGTAAACAGTGAATATATTTATTTGGAACTTACCTGGATTACACATAGAAGTTAAGATTTGACAAATGTTGAATAAATAAAACAAGGCAATTTGTTTCTTGAGTGAGTGAATTTAGTTTTGATAGATAGAAGCTAGCGAAGCGCGAACTCTAGCGAAAGCATGGAATAGAACTTTCCAGAACGGGGTAACCAAGAACGCGGTTTGACTAATTAACGTCTTGGCGAAAAGTGTAGGACGGGTTCATCATGCATCGCGGGTAGATATTCATACCTTGAATGGGACATTTTTGGTTAATACAAACAAGTTAATAAATAAAATGGAAAAATTTGATGCGATTTTAGTTTTGATCGAAAGAATTTTTTCCCAGAACGGGGTGCCCAGGAACGCGGTTTGACAAATTTACACTATGGCGGAAAGTGTAGAGCGAGATACTTTGAAAATGACAACTTTGGTTTAAAAATATGCAAATAAATATGCATACACTAGCGGTTTTTTTTAGTTTCATACATTTTAATACCACGACAGATTGGTAGTGAGCATTATACATTAATTGTGTCATCAAACGGGGAAGTTAAATTTGGGGGGGGGGGGTTACCCCCCCCTTTTTTTTTTTCGAAACAGTCTTTTATCTGAACTTCACATTTGGGACAGGGATAAAAATATTTGTGAAATTTGATCTAAAGAACAAAATTTAGACATACGACGTCCTAAATACCCACTCACTGGTTTAAAAAAAAAATCATTGTAATCATTTTCAACTCAGAATTAAGGCCAAGTTCATGTATATATCATCCAATTAAGTTTAAATTTTTCATCCCTTTTCTAAATATCCAGCTATGCAGTTTTTTATTTCAATTTCAAAGAATAGGTTAAGAAAACTAAAAAGAAATAATTCGGACACAATATATACAGAAAAAATATGATTCAACATTATTTCATTATGTCATTCATTTGTTAAGGTTTCTCCAACCTTCATGTTTTTATGATTAAATCCGTGTAAATTTTGTTTAAATTTGAAGATAAATATGTAAACATTCAAACTGAACTTAAATATTGGTATGTTGCAAATATTTTGTTCATGCTGTAGGAGCTTACACAGGTACACTATCAGGACAATTATAGCGACGACTGCTCTCCAATCAAACATCACATTTTTTTTTTACTGCTTTCTATATAATAAAACAATTTTTTAAAGAAATAAATTGCAATCCTTTATTTGATGTGGATATCGGCCTGGGTAGCTCAGTGGAAGAGCTCCTGACTAGAGTTGCAGGGGTATCGGGTTCGATTCCTGGTCCAGCCATATGTTTTCAATATATGTATATGCTCATTCCTCCTTTCCTATTACATTTGGTGCCGTGACCTGCCCCTGGAACTGACAGATTGACTCCTGCCAGGGGAAGAACCTGGGGTGATCTTCGAGGGTGAAGATCATTTAAGGAGGGAGGAATGTAGTAGTTGGGGCTATATGGACCGTGGATATCGGCCTGGGTAGCTCAGTGGTAGAGCTCCTGACTAGAGATGCAGGGGTCCCGGGTTCGATTCCCGGTCCAGCCATATGTTTTCAATGTATGTATATGCTCATTCCTCCTTTCCTATTACATATTTTAACATTTTAAGGCCATTTAAACTTGCCAGTCTGAAAGATATCACATTTACAGTGCATTTTGATACATTTTTTAACCATGAATAAGTACAGTTTAGCAACATAAAACGTCAATAACTTTTGAAATAATGGTTCAAACTCACTGAAAATTGGTACATTTGTAATTCATTATATATCCTATCGAAATCTGCAAAGAAATAATTACCTTGCCAGGTAAAAAATTATGAATTGTTGTCTCTGTCAAGTTTGACTATGTACGGTTTTATCAGTTTTTCCTTGAATTTAGCGATTTCAACTCAAACTACTCTCTATAAGTTAGTGTCATTTCATTTTACATAGCTAAAAATGTGTTAAACACAAGTATAAATCAAGATATAATGGCAAAACCATGCATCACATAACACTAAAATTATAACCGATAACGGTAAAATATTCCGGAATGCTCTCAATGACGTCACACGACAATCGGAAGACCTTAAGTGTTAATTCCCGCGCTCGCGCGGGTTATCATCTAGTTTATTCTAATAAAAGATTAACTCTATACAAAACAGCAGCACTTTTCAGAATCTACTGGATAAGTAGAATTTAATTATCATTAAATCTTTAAATTCAAATAAGGGTATGCCCTTGTAATATTGAAATTTGTTTATGACCTCCATTCTGGAGAATCATCAACACATATCACGTAACTGTCCATTGAGGGGACCACACTAAGTGTCATACAAAGTGGCATTTATTATGCTGTTTCATTTAATATCAAATTTATATCATGATAAAATAACTTTACATAAATATTTTTTCAAAATAGATGCATCGTTTTATGAACGTTTAAATCCGTTGATATTTTCATAGTAAGCCTTAACAGTGCTGCGTATATGATATTTTGTTTACTTTTTAGGTGTTTCATCCTCATTCAAGGTAGAACTAACTGAAGTCACTGATCCATTTTGGAAAAACAGTAATAACTGTGGTATAGTATGAACATTAGTTTTATCCAATTATGATACAGCAGTAATTTATTCAGCTAATCTCTCTCTCAACAATGGTATAAGTTTGGTCTTTCTTTCTTTCTTTCTTTCTTTCTTTCTTTATTTCCTCCCATTGGAGATTAAAACAACATATTTACAAGAATACAAACATATAGGCAGTTATAAGGAAAAAGAGATAATGTAAGTCTACTGGGATGCAATGATCTAGTACATATAATGCGTAATTAACAAGTTTGCAGGCGCACACACACTACTAGGCAATATCAAAATATTGATGTTGATAAAACACAGTAATCTGGTGACATTTATGTGTATGGACAGGCTGTTACACATACCATGCTGCTGCATCCCTAAATAAGCGGAAATTAAGAGTGTGCAAACAACACGAACAATCTGTAATTGAAAGTCCTGGGAGTGACCTTGGGCCTAAAAGAAACAAATAGAGGTCATTATTACTAAGTTCAGCAGATAAATTAATGTTGAAACTTTCTATAACAGTTTGCCACAAGGCTTCTCTAAGTAACATACAAATATGAAGGTCGATTAAGCTAAGTTACTGGGACACTACTGCTTTTAATTAAACAGAGTCTCACTGATCAAGCAGAGTGAAAAGGGGAATAACTCAACTTCCACTTTTAACACGAAATGAGTCATTTCCCTTTTCATCTATACTTAAAACAAGCCGAGTTTTTAATAAATTAAAATACATATTTCTATTCTTCAATCATTTCATTCATGAATAATTAAGCTAGAAATGTACTGAGTAATTAATTAAATTGGTTACCTAATCAGAATATAGAAAACACACAAGTTAGATAAAGATAATGTACCATCACAAATCATGAGAGATTCTTTCTGTCACGTATTTCAATCTTGTTTTATAAGTAAATCCTCGTTGTAAAGGCTTGACACTAAAGATCTTAACAGCATTATGCTTTCCTTCGAAGAAGGAAGGGCATTTTGCTTTGCTGCTCTTTGTCTGTTGGTTAATTGGTCGCTCGGTCGGTCCACCAACAGTTTCCATTCATTTTCTTCACAGAGGTTGCACATACTGAAATAAAATTTAGTATACAGATTTATCATAAGAATATTTAGGTCAAGTTTTGTTTTGGGTACAATCGAGCAATTTTTGACAGGGGTTAAGCCCCTTGGACTTAGAAAAATTCTATTTATTTGCACCTCTTAGAATGAAATTTGGTATACAGATTTACCCTAGAAATATGTTTTGGGTGTGATCAAGCAATTTTTGACAGTTATGGTCTTTGGACTTAATTTTGTTTTAACTCTTTCTTTTCTCTGTTTCTCTCCCTCTGTTTCTCTCTCTCTTTCTTTCTCTCTCTCTCTCTCTCACATATGCGGTATAGTATTAATGAATTTGTCATATATATGATTTTTTTTTAAGGCAGCTAATCTTTTTGTTTCTTGGTCACTCAGGAAACCTATTGCAATCAGTCGTCTGTCGTTGTGTGTCATTCATAGACATCATAGTATACAGCTCTTAAATAGGTATGAGGACAGTAGTCATTGTGTAAGCCTTGGGGTAAGAACTGTTGACCGAGAGCATAGGCCAAGGTCAACATCAATTTCTTACCAAGGTATTGACAAAATAACTATTGCCCTCATCCTTATTTAAGGTTTGTTTTGTAAAACAAAGGAAACATATATCCTTGTGGTAATGTCAGGGCTGGGATATTGTCAAATGGTAAGGAGGAAAGCCAGTCATAGGCCACAGTCAAATACTTAGCCAGGGTAAGGGGGAAAGCCAGTCATAAACCACAGTCAAATACTAAGCCATAGTAAGGAGGAAAGCCAGTCATAGACCACATTCAAATACTCAGACTGGGTAAGGGGGAAAGCAAGTCAGAGGCCACAGTCAAATACTTTGCCGGGGTGAGGGGGAAAGCCATTCATAGTAAGTGGGAAAGCCAACCATAGACCACAGTCAAATACTCAGACAGGGTAAGGGGGAAAGCCAGACATATGCCACAGTCAAATACTTTGCCGGGATGAGGGGGGAAGCCATTCATAGTAAGGGGGATAGCCAGTCATAGACCACAGTCAAATACTCAGCCAGGGTAAGGGAGAAAGTCAGTCATAGACCACAGTCAAATACTCAGCCAGGGTAAGGGGGACAACCAATCATAGGCCACAGTCAAATATTCAGACAGGGTAAGGGGGAAAGCCAACCATAGACCAAAGTCAAATACTTAGCCAGGGTTAGGAGGAAAGCAGGTCATAAACCACAGTCAAATACTCAGACAGGGTAAGGGGGAAAGTCAGTCATAGGCCACAGTCAAATACTCGGCCAGGGTAAGGAGGAAAGCTGGTCATAAAC
>WFKH01002636.1:2506635-2531801 GCA_016163765.1 Magallana hongkongensis | reverse complement strand
CAGTCAAATACTCAGATATGGTAAGGGGGAAAGCCAGTCATAGACCAAAGTCAAATACTCAGACAGGGTAAGGGGGAGAGGCAGTCATAGGTCACAGTCAAATACTCAGCCAGAGTAAGGGGGAAAGCCAGTCAAAGGCCACAGTCAAATACTCAGACAGGGTAAGGGGGAAAGCCAGTCATAGGCCACCGTCAAATACTCAGACAGGGTAAGGGGAAAAGGCAGTCATGTGTCACAGTCAAATATTCAGACAGGGTAAGGGGGAAAGCCAGTCATAGACCACAGTTAAATACTTAGCCAGGGTAAGGGGGAAAGCCAGTCATAGACCACAGTTAAATACTTAGCCAGGGTAAGGGGGAAAGCCAGTCATAGACCACAGTTAAAAACTTAGCCAGGGTAAGGGGGAAAGCCAGTCATAGACCACAGTTAAATACTCAACCAGAATAATGAGGAAGGCCAATCATAGGCCACCGTCAAATACTCAGCGATGGTAAGGAGGAAAGCTGGTCAAAGACCACAGTCAATTACTCAGCCAGGGTAAGGGGGAAAGACGGTCATAGGCCACAGTCAAATACTCAGCCAGGGTAAGGGGGAAAGCCAGTCATTGACCATTAGCCATGGTACAAAGCATGCTTATGGAAAGGGGATTGTAAATTGTATAAATAAAGGACACAACCCTTTTTAAAAAGGAGATAATTGCGAAACAGTGAAAATAGGGTGCATGTCTTTAAAAATCGTCTTCTCTAGAACCATTGCACTAGAAATGCCAATATTTACACAAAAGCTTGTATATATAGTGAAGATTTTAAATTGTTAAAATCGTGACCACCAGACTAATAGTGGGGCCCCAAGAAAGGTTAACATAGAAATATATAGGGAAAATGTTTGAAAATCTTCTTCTCTAGAACTACAATGCTATACATTTATGAGATTACTATGCAAGCATCCTCAAATAATGTAGATTCTAAATTGTTAAAATCGTGACCCCCTGACTAATACTTGGGGCCCAAAAAGGGGTTTAAGGTTTGAACATAGAAATATAGGGAAAATGTTAAGAAATCTTCTTCTCAAGAACTACAATGCTACAATTACTAAGCAATCATTCTTAGAAAGGGTAGATTCTAAACTGTTAAAATTGTGACCCTAGAATAATACTGGGGCCCAAGAGGGGTTCAATGTTTAACTTTGAAATATACTGGGAAAATGTTGAAATGTTTAAAATGTTTAAAAACTAAAATAAAATGATACAATGAACTGCTGTTCAGGAGAGGGATGTGGCCCATGGACCACTTGTTTCTCTCTCTCATCCTTGCTCTGCTTACCATTTACTCTCTTCCTTGGACTTTTACTATTGCTCTCTGTTTTGCAAAGAGAGCCTTGGAGAGAAATTGAGAGAAAGCAAGCATACATATTAAGCAGGAAAATTTTGGCAGAGAGAGAGAGAGACAGAGACAGAGAGAGAGAAAGGGAAAGAATGAGAGAGCAAGAGTACAAGTTTAGCAGAGAAAGTATGGAAATAGATCGGCTGAGAAAGAAAGAGAAAGAAATAAAGCAAGAGGACATGTGAATAGAAAAAAGAATAGAAAAAAACCAGAGAGATAAGGAAAGAGAGAAAGCAGGTTTAGCACTAAAAGTGAGAGAGAGAAATCATAGAAAGCAACAGTTCCTGTTTAGCAGAGTAAATGGGAAAGGGAGAGGGGAGTGATAGATAGAATGAGGGAGCAAGGGTAAATGTTTAGGAGAAAGTCAGAGAGAGAGGAAGAGAGAGAGAGAGTTAGAGAGAGTGACCAGAGGTACATATTTAGCAGAGAAAGTCTTATACAGTGAGAAAGAATTAAGGAGAGAGAGAGCAAGGGGAGCAAGAGTACATGTCTGAAAAAGAGAGCAAATGTTTGTAAAGAAAGTGTGAGAAAGAGAAAGAGAGAAAGGTTACATGTTTAGCAGAGAATGATATCATTCCCTCTTTCATAATTTCTCAGCTAAACATGTATTCTTGCTATCTTTCTTTCTCTGTATGTCTGTCCGTCTGTCTGTCCGTCCGTCCGTCTGTCTGTCTGTCTGTCTCTCTCTCTCTCTCTCTCATGTTCTGCTTATCATGTACTCTTGTTCTCTTTTTCTTTTTTTTCTCTCTCTCATCCTTTCTCTGCTAATCATTTACTCTCTTTCTTGGACATTTACTTCTGCTCTCTGTTTTATAAGAGAAAGAGAGGCATAGTTCATATTCAGCACAAAAAAATCAGAGATGAACATACAGAAAGAGCAAGGTGAGAAAGAGTACATGTTTCAGAGAGAGAGAGAGAGAGAGAGAGAGAGAGAGAGAGAGAGAGAGAGGGGAAAGAGAGAGAGGAGAGGAGGGGGTAAATATTTAGTAGAAAAACTCAGAGACAGAAAGAGAGTTAATGAGAGTGAGCAGAAAATGTCTTAATGAGAGAGATAGATTAAAAAAGAGATAGAAAGCAGAAAGAAAGCAAGAGTACATGTTTCATGGAAAGTCTGAAAGAGAGAAAAAGAGTGAGAGAGAAAGAGAGAGAGAGTACATGTACGGCAGAGAAAGAGTTCATACCTTTTGCAGAGGTAGAGAGAGAAAGAGAGTGAATACATGTTTAGCATAGAAAGTCTTGCCCACTCCCTCTCCCATAATTTCTCTGCTCAATGTATGCTCTCTCTCTCTCTCTCTCTCTCTCTCTCTCTCTCTCTCTCTCTCACACACACACACACACACACACACACATGTCAATCATATTTATCATAAGATTTTATATTGATGTATGGAAAGAATGTGGTTGACTTTATTTAAAACACTATTTTTTTCATTGAACAGGTTGTGATTTTGAGACCTAGTCCCTCCACACAATGGAAACAGCAAGCACTCCATGTAAAGTACATCAGTGTTCTAAGTGTCCGGGGGGCACAGAGTACTATTGTGTATCATGTCCATGTGATCTGTGTCCCCAGTGTAAAGAGAACCATGTAAAAGATCTCCAAACAATAGACCATGATGTTGTGTCATACCGTGATAAAATCAACTACATCCCAACACAAGAGATCTGTGTGAGACATCTTTACATGTTTCGTGAGATGTATTGTGAACATTGTGAACTTCCTGTCTGCTATCATTGTTCAGAACATAGAACACATCGGTGGATAAATCTTCAAAGGGTATATCTATGAAAGCGACAACAACACAGAGGAAACATTCACACCATCAGAAGTGAGGCTCTCTTTTACAGACCTGTTCTCCTGCCACGAATCAAAACTGATTTCAAAACCTGTCACACAGAATTCTCCCTCTATCAATCAGAGATTTTTACAAAGACCTGGACACTGAAGGATCTCATTGACAAAGTGAAAAAAGATTTCATGTGCAATGTGTTTTGTGACTTTGATTTCAAACACAGATGTTTAAAACAGAAGCTAGAAATGATCAGACATATTGTCAGCCTACAGAGATATGTATACATATATGAACAGAGGAGAGTAATCAAACCGCTACAATTCCTCTCCTCCATAAAGAAAGCCCTCCCCCAGATACATCCTACACTCCACACCAGCCAGCTCTCCATGACTAAGTCACTCAACAAGGAGGATGTGATGGAGTCACTAAGTGCAATCCAAATCACAGAGAGAGGAAACCGACGCGTAGGAAACCAGTGGCTGCTGAAACTGACGTCTGTTCCTGAGTTCCATCAATCTCTCACAGTGACAGGTGTTGATCGTTGTTTACACATTTCCTGTGTGACATCAGACCGGGTCTGGGTCAGTCATGGAGACAATTTCATCTTGACAGACACAACAGGTGTCCCTCTACATCGTGTGGAGGATTCATGTAGTGGTTTATATGGATTACACACAGTGAACAGTGAGAGTGAATTGATTTATATAGATAGGAATGATAACATCAACAAACTGTCAAAGGATATGAAAACAACCACCACATTTATAGAGAGAACAGACTCTACATGGGAACCACGGTGTGTGTACTGGTCCCCGTCCACTAGGGATCTACTGGTCGGGATGTGCAACTATGATACATGGACAGGCAAGGTAACCCGGTACAACCAGAGCGGACAACTGACACAAACCATACAACACGACAACACAGGACGGCAACTGTATAGAATACCTAACTATATAACAGAGAACAACAATGGGGATGTCGTGGTGTCTGACTATAGCCCAGGTGCTGTAGTAGTGACAGAGCATGGAGGAAGACATCGTTTCTCCTACACAGGACCTCCATCAGGATCAGGACTACAGCCACGTGGAATCTGTACTGACGCGCTGTCACACATCCTGGTGTGTGATGGTACAACCAACACAGTACAGATGTTGGATAAGGACGGTCAGTTCCTGTCACATCTACTGACAAAATCACAAGAGATGGGTGAACCACGGAGCCTGAGTTATGATGTCAACACTCACCGTCTCTGGGTCGGATCAGGGGACAACAACAAGGTGTGTGTCTACAGGTATATCACCAGACAGGACGCTCTGACAGGTAATTCTGAGTCATTATCATTGATGTAGTATATATGTGTTAGGTATCATACAGGTTTCAATCTGATCTAAGTATACCTTAGTTATTTTTGTTATATCACACAAGTCATATTAAATTCTTAATTCAGTTTATATCTATTTCATTGTGATTGTAATTCATATATTAGTTATATATCTGTGTAATTGTTATTCATTACCGGTATTACATGTATGTACATGTTACCATATGTAGTTTATTGCTCAAACTCATTAAATAAGAAGATGCAAACGTTATCATGGTTATGAAAATTTGTTATACAAGAGCAATTCATTTTAAGTAGTTAAGTAAGTTTAATGATTATTTCATCAGAGTAATGAATTAGCTTAATCTACTCCTTGTTTTAACAATACAGAATTAACCCTCTGGGTTTGATGTTTGTAGATCAAAGTCGTGTGATGGAGTCACTGAGTGGAATCACAACCCCAGGGAAAGAAAAACCACAGCAAGGAAAACAGTGTCTGCTGAAACTGATGTCTCCCCCCAAGTTACTTCACTCTCTCACAGTGACAGGTGTTGGTTGTTGTTTACACACTTCCTGTGTGACATCAGACCGGGTCTGGGTCAGTGAATGGAACAATCTCATCTTGACAGACACAACAGGTGTCCCTCTACATCGTGTGAAGGATTCATGTAGTCATTTATATGGAGGATTACACACAGTGAACAGTGAGAGTGAACTGATTTATATAGATGAGGATTATAACATCAACAAACTGTCAAAGGATATGAAAACAACCACCACATTTATAGAGAGAACAGACTCTGCATGGGAACCACAGTGTGTGTACTGGTCCCTGTCCACTGGGGATCTACTGGTAGGGATGTGTTATATACTTACAGAGACAGGCAAGGTAACCCGGTACAACCAGAGCGGACAACTGACACAAACCATACAACATGACAACACAGGACGGGGACTGTATAGAGAACCTATCTATATAACAGAGAACAACAATGGGGATGTCGTGGTGTCTGACTCTTGGTCTGGTGCTGTAGTGGTGACAGAGCGTGGAGGAAGACATCGTTTCTCCTACACAGGACATCCATCAGGATCAGGACTACAGCCATGTGGAATCTGTACTGACGCGCTGTCACACATCCTGGTGTGTGATGTTATAACCAACACAGTACAGATGTTGGATAAGGACGGCCAGTTCCTGTCACATCTACTGACAAAATCACAAGAGATGGGTGTACCATGGGGCCTGAGTTATGATGTCAACACTCACCGTCTCTGGGTAGGATCATGGGACAACAACAAGGTGTGTGTCTACAGGTATATCACCAGACAGGACGCTCTGACAGGTAAGTCTGAGTCATTATCATTCACATTAATTAGATATAGATAACTAAGACACACAGTCCGTGCTAATTATCAGTCAATAAGATACATGTAAGATGTGTTTATCTGTGGGATTGTTTGTCAATATAAACAGCTAATTGTTACAGGGTTAGCTGTATCTATACTCTGTCCCGGGTTTTTGCTTCCATCACTTTTTGCTTGATATTTCGATAATCATAAATACCTTTGTGCGCAAACTACGTTCATCCACCAATATGAAATATGTCCAGATTATCTGTTTTGAAACGCCCCCTCTACCGCTTCAGGTTTCAATACACATCCCAAAATAGAAAGTCTACGGGAATTTTGCATTGCATCAGCCATTATCAAGCCCGGATGATAACGTTGAAAAATTGTGCGAGGTGTCCCGAGTACTTCCGAATGGAGAAAAGATGTAAACATTTCCCATTATAAATCTCCGAACGAAATTTGTTTTCGTTCCTGTGAACTTTTATGAGTGAAAAATGATAATTTGTCAATGAAGATATCTTGGATATTTTCCCTTTTATCGATTTCAACAGCATTTCTTTCACTGTTATATACAGATCATGTGTATTTTTTTTTTAAAAATCATCAAAAAGTGATGGAAGCAATAACTTGGGACAGACTATACCAGTCATTGGGATTCATTGATTATCTAAAATAAATAGATCTGAAATTAAATGTATTTTATAATAAGATGTACAGTCATATGTCATTGTATTTAGTTAATTAAAATAAAAGGTCAGTGTAATTAATAAATCAGATATTAATATAGTGACACATGTCTTTGTAATTTGTTTGGTACAAGTACACAACAATTGAATTGATCTAATTAATTACATAACTATTAAAGCATGTGTCAATGTAATTAGGTTAAACTTATTTGTAGATGTAGCTCTGTCTTTATTTAATATAATTTATTTATAGTTACGTATGTATCATTACATAATCTGTATGATATAGATAAATTAACGGTTAATTAATGCCTTGTTGTAGATGAACACAGACCCCGTCCTGATGGGGAGACCATGTCCAGCTCAACATCAGCTGTAGAATGGAGATAGCTTGGATATTGATAAGTTTTAAATGTTTCTGTACAAATCTAGTCTGCTCTCAAAACCACACATGTTGTTTGTCACTTTGTTTAACATCTGCAGCTGAAATTGACCTGTGTATAATTCGCATGGACTGTAATACTGACTCCTGTTTATTTCACACTTTGTGATCATCCAAAACATGGCTGTCTCTTGCTATTTGTAGAATTCAATGTAATAGAAAACGGACTGCAGGTTTAGATTTAATAATAATTACTGTTAGTGATTAGATTTATACTATGTAAGACTTACTAGTGATCTGAACACTGAGCGAGATCGTAGACTCCAAGCCGAGAATGTGCAGGAGCTTGAGAAGGTGGCCTTGGCTAGCCTACAACAGGAACTCAATCTGGAGAAGAAGAATCTCAGATCCACTAAGTCTGGTTACAAGGCTCGATCGAGCAGCTCAGCACAGCAGTGGAACCTGAGCGAGCCAAATCGAACGACCTTAAGGAGTGAGTTTTGAGCTACAGTGTGGCGTTCTGTTTCAGCGACACTGTAGACTGAGATAGTGAGTGTCAACAAACAGTAAACTCGAGATGATCAATTCAATGATCAAAATTTTACTCCTCATCTTTACCTCGATAGACAGTAATTAGCACTTATATTGCTAGGTGATGATAAGGAGTAAAGTTTAAGTCCTTCATTTTAACAATGTTAACGGTTTCACCTTTTTTCTTTAGGTTGAGTTAGAATCAGAACTTGCCAAAGTTAAAGATCTCAGAAACTCGGTGGAGCAAGAAAAGCAAACGCTTCAATCTCAGGTGACTGCTCTAGAGTCTCTGACGAGTATACTCAAAGACGAGCTCGAGCAGGAAAGGTTGTTTGCCACCAGATGAAGAACGAGATGGACCAGATACAGGTGAATGAGTGTGGAGTTATTGTGTCTCACAACGAGCAGTGCTCATCTCTCCATCTTCCTTTCTACTTTCTAGTTAAGATATCTTGCACATTTTGCTCATTACACATAGTAAACTACAGACTGTGATATGACTTTAAAAACATAAAGCTGATATCATAGATTTTATAATTCATTAGGTCATTTTCATGATCTAAATTTTGTTGTAGCTCTGTTACTGCATGTCATGATGATTACAACTTTTCCCAGTATGCTATTGGCTCGTCATGACCGGCTAAAAGCAGGAAACAAATGAAGTATGTGGTATATAAAAGAAAATTGCTTTGAACATTTAACTAATTGTTTGTGTTTGTTCAGCTTCAGAAACTAGACATCACTCAGCACTACGAACATGAACGTGACCTTTAAGTCTCACAACAAGTCTGAACGTGAACTCCTGAGGTCAGAGGTCAAATCCTTAAAGGACGTCATGAATGAGAAAGAGAGAAGTCGTGACACGGAGTGACAGAGCACCAGTCACAGACACAGCTGGAGAGGGAGAGGGACGACCAGAAAATGAAAATGGTAATGATGTGTTCTCAATGTTTGGATTCAAATAATATTTGTGCAGAGAAAATAGTTAGAGATGAACAGAATTGTAAATGTAGGGGCCATATTGCTAGTTTGCCTGCCTTAATTGTTTTTTGGGGTTTTTTTGAGAATTGAGAATGTTTGATAATTGCTTCAGCATGTGCTTGGATTTTTTTAAGCATGAAAATGATTTAGAAATTCACCGACTTACTCAGCGAGTTCTAGACCTAGAGGATCAAGTCTCAGAGACTCGAGAATGTGAGATGAAAGCCACTCGGGAACTACAGCAGGAGAAACTACACTCGACTCACCAGCGAGTAGACTCAGAGGGCAGTGAAGAGGATGCGAATCACTGGAACATTTACAAAACTCAGCTCGAGAGTATATGTCAGAGTCTGCAGTATCTTATACAACAGTGTCAGGATCAGTTATCCTCAGGGTAAGGCAACTAAAATTTGTGGTGGGGGGGGATAATGGGAGAATGTTTATAAGACTTAGCTCGAGAGTATAAGTGGGAGTCTGCAGTATCTAATACTACAGTACCAGGATCAGCCATCCTCGGGGTAAGGCAATGATGGAGGTAAACATGGGGAACTGATGACAACTTATGAAAACAGGTAGGAATATAGGTCAAGAGGCCCCTTTGGGTATTGGCAACTTAATTGAGGGGGAGGGTAAATATGGGAAACTGACAGTCTGAATGTAGGTCAGAAGGACGTTCAGTTCCTAGTCAGATCTACATGTACTTTCAAATTTTATACACTGATAAAAGCTGTGCACAATTATCGCTTTTGTTCTAATTCTACCTCTTTTTCACCACTGGAGGTTAACATGTATGATACACTGTATGTGATATTTTTGGCCATAAATTTTAATTCAGTAAAGAGAAGTCAAAATGTATCACCTCTAAAGTTGAATATTTTCCTTTATCTTTATACAGAACTCCTCTACCAAAGGAGATTGTAAAAGTTTATAGAAGTTTAAATCTGGCAGCAACTTCTGAGATGAATTTTTATTAGCTCACCGAGACGAAGTCGGGGGGAGCTTATGCTATACCCCCGGCGTCGGCGTCGGCGTCGGCGTCCGGACCTGGTTAAAGTTTTTGTTGCAGGTCCTGTATCTAAGTTATTACTAGTCCTATCTTCACCAAACTTGCATGGATGATGCATCTGGACCTACTTATGGACTTGAAAGACTTGGATGCTGAATCTGGGTCATGAGTTTCAGATGCTGGAGGAGGTTAATGTTTTTGGAGCAGGTTAAAGTTTTTGGTGCCGGTGCCCTTTGATAGCAATTTCTAAGTTACTACTGGTCCTAAGTTCACCAAACTTGCATGGATGGTGCATCTTATGATACTGATGCACATGACAGGCTTGAATGCTGAATCTGAGCCATAGGTTTCAGATGCTGGAGGAGGTTAAGGTTTTTAGAGCTGGTTAAAGTTTTTGGAGCAGGTGCCCTTTTATGATTATATCTTAGTTTTTACTGGTCCTAACTTCACCAAACTTGCATGGATGGTGCGTCTTATGATACTGATGCACATGACGGGCTTGAATGCTGAATCTGAGCCATAGGTTTCGGATGCTGGAGGAGGTTAAGGTTTTTAAAGCTGGTTAAAGTTTTTGGAGCAGGTGCCCTTTGATGATTATATCTTAGTCATTACTGGTCCTAACTTCACCAAACTTGCATGGATGGTGCATCTTATGATACTGATGCACCTGATGCTGAATCTGAGCCATTGGTTTCGGATGCTGAATGAGGTTTAGTTTTTTGGAACAGGTCACATGTTTAAAAGATAATAGTACTATTTCAAACTTGCATAGTTGATTTAACTTTAATATAAATGAATCGCAGAGGTAGCTTCAGATGCAGAGCCTGATCTCCATTATCAAGGATGCTAAAAAATATATCTTAGTTATTACTGGTCCTTACTTCACCAAACTTGCATGGATGGTGCGTCTTATGATACTGATGTACCTGACAGGCATTGATGCAGAATCTGAGCCATGGGCTTCGGATGCTGGAGGAGGTTAAGGTTTAAAGAGCTGGTTAAAGTTTATGGAGCATGTGCCCTCTGATGATTATATCTTAGTTATTATTGGTCCTAACTTCACAAAACTTGCATGGATGATGTATCTAATGATACTGATGCACCTGACAGGCTTGAATGCTGAATCTGAGCCATAGGTTTCGGATGCTGGATGAGGGTTAGTTTTTGGAACAGGTCACATGTTTTATAGATATTAGTACTATTTCAAACTTGCACAGTTGATTTAACTATAATATAAATGAATCACAGAGGCAGCTCCAGATGCAGAGCCTGATCTCCATTATCAAGGATGCTAAAAAAATCTACCTCACTTAAACCTGCTTGATAGATGTGTTTGTTGTTAAATGATATAACATGATTCCTATGATATAGTATTACATGTATATGATATAATACACTATTGTTTTATATGATACACTATTAAATCATATTGTAAAAAGTTATATGATACGATATGATATTGTATCCATTTTTTGTACATTATGATATGATAATGTGTCATGTAAGTGTTATGTATAGTGTTGTATAATATGATACAATATAATATAATAATTTGATATTGTATTATATATTCAATATTTATCACATGATATTGTTTCATATGATATTGCAATATGTAATATTGTATCATATGATACGATATTGTATAATATATAATATCGTATAATATGATATTGTATAATATAATATTTTAACGATATAATATATTATTATATCACATGAATTGTATTATATGATATTGTAATATATAATAGTGTATTGTATGATATGATATCGTATAATATGATATTGTATAATTATATAATATATTACTATATCACATGATATTTTATCATATGATATGATGCAATGTTGTATCAAATCATATGATACAATATCATATTATGTATCAAATATGATACAATATCATACAATACAATATCATACTATATTTTACAATATAATATCATATGTTACAATATTGTGATGTTTTATGTGATATGATATAGTATCATGTAATACTATATTGTATGATATATTATGTAATGATATTGTATTATGTGATCAAATACAATAATGTATGACACGATACAATGTCATATCATATGTTTCAATATTATATTGCATAATTATTTATTACAGTATTATATTGTATTATATGATACTATATTGTAATTATCATAGAATGCAATATTGTATTATATATTATTGTATTGATAAACATTGTCTTTTATAATACCGTATGAAATGAGCATATGATTTTCATACAATTTTTTTAACATATGATATACGATATTGTGTCAAAACAGTTTCCATGAATATCCAAGTTCATTAACTATGATTTTCATATCATATGATAAAGGTGGTCTCATAAAGGTGATGCCTCATAAAGGTGATGTCTCGTCTCGGTGAGCTTTGTAATCTGTGATTACCTATGTTTGAATGAACTGAGATTTTGGTTTTGTAAAGTTGAAGGTTTAGTTAATGTCCAGAGTCTGGAGAGATCTCTTAAGGACCTACTAAGTGAACTTAGACAAACTCAGACACCACTCGCCTTCGAGTCGGACACTGTGGACAGACTGAGGAGTCGACCCAGCGCTCAGGCCGTGAACCAGCGAGTGTTACATCACAACTCAGAGCTGACTAACTTTGTGTCCATACTAACGGAGGAGAAGATGGACCTACGCAACACACCTGGGCGCCTAGAGGAGGAGATCTGGAGATACAGGCAGAGGGGTGCCGAACAGCAGGTATGTCAGTCTGTAGATAAGGGTAGAGAGGTGCTGAACAGCAGGTATGTTAGTCTGTAGATACGGGCAGAGGGGTCCATACAGCAGCTATGATAGTCTGTAGATAAAGGCAGAGGGGTTCAAAACACCAGGTATGTTAGTCTGTGGACAGAGGCAAAGGGGTGTCGAACAGCAGGTATGTTAGTCTGTACATACAGGCAGAGAGGTGCCGAACAGCAGGTATGTTAGTATGTGGAATGGGTGTCTGTAGATAAAGAAAATAGGTGCCAAACATCATTTATGTTAGTCTTTAGATAAAGGAAAAAGGTTCCTAACATCAGGTGTGTGAAACTAGAGATGAATATAAGACTATGGGTAAAGAAAGAGGGACTCTGAATGTTGGGTATGTAAATCTGAAGATAAATGTAAGACTATGGGTAAAGAAAGAGGGATTCTGAATGTCAGGTATGTAAATCTAGAGATAAATGTAAGACTATGGGTAAAGAAAGAGGGATTCTGAATGTCAGGTATATATGTAAGACTATGGATAGAGAAAGAGGGATTCTGAATGTCAGACATCAGGGAAAAGATTTAGGTGCTTCAAAATTAGGATGGTAAGTCCGTAGAACAATGATGATCTAGGAGTGATGTAACCATGTTAGCTGAGGCATCTAACAACCTCAAGATATGTGTACTCACATCTAAGTCATTATGGGCCTCATGGTTTAGGAAGTATTTAATAAGTCAATGTTTTTTTCACTGTAGAATGGCCATGATACGAGTGAAAACTATGCGGATCAGGAGAACCAACATCTGGAAGCTCGCGCCTCATGGGCCAAAGAGAGGCTTTCGCTACAGCTGGCCCTTAATCAAATGGAACAGGAGCTTGACCAATGTCGGGCCGACCTCAGAGTGGAACGAGACCGAAGGTCAGGCATCGCTGGAGTAGGAACGGAGGCGGACAGGGATAGGGTAAGGAATAAGAGAGAGAGAGAGATAGATAGGGAAATGAGAGAGAGAGTAGAGGGAAAGAGAGAGAGG
This sequence comes from Magallana hongkongensis, assembly GCA_016163765.1. NCBI lineage: Eukaryota > Metazoa > Mollusca > Bivalvia > Ostreida > Ostreidae > Magallana > Magallana hongkongensis. The sequence continues at coordinate 2,518,617 of WFKH01002636.1, read as the reverse complement.
GGAGGGAGGGAGGGAGAGAGAAAAGAGTCAGGGGATTAAAATACAAACACTGGTAGTGAAAGTGAAAAATGCATCCATATAACCATTTTATTTATATTTGAAGTTTAAACAACACTTTTTAAATTGATACCTGTTTACTGTGATTAAATTCTGATGAAGGTAAATCTGTATTTAGATCCAGCGTCTGTACGGGAAGTACCTGTGGGCAGAAAGTCACAGAAAGGCCCTGGTCTACCAGAAGAAGTACCTGCTCTTGTTACTGGGGGGATTCCAGGACTGTGGGCAAACCGCTTTGGCTCTGATTGCCAGAATGGGGGTCTACCCCTCCCTCGAGGACCTGCAGCGAGTGACCAAGCCCCGCCGACCAGTCACCGCATTTAGAAATGCTGCCAGGGTGGTGGTGGCCGTAACTAGGTCAGTAGCTCAGACTGCTAATGCCGGTTATGTAAAATTTTTCTGCAATGATTGCTACCTTCATAACCCGCATGAATCATCAAAGAAAGCATTTTATTGTTTATATCCTTCTTTTAACTAATTAATGAATTGATTATGAAAAGTAAGAAATGTTAAAGAAAGCATTTTATTGTTTATATTTACAACTTTCTTTTAACAAATTAATTAATTGATTGTAAAAAGTAAGTAAAATTCACTAAATTACTGTTAATATACATAAGTATGTTAGCTAAAAAAAACACCTCTGAGACTTTGAGTCTGACATCATCATGATTATTTCGTGCAATCCGTGATTTTTCTTAGGTCGCTGTAGGCTTCGACCAATCGATAAACAGGGCGTGTTAATTTCAGTCCTGTCAGTTTCAGCCGCTGTAAATTTTGACCAATCGATAAACGGGGTGTGTAGATTTCAGTCTGGCTGTTTCTATAGAGGTATGAATTAACTATAAGTTTCCGTAGGAAATAGAGGGAATCATACTCGTTAGATGTTAATATTTGTTTTTAATTTTCTTGGAGAAATGTACTATTTTGAATATTCTGGATGTACATGTAAGTTAGCTATATTATGAAAGATAAGTGAAGCACATTGATATATGTATCTTAACAGCTGCAGTAGATTTCTCTCCCTTTACTGTAATTGCAGGATGCGGTATTTGGTCAGGAAGTGGAAGAGAGCCACCAGAGTGGATCCCCCGTGATGAGGGGCACAGTCAACCTCCAACAAGGTGACCTAGTGACCTAATTCCATACATGTTAACCTCCAGTGATGAAAAATAGGTAGATTTTGAACCGAAAATCAGTAGCATCTCGCGCGGCCTTTTTCGCGTATATTTCAAAGCACAGATTTTTATGTACTACATATGTAGTAAGGGTTTCTGATTAGTAATTAACGATATCAACTAAAATATAAAATACTTTTGAAATTTAGTTATATCAACACAAGCAATGAAAATGTTTGCATGCATTTAGTTACCATTATATTGATTACCGGTGAGCTATTTTTTTTTTTAGGAAAAAATCTTTGAGTGCAGGGACTTTAACAATTGCCTTTGTTAAAAAAAATAGGTTAGGCTGCCAAAATTACCATATAAGAATAGTAAGAACTAGTATGAAATCATATATCCTTATTTAATATCAAAACGATGTTAACATGCTTATTACTCATGCAGCATTCAATAAACTGCAAGTCAAGTTTACTGTTATGACCAAGTTAAAAGATATATTCAGTCATCGTTAAAGTCACGCGTGGAATTGCAAAGCTTCTTTTTTCTTTGCGAGGATAATAATTGATATGTCTTGTAACTAATGTAATCACAGGAAGTGGCTTCTTTCATCGTTCAATGTAAAACACATGCTTGAAAACTTATCATTCAAGCGACTTAATAAAGCGTTTGTGTGCCTCCGATTCAAAGTCACGCGCTAATTTCAAACCCGACGAGATTTTTTGACCACAATCGCTTCCAAAATGGCTATCTATCAAAACAAGGAACGTACTTTGGAGAAAAGCGGTAGATTTTTTAAATAAAATCGGTAGGCGGGAGACAGAGCTAAAAGCGGTAGAGTTAACAGGTATGCTAATTCTACATTTTTTAGCTCACCTGAGCTGAAAGCTCAAGTGAGAATTTCTGATCACGTTTTGTCGGGTGTTCGTCTGTCTGTCTGTAAACTGTGGAACGTACTAAAGACCTGAAATACTAATGACCTGAAAGACCTGAAAGACCTGAAATTTTATATAAATGATACTTTTCTAAAATTTTGGTCAAATGAAATTACTTTGTGGGGGTTTACATCATATTTCCAGGTATAATTGTGTTAAAAATTATCATAATGAGCAGTTATTTACGCAGAAATACGAAAGACCTGAAAATTTGAATTGACCTGAAAATTTCAAATGACCTGAAATTTTATATAATTGAGACATTTCTATGTTCTGTGTCAATTTTAATGTCTATTTGTGAGTTTTTATCATATTTCCAGGTATATAAGTGTTACAATATACAATACTGATAAATTATTTATGCAGGAATACAAAAGACCTGAAAATTTGAATTGATCTGAAAATTTGAGCTGACCTGAAATTTTGTGTTGGTGTAGTTGTGTTTTTTATTTCATCAGTTTTTATTATAATAATAATTCTTTTTTTCAAGTAAGAACTCTCAGCCAAACTTAAATTTTGATACACAAGTTTAATATTACATGTATATCAAAATTCAACTTTGTTTCCAGACCCCACGACGTGGACGTGGTTCTTATCGGGGTCCATTTTACAGTCACATTGAACCTCAATGTATGTCACCTTCTTTTTGTTTAATTTGGCCTTTTTCTCAATCCTAGGGAAAGGACACATAAATCTGTCCGTCCAGTTTCACGGAGGTTACTCAGTGAAATTATACATTATGGTGAATCTGGACGGCAGGTGGCATGAAGTTATTAAATTTAAGCCCGTACTTCCAGCAACTTTCATTTTCCTCCCAGATTGGTGTTTTTTCTGTTGGTTGTAAGCCTTTAATGTCCGGAAACTGCTGTTGTAGAATTTCTTGTACCTCATTAACAATATCCGAACACAATGGTTGGTTATCCTCAATTTTTTCTTTGTGCCTTGATGTCAGCCGGCCTACCCATGTTGGAGATGATGGTTCTACAGCAATGTTTTCCAATGTCAGTTTTCTCTTTTTTGCTGGAAGTTTTACTTCGGCTGTCTTTGTCTTTGGTGAAGTCTTTCTTTTTTTGAATGGTAAGTTGTCACGTGTGTTGTTTTCTTCACATGTCGGTGATGGAAGAGTGTTCAAACCACCTGGAGTGGAAAACTTTAGTTTCTTTTTTGACTTTGGTGTTTTATTTCTTGTATTTTCAATATCTGAATCAGGCCCAGGAGTCACTAAGATGTCAAGATCATTTTTTCTCGGGCATTTTCTTCCAGATTTTTTGTCGCTTCTTTTCTTACTTCTTTTGGAGAGGCTTCTTAAGCTTACGTCTTTTCTCTCGTCATCAAAGGGCAGACCAGCAAACATTTTAACGGCAATGATGTGATAACATCGAGATAGTGATGTGCATTGGCATGTCTCAGGATTTAATGTCACACAGTATTTTTTGTCATTATGCCCCTTAACTATGTAAACACCACACTCTGGCACATGTGTTACACCACTATTGTCTACAACAAATTTGGCAAGAGATTTCTGACTAATGTTTGTGTCCGCATGTTTTCTCCCAGCTTCTGGCAAATCATTATCTCCCTCTGAATCTGACAAGTTTTGGAATTTAACTGACATCTTCTCGTGGGTTTTTGTTTCATCGAAAGCAGTGAACGTGGCGGCGTTTGAAGGAGTGGATGAGGCGGAATAGTCAGCGTGGGAAGGACTCTTGAGAGGACTCTCTTAATCCATGGACTCATTTTCGTTATTTTCGCTAGTTTGTGTACTTGTTTTTTCCTTTTCAGGTTGGTCCTTCTTCGGGCGAACAACTTCCGATATTACAGAGCGTACGTACGCTTTTGTATTTTCTCTTAGATAATTATAATGGTTTGTTAAGTAAGAGCAGTTTGGATTTAAAAGAAACTTGCAAAAATTCAAGTGACTGTACATATTGCAACATTTTGAGACGGTAATTGCAGTTATGACCGCCCATGAAAATATGGTGCTTACCAATAAAATTTTGGATATTCGATATTCATAAATCGATATCCAATAACATTTGATTTCAATTCAGTATCGATATAATGATAGATAAGATAATTCTTGTTTGAATAAGTCATGTCCAATCGAATTTTGTTTTTCTAGAGTAATATAAATAGCTTTAAATTGTCAAACTTAATCACAGCCAAAATTAAAGATAATTTGACAATAATTATAATGTGCTTTTGTAGAGAGATCTTCAAAGAACATTAAATGATTGCTTAGACTTACCTGGATTATTTATCTGCTCAACTTTAGCTGATCAAAGAAAATAAAGACATTGTTAAATAAATGCAAAAAATAACTTTATAGAATAATGAAAATAAATAAATCTTAAAAATGTGGAATAAATAATTTTTTCCCAAAATTTTATTACAATTATGATGATTTATAAACAAATCAATATGTACTTTGGTAGTAATCATTTATTTCATAACATGAAGTATATTTCAACAAAATTTCATGTCAGCTCAAATTTTCAGGTCATCTCATATATGTTCATTTGTTTCTTATTTCTGCGTAAAAATTGATAATAGTGTTCTTTCATGTTCTTTTTTCAACACATCTCACACTGGAGTATGATAAATGCTAGACACAGTCATCTAATTTGACTCAGAACAACGTATCTTTTGCATAAAAATTTCAGGTCATCTAAAATTTTCAGGTCAATTCCAACTTTAAAAGGGGATCGCACTTCTGCGTAAATAACCGATAATGATGCTATTTAATGATATATTTAACGATATATTTCAACACATATATACCTGGAAATATGATAAAAACTCACAAACATACATTAAAATTGACGCAGAACATAGAAATGTATCAATTATATAAAATTTCAGGTCATCTCAAATTTTTATGTCAATTCAAATTTTCAGGTCTTTCGTAATCCTGCGTAAATAACTGATCAGTATGATAAATTTCAACACATATATACCTGGAAATATGATAAAAACTAAAAAATAGACATTAAAATAGACGCAGAACAAAGAAATGTATCAATTATATAAAATTTCAGGTCATTTGAAATTTTCAGGTCAATTCAAATTTTCAGGTCTTTCGTATTTCTGCGTAAATAACTGCTCATTATGATATTTTTTAACACAATTATACCTGGAAATATGATGTAAACCCCCACAAAATAAATTTCATTTGACCAAAATCTTAGAAAAGTATCATTTATATAAAATTTCAGGTCTTTCAGGTCTTTCAGGTCATTAGTATTTCAGGTTTTAGTATGTTCCGTAAACTGTTTACGTTTTAAACTTCTTTTCTACCACCACTGGATCAATTTCAACCAAAATTGGCACAAAGCATCCTAAGTAAAGAGAATTTAAATTTAGGGTCATGGCCACTTTCAAGGGGAGATAATTAATATTCAATGAAAATTTGTTGATATTTTTCCAAAATCTTCTCAAAAATCATTGGGCCAGAAAAGCTGTTATTTGTTTGGAAGCATCCTCAAGTAGTGAAGATTCAAGTTTGCTCAAATAATGATCCCTGGGGGTAGGATGGGGCCACAATGAGGGGTCAAATTGTTCAGATAGGAATATTTAGAAAAAATCTTTAAAGATCTTCTTCTCAAACCGATCGGGCAGAAAAGCTCAAACTTGTGTGGAAGCATTCTCATGTACGGAAGATTCAGGTTTCTTTAAATCATGATCCTCGAAGGTAAGAAGGGGCCACAATGGGGGAGGTCAAATTTTTACGTAGGAATATATAGGGAAAACTCTTAAAAAATCATCTTCTAAAACACAATTTGCCTAGAAAAGCTGTAACTTTAGTCAGTTCAGATAGTGTAGATTAAAATTTTTCAAAATGATAATCTTCAGTAGTAGGGTCGGGCCACATTGGAGAAGGGGGGAAAGGTTTTTCAAATTTTACAAAGGAAAACGTTTAAATTATTCACAAAAACTCAAACGTTATTTTATATGGTTTAACTTGTATGCAAGCATTCTGACATATTGTTGATTCTTTAAAATTGTTTAGACCCTGGCCTCTGGACAATTCTTGGGCCTAACAGAACTTCAATGCTCAATATGTGATATGACTGTTACAAAGGTGCTCAATGAAAAACATAAGAATATGCAAGGTATTTTTTTATTCAGGATCAATTGTACTACATTGTTTGGATATTTTGTACATGATGCCATAAAGCTGATTTTAATATGTTTATTGTTGCATGATATTACATGATAACGCTTTTCTTCTATGACACAAATCCATTCCACAGAGTGATCAAGTTGACGGTAAAACCACGTCTGATTGTAATAACACAGGTATCTTTATTTACAGGTTACGCACCCAACTCTAACAGTTTCTCACCACCACGCATCAACACTCAGTCACGCCTGAACGGCTCCGGACCCTTCAACAGTGGCGCTTCATCACCCCTCCATTCAAGTGTTCATCCGTCTCCATACAGTCCGTCCTATTTGTCTTCCAGCTTTACTCAGAGAGACCTCATTAATGGAGCTTCTCCATATCGCTCACTAGGGGGAGCCTCTAGTGGTTACCATGTCAACAGCAATGGAGTAACCAATGGGATCTCTCCTTATCAGTCATTTGGAGGGGTTTCTGAAAGTTACCATGTCAATGGCAATTTCTCTGTTCATACCACACCCCCCACGCGGGATTACAGAGGCAAACCACACCCCACTTCTGAAAACTCAGGTGCTAGAAGGTGAGATATATAAACCAGAGAAGTTAGACACAAAATATAAAACGACTTTCACTGTTTTAGAATTTTTAGATTTTACAATATTTGACCACAAAATGTGTTTTTAAAATATTTGGAAATTTAAAGATTTTAAAACTTTCATAGATGTTTAATTGCAGAACTTATTTCATACAAGGTCCTGTCACAAAATAAAGGGTTTTTTTTTCATTTCTTGTAGAATAATTCTCTCCTCTTCCTCTCCCACCCCCACAAAAGTTGGTCATTAATCTCCAGCACATCGAGTAAGGATCAGCGAGCCCTCGCGGTATGATGACTACATATGTCGACTTGAGAATCTGCAGCAGAGACTCAGCGGGATGGATTCGGGTGAGAATGAAGGTTCAAGTCTCAAAAATACACCATTGTATTGCAGTGGGTCAGGTTAAAATCAAATTTTATATATCAGCTTTTGATATTTTTTTTGGATGTGAAAAAGTAATCATAACAGTTTGTGATGACATAATGAAATTGATTCCTATTATTTCACTGCATACTTATTTTAAAAGAAATTAACTGTTTCAAACAAAACTAAAAAAATCATTGTTTTCATCAGCCACATTTTCCTTTTAATCTATAACCAAGTCAATCAGAAAAAGACATGATTTTGACACATTTTGTTTGAAGACATCTATTCATTTTCCACTGCTTGAAATGTAACAGGATCACCAAACGGTGGTACATCTGCGCTCATTTTGATTACATGTTGCACCATATTCAGTACTTTTACTCTCATTTTTTGAGTACATTTTGTACCATATTCAGTACCTTTGCACTCATTTTGAGTACAGATGCACTACCATATTAAATACCTTATACGCTAAATTATTCACTTCTAGTAAACTGTCACCAGAATTGCGTTTTAACTACCTATAATACTATATTAAATAACTGATTTTCATTTCATAAGTTTTGTCAAAAAATATCGTAGGATTTATGTGGTCTCCCCTCCCCCTTCCCCCAGCATCAACAATAAAGACTTGTATTGTCAAGTCTAGAAAGGGAAAAGATAGGATCAAACTCTTATTGAGACTGATTTTTTTTTTTATAAAGCATGTCTTTTATTAGTAGATCGCATTTTCAGTTTGAGATTAAAGTATTGTACATGTATATGACTTAAAGGGACATGGTCACAATTTTGGTAAAATTCAATTTTACTATTTTTATTATTTACAATGCTTTAGGAATGTATTTCTTATGATTAAATGAAGTTCTGAGAGTCAGTCATAGAGTTATGAGCAAGATACAAAACTCACAACTCTTTGTCATGTAAACAAGGCTCGTGCCCTGTTTTTTTTTTTTTTTACATAGGTTCAATATACCAGTAAAAATCTTTTTCAAGAAGATTTGCCTATCTTCTCTTTCATTTTAAGCATAAATAAACAGTATCTAATGTTTAACAAATTCATTTTAGGTCTTAAACATGTGTTTGCACTTCAACATTCAAAATGTAAACACAATTAAAGCTTTGTTTACAAAGTGAAGAATTGTAAGCTCTGTAACTCGCTTAAAACTCAACAAAAGATACTCAAATTTGGTTGCCTATTAACAATGCCTTACTGAAGCATTGTAAACATTAAAATCGTAAAAATAATTTTTGACCAAAATCATGACCATGCCCCTTTAGTTGTAATACCTTAAATAAGTCATAGTATCTTATGTTTTATGTAATCTCCCTCTGGCATCAACACTCAAATACAGGTTAGGCAGGGAAATGTAAACTGTAACTCCAACAGGGACCTAACTCTGACCGAGTCTGATTGTTGATAGCATGCTTGTTAGTAGATGACTGAGTTTTAACTGGGGATAAAAGTATTTGACTTAACAGTGACACCTATGTGTGCATTATTTATCTTTCTGATCTCTCAGTACTTTCTGCAGACCCAAAGTTCTGCTCCTGGAACTACTACAATGGTCCATTTAAAATTTATTATTAATTTGAGATCGAAATAGCTTCCCCTAAAACTACTATATAATGACCATTTTAAGTTAGAGATTAATACACCGTAATATATGATTCCATATATTTTGACACTCATTGTTATTATGCAAGTAAATTCTCTAGAGCATGACATATTTCAACCATCAACAAATTCTTAAGCCAGAACTCCAGTAACAGTATATACTGTGTGTATGTCAGAGGAGGCCACGGTTTCTCTAGACATAGAGTGTGTCAGGATAAGCTAGCTCAGTAATGCTGATATCAACAGGCTCTTTGAATCTTACTTGTTGTGGTGTAACTCTTTGATATTTTCTTTCTGTGCTATTGTTTCAAACATTAAGGTTATAAAAAATAATTCAAATTTTTCTACTTTTAAGGAGTTTATTAAATTAGAATTTTCCAGCTTTTAATATATATGTTTATCAAATTTTTAGATGGTTTTAAAATCTATGAGATGTGTTTTGCCTATTTATAAACCTTAAATTGTGTTTATTTTCCAGGTACTCCAAGGTAAATGTTTTTTTTCCACGGAGATAGGCGTGAGATCCAATCACCCTTGTTATAACCTTTGCTGTCACTCTGACCTTGACCAACCTTGACCTTCATTGGCTCCATACTCTCTGATGTTGGACAATAACATTCTTTTTATCTGCAATAATCATATGTCCTGCCATTTCAGGAACCAAAGAAAGGAAAGTAAATAATTTTAAAGTTGGGACCAAATGTTTTATATGTTATTATTTTTATTATTGAATTCATTATCATGGTGTTTGATGATTTTTTGAGCTTAAGCAAATTCTGAACTCATCCAATGATTTTACGTGGCACAGAATGTGCTGTTTTGTACCTATTGTTAAAACAGTCCAGTTACTGTTCATTATGCAAAGACTATAGCAATATTTTATGATATTAATGTCAGTGTTTAATATGGAGAAATGTAGACATAGACTTATTATGTTTTTATGGTGTATGATATTTGTTTCATATTCTATTGGACCATTGCTGTTTAAAACTAGTCCTTACTGTCTGTGATTAAACATAAAATAGCTGCTTGTCTCTATCATGTAAATCTATCAGCCCCCCCCCCCCTCCCCCCGTATAATCTGCCTACCTGCCATGCAGAGGAATTCATTGTATATAACAATAGTCCAACAGTTCTGCCCTTTCATCAATATTTTTCTACTTTTATCTGTATAAGCTATTGTCTGGAACCTGTTTTATCTTGTCTTTGCTGTAACATTGACCCTACTGCCATTATTTGATTCTCACAATTTGGCCAAACACTCAAACTATTCTCCATACGTATTATTAGAAACTGGAATGCATAAATGTCTTTAAAAAAATTACTGTTTTTTTGTGATCGGCTTCGGCCGATCACAGTTGTGTCCATATGAGGCATCCGGCAAATTTTACTATTTGCCCACGCATTGCGCCTTGCACTACTTTATTTACTATACATTGACCGCTTCATGTAAGTTTTTAAATACATGTAGATTACTAAAATGTTATTCCAATGCGTTTGCCTTGAGAGTAAAACATTTATACAGTTACATATACATAATGATTCAAATCACGTTTTTCTTTACACGCGTAAGAATATTAATCGGAAGTGCAATTCGCCTACTAAAAGTAAAGTTTATTCATGCCTTGCTATTTCGGATTTCAACAAAACGGTGCGATATATATTATTGATCATGTTTATTGCATGTACCGTAATCATATTGTGATTTCGCATTACACTAACAGAGCTGACCAATGAAGCTAAATGCCGATCATTCCTTTAAAAGGAATACTTGTTTTAAGTTTAAGTGGTTCTGTATAATAAAATTAACCCAATATCAAAGATCTTAATACGATGGTAAAATCTGCATCAGTCCTCAAAGCCCTTGTCAGATGTAACATGTCATATGTTATAATCTTTGATGAAATCCCATCACATCTATCTATAATGTCAACACAAGGGAGTTTATCCATGCCTGTCAAATATATCTGACTAGATATAATGGTATCATTAGAACCACCTTTGGTTTATTTATTGTCAATCATATTACTTGTAACAAGGATCATTGTTTATGATAAGTGGATTAATGTACACGTTTTGTCATGTATTGGATTATATGTTTGGATGCTGAATTCAAAGTAAAATATTAAAATTACCAAGTGTTGTGTCATTTACAAAACGAAATAGAATGATTATTATTGTCTTGTGATATCGGATAGAAAAAACGCCTACAACCTTTTTATGGTGTAGAGTGAATGACATCTACTAAGTCTTGTGGTGTGTGGAAAAGTGACATCTTAGTCACGTGGTCTGTGGGAGAAAGTGCCATCTAAGTCATGTGGTTCAGGGGAGAAATTGACATCTAAGTCATGTGGTCTGTGGGAGAAAGTGACATCAAAGACATGTGGTATATGGAAAAAAGTGACATCTTAGTTACGTGGACTGGAGGAGAAAGTGAGATCTTAGTCATGTGGTCTGAGGGAGAAATTGACATCTATGTCATGTTGTCTAGTTTATGTGGTCTGGAAGAAAGTGACATCAAAGTCATGTTGTCTGTGGGAGAAGTGATGAAGAGAAAGTGACATCTATTTTATGTGGTCTGTGGGACAAAGTGCCATGTAAGCCATGTGGTCTATAGGAGAAAATGGCATCTAAGCCATATGTTCCGTGGAAGAAGTTATGAAGTGAAATTGACATGTAAGTCATATGGTTTGTGGGTGAAAGTGACATCTAAGTCATATCGTTGCTGTATATCTCCCATATGATTGTTTTATCTCGGATAAAAAAAGGATTTTATCAAGACACATATATCAGAGATAAAGACAGTCAAATTAAAGACAGTCAAATAAAGACAGTCAAATGAATCAAAATCTCCAAAATTCATTTATTTTTATAAATTTACTGGGGCAATATTACAATCATTCTTTTATTGTTGACAAACCATGCATTTAGAATAATATTTAATTAATTATTTATTTTTCGACAAAACATTTGTTGATCATTATGGAAGCACAGTTTTTAGCTCACCTGAGCTGAAAGCTCAAGTGAGCTTTTCTGATCACTTTTTGTCCGGCGTCAGTCTGTCTGTCTGGCTGTCTGTCCGTCCGTAAACTTTTTACATTTTCGACTTCTTCTCAAGAACCACTGGGCCAATTTCAACCAAACTTGGCACAAAGCATCCTTAGGTAAAGGG
>WFKH01002636.1:2436957-2451809 GCA_016163765.1 Magallana hongkongensis | reverse complement strand
TAATCCCCCATTTGTTTTCATTCCTGAGAATGAGACTCAGCCTCAAATGTCTACAGCGTGTATTGTACCAAGCATTGATAGAGATTCATCTACTCCAATTATGAAAGATGATGAGTCTAATCTTCCTGCTGCAAGTTGGACAAATGGCACAGGCACACTTGATGACCAGTCTCAAAATGTTAGTAGCAGACCCTTACAAGCCTTGTCGGCATTACAGCAAAGTACAACAAATTCCTTGGATGTTACCTCTGCTGCAAGTTGCATCACATCTGTTGAAGCGACTGTATGTGCGGATGCACATGAACCGGTGTTATTAAGTCCCGAGTCTGCTTCAGAGGAAAAGAGGCAAGAAGATCAGACTATTGAGGCAGTTATTGCAACAGCAATAGAATATTGCTTAAGTCATAACATTCAAGATCCTGTTGAAATGCTTCGATATTTACAAAGTGTGATTGTTACGGGACGAAAACTTGAAATAGTAGATACATCACAAAGTCTTGAAGGTGCAACAAACTTCATAATTGTTGATCGAAACAACATTCTTGAGACTGCTTTTGATGAAATTGATTCCATTGCAGACCTTAGAACGACGCTTGAAGTGCAGTTTTATGATGAGGTAATTTAATTTTCATTTAACATGTTTAATGAAATACGTTTATCATTCAAATACAATGTATATCAATAACAAGATGTATTTGTGAAACACTAATGCCCTCGTATGGCAGCTTATCATGTGGCCAAGGTTAATTTTTCTGAATTGCACACGAACTCCAAAGGTCAAGGTCAAAAGGTCAAAATTTTTCGTACTGGAAGGAAGGTCTTGTCACAAGGAATACACCTGTGAAATATGAAATCCCTAGTTTTAACTGTTCAAAAGTTTAGGCCAAGGTTAAAGTTTTTGAAAAGTGGGTCAAACTCCAAGGTCAAGGGGTAAAGAGGTCAAATTTGGTGGTACCTTAAGAAAAGGTCTTGTCACAAGGAATGCACCTGTGAAATATGAAACCCATATCCCCACCCATGCAAAAGTTATGGACAAGGTTAAAGTTTTAGCAGACAGACGGACAGAAGAACGGACACAACAAAAAATATATACCCCCCGAAACTTTGATTATAGGGGCATAACAATAGCAATTTATATTATTATTACACTAGTTTGTATTCATGAACATCATCCCAGAATAAAACAGATTTTGCTTTGTTCTTGTTTGAAATTATTTCACACTTCTGAGTATCCTGATTTTGTAATTTTCTGTGAATTTATTTTTGTGAATCCTGTAATGTTACACCAGAGTTTTTGGTTTTGAATAATTGTCTTGGTTTAAATTTACAAATTGTTCTTGAAGAGAAACAAACTCCATTTCATTGTATAATTGACAGACTGCTGAAGATCTTGGTGGTCCAAGGAAGGAATTTTTTCAACTTGTATTATCAGAGATAAAAAGGAAGTACTTTGACAGTGGGCTTCGTGAACACCTTGCTAAGGATTATTTGACAGTAGGGAAAATTATGAGTAAGTGTCATGTTTCGATCAAATCTTTTATAATTCTCACAAAACAGTCTAAGAATAATATAGTGAATATACTGACTGTGCTTTTATTCCCAATATGGATCTTTATCAAGAGGTTCCATTGCCTTAAATGCCTTTTCATTGTTGATCTCCTTTGATATCAGGTACATGCATTTGTTATCAGAGTTCTACAATGTGGAGATTGCTAGCATCTAGACATTGCATTCACTCAATCCCATTTTGTTAAAGAATTGAAATTACTGTACTGAATACATCTATCATGTCTATTGTTTGTTACATGTATTATTAACATGTTTATTTCTTCATTTAAACACTGAATAGGTTTAAGTGTACTCCAGAATGGAAAACTTCCCAAATTTATGGACCCAGCAATCTTGGAGGATGTTTTCAGAGATGCAGATGGAAGCAGTGACTGCATCAAGAATTTGAGAAAGGGTCTGAACTGTTTAGGATTAGTCAAGGTATGATGACCATACTGAGTATATGACAGAAATTACACTCAAACCTGTTTTAATGGCCATTCTAAGAAAAATGTATTAAAAGGTGGCCTTTATGAAAGGTTCTATTAGTTCTTAGTAAAAAATTAGGCCTAAAATAAAATATTATTTATTTGCAGTTGCCTACCGACCCACTGAAAATGCACCCGACCCAAACTTTTTTTAAGCCATTTTGTAATATTATTTTTTTTCTTCAAATTTTTCAGGATATTGAAAGTGTTTCAATGTCAATTTTTGTCAAAAATCTGAAAATAATTTTTTTTCCAAAAAAAAAGAGAATGCCTACCTACCTACCCAGTCTAAAAATTAAGGTCGGCAACTGCAAACGAAGAATTTTTTAGGCTTTGCCTTGTCTGTAAAAACTTATTTTTGGAACAAGAAGAATTTATTTCAAGTGAAAATATATATACTAGGGTTGATGCAAAAGTAATGTCACAACTACAATTTGTTTATTAGTATGTAAGAAATCAGATTCATATGCTAAAATCTTGAAAATTTACAACGATTTTTACTATGAGATCATGGGATTCACGGAGCAATCACTTGACGTAAGGTGACGTGACTACCAGATTTCAACCCATTAAGCTTTGTAGCAGTTCTATAAATCTTTCATTTCTTCAGATTTTTCTTTAGTTATCTTTAAAATTGAATATCTATATCAAGACAAAGAGTCTATGCAGTTAATCGATCAGGTTTGGAAACTATGCAAACAATATAGGTGCAACGCAACGTCCATTCGATAAGGGGGTTTGAAGTATCGATGGAGTTAATCATTCAAAATGTTATTCCTTCCATTCTTATAAAGCTACAACCAGTTGAAAACTTTTATCATTTGTATGTGTAGGATATTCCCGGCATCATCTTAAACATTTTAATCGCTTTTTAGACATTTTCCTGTCTGCACACATAATTTTTACGTAGTGCAGTGCTCCATGACGCTCAATGACATTCCGATTTTTGGCTGTGTTTTTACACGTTGGTCATTTATAAACGGCTTTAAAACAGTCATATGCCCTCCAATTTAGTTCAAAATTTCTCCCAGTGACGTTTCATGAATACTTTAGCGGCAGGTAAAATATCATAAATATCTTTGCGCGACAATTGTGCAATTTTTAATTTTAATAAGAGTCTTTGTGATGTAAACATAATTCAATGAAAATTTTAACTTTGATTCGATTTATTTTTATGCATCTTTTGGTACATAACATTTGAAAATATGACGCCAAATATTAAAGATATTGACACAGTGACATTACTTTTGGATCATCAACCCTCGTAATTATACATTTAAATCCCCCAGATGTAGAAAAAAATACACATTTTAATGAAAATCATATGTGCTTCAAAGATTTTAATTAATTCAATATATATATATATATACACACACACACACACACACACACACACACACACACACACACACACTGTATACATACTGGTACTTTTTATATGCCCGTCTTTAGACGGGACATATCATGTTATGGCGTTTGTGTCCGTTCATCTGTCTGTTAGCTTTCCTTGTGTCCTGCTCACAACTTTAATACTATTAAGCCTTTGATTATCAAACTTTGTCAGCTGATGTACTTCCTGGGTAGACGGTGTGTCGCGCACATAAAGTTGGTCACTCTGCTATGGTCAAAAATGGAAAAATCCTGTTCGGCTCATAACTAGAAAACTATTACTTGCACTTTAAACTGTTTATGATAATTGAACAATATTTGACGGGTGTTTCATGCTGTGTCATGGCACTCTATTTTTACATGTGGTTTATAATGCAATGGAGTCTGCAGTTACAAAAATCCATGTAAATTTATACCAGCGGATTATAGCTGTATAACATTTTTGCATGTTATCTACATACAAAGCTGCAGAAATTCATTACCATGTACTAAACAATTAAATCTGTGGAAATATGACCTCATGGAAATAAAAATGTCTTCAGTACATAAAAAGATGCATAGAAGGAGATAGATACATATATATATATATATATAAGCAACAGGTATCTTCTTCTGGAAAAGTCCAGCTCCATGACCGAGTATGTCATTTCTCATAATATGTTGACCGTGCAACCGTTATGGCGAGCGCAGATATTTATTTTGTTATAATTTAGATCGGGCTCGTCAAACTGCACGTGACATTTGGTGCGTCTAGACTCTGACGTTACATGACGTCGTATGTAAGTTACATTTCCAAAAAGAAGCCTGAACAGTGATGAAAGTAAATGAAGAACGCTTTGTTTACTAATTTATCTTCAATATTTATCCATTAAATCAGGGCATGTTTACTTTTAGTTGAACTTTTGCTGCTATTCTCGCGAGAACTAGCTTAAACAAGTGATGCATTGTAATTCTAAATTACTGCGTCAAAAAATTCTATCGAATGAATGTGCAGTAGTCCGAATTTTCTCTTTGCACAGGTATTGCTTTAAGAGCTCGCAGTGACGAGCGTCGCTTTGCTCGTTGGGCTCGCTATTAGCCGTCATGAGCTGTGATATAAAAGCATTTGACAGTGTTGTTGATGTTCTTTGTATCAGACAGTATGAATTTATACTAGATATTATCAGTATGCCTTCATTTTTCCATATTTTCTTTGCAGGTTGGAAGTGTGTTCCCTATTTTTGTGCACTTATTTAGACCTACTCAGACTACATTGACTCTGAAGGCTGTTATACAGATTTTAAAACCAGCATTTTCTGAAGAGGGATCAAATAGCAGACAACTTGAAAACTCCGTGTATTCAGCATACTTGAAATATTTGAGAGCAGTTGCTAGTAAGTATGCAAGTTGCTGAGCATATTCAGTGATTTTTTAGGGCCGATTTTCGGGCCCAATCCCAATTGAAAATATGTCTGAATTTTCCCAAAAAATAGTGGAAGTTTTCCCAAAGAAAAACTTACAAAATATGTGATAAAATTCAGTGTGTTTATTGCATGTTTTTCAGTGAAGTTGAAGCAGGTTTTGTTGTTCAGCCATGTCAGATTTCTTCATTAGATAATTCAACCACTATTGTTCTTGATGCAAGTAATTAGATAATTCATACCAAAAATAGTCTAGTTTTTGTTATAAAAAAAATGTTTGTTAAAGTAATACAAAGTCAAAAACAAAGCTTTTTGACAATGCTTTTTAAGTGACTGGGTTTTCTGGGAGATTCCCAATTTAGCCTTATTGTCGCTGAAATTCCTAATTCTGAGGGCCCCAACCCCCAGTCCCAAAGTACTGAAAAAAACCCACTGAATTATTGTACAAGTGGAAATTTTAGCGAGAGCGATTTCTCCTAAAAAATTGGTAGGACTGATCCACAATAAACGATCATAGTTTTTATAGCTTATATCTATTTTATATTAGCATCTTTAGGAAATTTAGATTCAAATTTGTTCAAATCATGATTCCAGGGGGTAGGGAGGGGCAACAATAGGGATGAAATGTTTACAAAGGAATAAATAGGAAAAAATCTTCTGTTTAAGAACAGCAAAGCCATTGTTATTGATATGGACGCATTCTCAGGTAGCTTAAAATTCAAGCACTTCTTTTCAGTCTCGTCCGCGTGGTGCTGTGGTTAGAGCGTCTGCTGTAGAGTCACTAAGTAAGGAGTTGTTCTTTACATTGCATGTTCGAATCCCACTGTGGAACGTGGAGACTGGTCCTTCGGATGAGACCCCATAAACTGAGGTCCCTTGTCGCAGTAGGTGCTGGCACGAAAAAGATCCCTCCTTGCTCAATGGCCCTGAGTGCCGAGTATAGAACAAAATTTGCAGCTCTCCACCAGCAAGCAGTGGCAACTCCATATGAGTGAAAAATTCTCGAGAGAGACGTTAAACAATATACAATCAATACTGAACAGATTTGTGCTTTTTTTCTAGCCAATGTGCTCAGGTGAGCAGTGTGGCCCATAGACTAGTCCTGTTGTTTTTAGTGAGAAGTAATTTTAGTGATTAAAATGGTCATATAATGTCAATGTTTATAGTGTTTATAAAACACTGAATAAAAACTGGCTACATATTTAGAAAGATCATAATGCTATCTACTTAAATTTTATATTTCATGACCCCAGGGGAAGGTGTTTTGACTCCAATGCAGGGACAAAATGTCTTACAGAATATATAATGCTTGAGGGTACAAAACACAGTTTTATGTATGACATCAGCTAGGACATTACTTGGTGAGGGACAAGCAAAACTGACCCCTATAAAAAAAAGAAAATGGAGGCTTGTTATATAGACTTTTATACATTAATGGACAGCTAAAATTTTGAATTTAATGAATATTCAAGTACATGTATAATACATAGATCAATTACTAAATGAATATTCAAGTACATGTATAATACATAGATCAATTACTAATACATGTATGGGGTGTTTGACACTTGAAACATAGGGGATATTCAGGGAAGTTTATGCATCCATTGCAGTAAACCTATGCATTTTTAGCTCGCAATTCCTTGATCAACAAACAGTGCAAGATTCTGACATAATAAATTATGTACATTTCACAGAATAAATTCTTAGGTTTTCTTTGAATGTACTTTTAGAATACATTTTCCACCTTTTGAAAGAGGCACAGTACATGCTTCTTAAGCATGCAATTCTGCACATGTGAAAACCAGATGTGTTTTGGGAGTTATCTCCCCCTATTAAAAGTATCCCAAAAACTTATTTTCATCTCTTTTTGTTAAATATTAAGATAAGACTCTTCTTCATGCACATAAAAACAAAGAAGGTGCAATTTTTATGTAGACTTCCTATAAATAGCATGCCTTCTCAGCATGCTTCTCTCTTGAACTCCCTTTCCCTGGATTTTATAAGAAGCTGCATTTAGCTATTTGAATGAAAGCTGAATACACATTTAGAAAGAGGGTAAAGCTATCTACCAAAATCATAAATAACACAGCTCTTGGGGCAAGAGTTCAGGCTTTTGGTAGTGGATTGGGGCAAAATGAATAAGAGATGAATTTTGTTCTATCAGTTTGCTGATATTTAACATTTAAGATTTCTCTTCCTTTAGACTCCATAATGCAGTTTAAATGTAAATATGAGACCTCTTGACAGGTCCCTGTATGGGTTATAATACTCAGGTGACTGTTAAGGCCTGTGGGCTTCTTGTTTGTCTATTAAAATGCCAGTATTTTACATGATCTGTCATTTCTTCTTTTTCACCCTGCATAACCAAATCATCTCATCCATTGAATTTCTTTCAGGTGGAAGGAGAGGATCTGTATCCTTGCACCACATCCTACAGTTTGCTACAGGTACTCCCGAGGAACCCATTCTTGGATTTACATTGCAGCCTTCAATCCATTTTTTTGAAGCGAAATCAAGTTCAGGGTTTATCCCAACTGCAAACACTTGTATCAACAACATGAAGTTACCAAGACCATCTTATGAAATTGCATTACCATCTGAAGAGGAACTTTTTGCATTGTACGATTATGCATTTTTGAATACCTTTTATGGTCTATATTGAATAACTTTATATCAGCTACCTTCTTAACACTGATGAATGTTTTTATTGTCTTCATAATTTCTTATTAGGCTGTATTTTTTTGCTCACCCGAGAGAAAGGCTCTGTCAGTGTTGCTATCTTTTAACATTTTCAGCTTCTTTTCCAGAAAATCTTCAATCTGTTCCAATTTGTTCAAAATTTACCCGGGAAAAAAGCGATCAGTATTTCATCAATGATTAGTGAGTGTTGTTGCTAAAGGCCTTCTTCACACCTCCTTTTTTTGCACTTAATTTGAATGGCATTGGGACAATTTACCTGGCTAATTTGTGTGTGTGCCCTAAAATTACATTGTAGACAAATATATAAGAAAATATTCCAGGATGATTTTGTTCATTACTGGTTACATTAATATAGGAAGAAACTCCTTAGATTTTTAGGCCTGAATGTCAAGGTCATCCTATGAGGACATCTTTTGCTATGGTCTTATTTCAAGAAGTGTTGTGAAGGGTATTCCTCATTCCAGTGCCTATATTTTTATGGCACATGAATTTCAGTGTATCATATTACATATATCATATTACATATTAATAATAAAAAATAGGGTAAGGTGATCAGAAGTGGACATGAATGGAATGATTAATCATGTTTGATGTAATTCTTTTTGATTTGTTGATCCAGAACAGTACAACCTTTGAATCAAGTGTTAAAAGTTCTAATACTTAATATGGTATGTGAATTTTGATTTTTTGAGAATGTTGAATTCCTTCAATCTTTTGTTTCATAATTTTTATTTTTGTCAAACATGGTTGATGTTGATTTATTAATTATGGGATTTCTTTTAGGTATTCTAGGGAAGAATTAATGCAAATATCTTGCTGTTATTTTAAAATATATTGTTAACCCCCCCTCCCCCCAAAGTATATAGGATTTTGGAATCAGCTTGTCTGTCTGTCTGTGCAAATGTGTTCAGTTCATGTATTATTTATGGAGGAACATTAGAATCTTCTACTTCACACAAAGATTCCTTATGACCTAAGGGTGTGTCATGACCTTTACCCAAGGTCATTTGTACAATGTCAGAGTCACTGAAAGAAAAAGTTCATTGTTCTGTTTGGTCCATATAATTAGTATTAATGTTACATTAGGATACGCCTTACTTTCATTTATTAAAAAAAGCCTAGCAGGAGTATATGTCCATTTTGGACAGTTCTAGTTTTGTATACTGTTTTAGTACATCACATTTGGGGGAGCGTGGGGTATGTGAGCTTGCTCACTTTTTCTTTTATTTCATTTTTAAATTGAATGGATGACCTATGTTTTTATTCCAATACATGTAACACTTTTTTTAAATTTATGTATGCTTCCAGACAAAGCAGAAAATGTGTTTGTGTTCTAAATGTTTGACGTTTTTAATTCAATAAAAAAATTTCTGTTTTTTATTTTGATTCCGTAACATGAACACCATTACATGTAGTTCATTTTTAAGATGAAGGGGTTACCTATGTTTTATTCCAATAAAACACCTTTTTATGCGCTCGAATTTATTCGGGGCGCATATTGATTTTGTCCTGTCTGTCTGTTTGTCTGTTTATCTGTTTGTCTGTCTGTTGTCAACTTTAACCTTCGCCATAACTTTTGAACCATAGGAGATAGAGACTTCGTATTTGGTATGCATACTTCACTAATTAGGTGCTTTTAAATGACACCTAGGACAATGAGTTTGTGACCTTAACTGTGACCTATATGCTAAAAATTGCTTTTTCGAAATTTGTTGCCACCGGGCGCATAGTGTTTCACAAACGCATCTAATTTTAATTTGATAATTTGTTTGCCCTCTAAATGCACCGTTACTGTATTTCTTTTATGGATCCGCCATCATATTTTTATAAAGAGTGAGAAAATTCTGATCTTAAATTCATGTCATTTGATAAATTATGAGTAGTTCTTCAAAGGGAAAAAAGCCAAGTTAACCAAAATAAATACAAGATGTGTTTGTGAAACACTGATATCCCAGAATGGCAGCGTATGGCGAGGGTTGAAGTTTCTCTAATGCAAGTCAAACTCCAAAGGTCAAGGTCAAAAGACAAAATTTGTTGTTATCCAAAGGAAGAGCTTGAAACGAGGAATACATCTATGAAATATGAAAGCCCTAGTGCTAAATGTTCAAAAGTTATGACCAAGGTTCAAGTTTTTGAAAAGTGGGTCAAACTCTTGGGTCAAGGTAAAAAATATACCCATTGAAAGGTCTTGTCAGAATGAATACATATGTGAAGTATGAAAGCCTTAGCACCAATTTTCAAAAGTTATGGCCAAGGTTAAAGTGTGAAAATGTTTGTAAAAGTTGATCAAACTTCATGGTTAAAAGGTCAAATTTGGTGTTACCGCAAAAAAGGCCTGGTCATAAGGGATACTTTTGTAAAATATGAAAGCCAGAGCCCAACCCATTCAAAAGTTATGTGCAATTTTAAAGTTTTTGCGGACAAACAGACAGACCGATGGACGGAAAGGGCAAAAACTATGTACCCCCAAATCTTCGATGACAGTGGCATGAAATAAAACTGCTATTGCATAAGAATATTGCACGTACTCTATTACCACTACATTGAGTAGGATCCCCACCCGCAAAATTGAATCTGTGTTGGATTTCCGGGCATTGGGCGAGGCTGAATGCACATCTCTACTTCAGTTCCTCAAACAAATAAAAGATAGTGTTTTCAACATTGCGTACATGTATAGAAAAGGTAACGCACTACAAAATGTGAAGCTTAGTTCCACACAATATTTTTTTTTAATTTTTTTTCTAGCAATTTTGCCCAAACGCAAAAGACAGATAACAAGATTAAAACAATATATGTATATATGTGTGTATGATGTGAAACACTGGTAGGTATGTTTAATATCTTGTAATTGGACATGTATTTATCTGAGCTGTCACAGTTTCTAAGTGTATCTTTCAACAATATCCAAACATCTTTGAAAATCAGCTATTCCATTACTTTGACAATCCCTGTGAAATTCTTGTTCTAAAGCATTTTGGCATTCTTGACTGATCATTGTGGAAAGGGATTCAAATATTGGCCTGCCTTCCTCAACAATGAATTCATCTACAAATCCCTCAACTCCATAGTTCTGCATATTTTCATGTTCATCCAGACCAACTGGGTTTTGTAACTGCCCTGAAGTCCATAAAATTAATGGGGTTGACTTTACTGTGCGCAGTCTATGCCTAGCCCATGCATCACTCCAAAATGCAAGCTTTCTGTTGATTTCTGAACATAATAAATAATGGAGAACAGCTAAATGAACTGGGTTGAGGGAGTCCAGAATACCAAGGTCCTCCATATGATAAAATAAGTTATAAAAATATACAAGAACCCCATCGTACACGTCTCTCCAAAGTCTCTCGATGCGCTGATTTTGTGTGCTTTTTCCAGTAAGCATACTCCCATGACCTTTTTTGGACAACATGTAGTCAGCCACAGAAATATTTTCCATACCTTTATCTGATCTAACCCGATTTGGTAAACCATATTGTTCCACGCCTGACAAAAAACACTGCAGTACTGTTTCAGCTGTATTATTGTCTGTGCATCTTAAGAACATCACCAGTCTGCTAAAACCATCTATTCCGCCAACAATTATGAATCGCCAACGCACAAGTTTATGATTAGTGTCTATGTGCCATAAATGGTTTGGGCCCGTTACATTATAAACACGTCTGTGCAGTCTGCCAGCTTGTCTCTCACAAACACCACGTTCATCCATTCGATGTATGCTTTCTCTTAGTCTCCACCTAGGAACCCTTATCCCTTTTAAAGTTATCATCTGTCTTACGAGATTTTCTCCACAGAGGGGGAAATCTTTTAAAATTTCCCCGAGTTTTAAATCGAGGTCATTGTCGGATATTTCTGAAAAATTCATTTTACTAAGTCCATACTGTGCCATTCTTCTGTAAATCGTTCTTTTTGACACTGAGAGAAGGTTTGAAATGTAAGTAATTGAGCATCCATTTTCAAGGAACATTTCTAATACTGTTTTTGGAATATCATACATCGGCGGACCACACTGAGGCCATACCTTTTTTGGCTTTTCAGTTCCAAATTTCACACACTCGTTTCTTAATCTCATCATATCCCTTGTATTTGAGATCCCAAAAGTTTGGAATTCGTGTGCAGATAATTTACATACAATATCTGTGGTTATTTTTTCAGCCCTGAACCTGTCGTGAAACAGATGTAAGTTTAAATCCTCCAATACCTTTCCTATCAACCCTGTGGAATCTGCCGCCATTTTGTTTAGGAACATTTATAATAAGAGCCCCTGTGTAAAATTTAAGTATACCAGCATATAATAATGAACCCACAGCATATAATAATTGAACCACAGTATATAATTATGAACCCACAGCATATAATAGCGAAGCCACAGCATATAATAATACAACCACAGCATATAATAATAGATCCACAGCATATAATTATAAACCCACAGCATATAATAATAGACCCACAGCATATAATAATAGAACCACAGCATATAATAATATACCCACAGCATATAATTATAGAACCACAGCATATAATAATAGAACCACAGCATATAATTATAGAACCACAGCATATAATTATAAAACCACAGCATATAATAAGGGAATCACAGCATATAATTACAAACCCACAGCATATAATAATAGAACCACAGCATATAATTATAGAACCACAGCATATAATAATAGACCCACAGCATATAATTATAAAACCACAGCATATAATAATAGACCCACAGCATATAATTATAGAACCACAGCATATAATAATAGACCCACAGCATATAATTATAGAACCTAACATAAGGCAGCCATGGCGTTCCATAGTGAACTTTGTTTAGAGATATCCTGTATGCGATTGTTTTTGCTTAATTAAGAGGAACGTGCGGCCATGCATCTTGTACTTTTGAGGATCAAAATGTAAACATTTCTTGATCTGGTTTAAAAAATTATTTCTGCCCAAAAATGTTGTCTAAAGATATAAAAGCAATAAATATGAGGTTTTACATGATTTTTGTATGCAAATTACGCACACAAAAAATAAAACAATCATGATGCCTAAATTATTTCATATAATATCGATTTCTCTTCAACACTTCTCCAACAGACCACGACTTACATCTCAATTTCACTTCATAACTTCTTCCACAAAACACATGACTTTGATGTCAATTTCTCCTACAGACAACATGACTTAGATGTCAGGTTTTTTTCACAGAAAACATGACTTAGAAGTCACTTTCTTCCACAGACCACATAGAATAGATGTCACTTTCCCCCATAGACCACATGACTCAGATGTCAGTTTTTCCCACATATCGCATGAATAAGATATCACTTTCTTCTAAAGACCACATGACTTTGATGTCACTTTCTCCTACAGACAACATGACTTAGATGTCACTTTCTCCCACAGACCACGTGACTTAGATGTCACTTTCTCCCACAGAACACGTGACTTAGATGTTACTTTCTCCCACATACCACATGACTTAGATTTCACTTTCTTCCACACACACGTCATTTAGATGTTACTTTCTCCCACAGACCACACAGCTTAGCTGTCACTTTCTCATCATGACATTTCCCACAGACTGCACGACTTAGATGTCAGTTTTCACCCCAAACCGCATTAATTAGATGTCATTTTCTCCCACAGACCACATAACTTAGATGTTAGTGTCTCCCACAGACCACATAACTTAGATGTTAGTGTCTCCCACAGACCACAAAACTTACATGTCACTTTCTCTTCATCACTTCTCTCTTCTCCTATAGACCCATTACTCTGATGGCACTTTCTCCCACAGACCACGTGACTAAGATGTCACTTTTCCACCCACCACAAGACTTCTAATGTCATTTACTCTACACCGTATAAGAAAGTTGTGGTAGTCTTTTCTATCTGATATCACAAGGCAATAATATCCTATCTCGATTTGTAAATGACAAAACACTCGATAAATTAAATATTTTACTTTCAATTCAGCATCCAAACATTTAATCCAATACATGATAAAACCTGTACACTAATCCACTTATTATAAAACAATGATTCTAATTACAAGTAATATGACAAGTCATATGATTGACAATTAATAAATCAAAGGGGGCTCTAATGATACCATTATATCTAGTCAGATATATTTGACAGGCATGGATAAAATCCCTTGTGTTGACATTATTATAAAATGTGATGGGATTTCAAATTGTCAGAATCAAAAGGTGGCAGTAGGGTCAATGTTACATCGATGACAAGATAAAACAGGTTCCGGGCAATACCTTATACAGATAAAATTATAAATATATTGATAAAAGGGCAGAACTGTTGGACTATTGATATATACAATGAATGCCTCTGCATGGCAGGTAGGCAGATTATATTGGGGGGGGGGGGGGGGGATAGATTTTTATGGTAGAGAGAAGACACTATTTTTGTTTTTTCACAGAAAGTAAGGACTAGTTTTAAACAGCAATGGTCCCATAGAATATAAAACAAATATCATACACCATAAAAACAACTAAGTCTATGTCTACATTTCTCCAAATAAAACTCTGACATTAATATCATAAAATATTTCTATAGTCTTTGCATAATGAATGGTAACTGGACTGTTTTAACAATAGCTACAAAACAGCACATTCTGTGTCACGTAAAATCATTGGATGAGGTCAGAATTTGCTTAAGCTCAAATAAATCATCAAACACCATGATATTGAATTCAATAATAAAAAAAATAACATATAAAACATCTGGTCCCAACTTAACAATAATTTACATTCCTTTCTTTGGTTCCTGAAATGGCAGGACTTATGATTATTGCGGATACAAAGAATGTTATTGTCCAACATCAGAGAGTATGGAGCCAATGAAGGTCAAGGTCAGTCAAGGTCACAGTGATGGCAAACTCTGGATCTCATGCCTATCTCCGTGGAAATAACCTTGACCTTGGAGTACCTGGAAAATAAACAAAATTTAAGGTTTATAAATACTAGGCAAAACACATCTCATAGATTTTAAAACCATCTCAAAATTTGATAAACATATTAAAAGCTGGAAAATTCTAATTTAATAGACTCCTTAAAAGTAGCAAAATTTGAGTTATTTTTTATAACCTTAATGTTTAAAACAATAGCACATAAAGAAAATATCAAAGAGTATACACCACAGCAAATAAGATACAAAGAGCCTGTTGATATCAGCATTACTGAGCTAGCCTATCCTGACACCCTCTATGTCTAGAGAAACCCTGGCCTCCTCTGACATACACACAGTATATACTGTGTTACTGGAGTTCTGGCTTAAGAATTTGTTGATGGTTGTAATATGTCATCCT
>WFKH01002636.1:2419481-2436857 GCA_016163765.1 Magallana hongkongensis | reverse complement strand
GTATAGTAAATCATTTAGGAAACTCCCTAAATCTTTTGGTATTAATACTTACACCCTTATTTATCCTTTATTATATAAATACCAAGAATTAAACAGCATTAGTTTAAGGAAAAATCTTTTTATTCATAAATGACACCCCCATGAAGGAACCCATTTTCTTCATTATAACATTAAAAAATGGGTATAATTAAACGCTTAGAAGACCCCCTAAAACTTTAAGGAATAATTCTTACACCCTCATTTATCCTTAATTACATTTATACCAAGAAATAAACAATATTAGTTTAATTAAAATTCTTTTTATTGAGAAAAAACACCCCCATGAAGGAACCCATATTCTTCATTTTAATGTTTAAGTATGGATATAGTTAAACACTTAGTAGACCCCCTAAAACTTTTGGGATTAATACATTTACCCTTATTTTTTCTTTGATACAAATAATACCAAGATATAATCAGCAGTAGTTTCAGGGAAAATTCTTTAGTTAATAAATGACACACACCTGAGACAACCCATAATTTCATTTGTTATTAGAAAAATCAGGATTGTTTACCAGTTAGGAAACTCACTCAATCTTTTGGGATCAATATAGTTACCCTTATTTCTTTTTAATTACATTAATACAAAAAAATAATCAACATAACTTTAAGGAAAAATTATCTTATTATGAGATTAAACCCCCATCAGAAAACCCATAATATTCATTTTATCGATGAAAAATCAGTATAGTTAATCACTAAGGAAACCCCCTAAATCTTCATGGATCAATATTAATATCCTAATTTATCCTTAATTACATTGATACAAAGAAGTGAGCACCTTTAGTTTAGAGGATAATCCTATTTTTTCTTAAACTTACACCCCTAGTAGGAAAGCCATGTTTGAATTTATCACTTAAAAATCTATTTACTTAATCACTTTGCTTTAATATTTTAAACTTTTAATCCTTTAATCCTCTCATATATCTTGATTTATATATTGAGTGCAATCACCTAAGAGTAGATACAAAAATAAATTTAATGCATTTATCTAGTAGTTCAGTCTCCACCCCATCAGGTTCACTTATAACTCAGTTGCTTTTTTCCATATGCTCAGGGATTATCAGCAAAATAGCCTTTAAACCTTTTTATTTCTTCTCAGTAAGTAGTACAGTTCGATGACTATGTACGAGGGTTCGATTCCCTCCCTAGGCATAATGGAATGGAAAGCTAGTGCAAAGCGGGCAGATAGCCTAGTGGCCCCACATAGTCAGAACTGTATACATAATGATTGAATAGAACATTCAAAGTGCTTCTTAGAGAAAATGACACACATAGCTAAATGAACATGTGTTGTGCTTGACAAAAGTTAACCATTAGATTGTACATGTATTACTTTTTTATGTTGATAGTGGGAATTGAACCCCCTTCTTTACCTGGTTGATAATGGAAAATGTGCTCAAATACATCATATCAGCTTTATTTGTGATTATATATATATTTTAGAGAGAGAGATATCTTTGTAAGTACAGTTCGATGACTATGTACGAGGTTTCGATTCCCTCCCTAGGCATAATGGAACAGAAAGCTGGTGCAAAGCGGGCAGATAGCCTAGTGGCCCCACATAGTCAGAACTGCATATCTAATCATGATAGAATAAATTGCTTCTAAAACATTCAAAGTGCTTCTTAGAGAAAATTGAACAAATAGCATAAAGAACACGTGTTGTGCTTGACAAAAGGTAACTATAAGATTGTACATGTATCACTTTTTTTCTGTTAATAGTGGGATTTGAACCCACTCCTTTTCCTGGTGATAACACGAATGTGCTCGAATACAACATCTCGAATACACCATATCAACTGTATTGGTGATTATGTGTCTAAATCAGATAAAGAAAGATAGAGAGAGAGAGAAAAATCTTGTTTGTTTGTAGGTAGTATGCAGTTCGATGACTATGTACGAGGGTTCGATTCCCTCCCTAGGCATAATGAAACAGAAAGCTGGTGCAAAGCGGGCAGATAGCCTAGTGGCACCGCATAGTCAGAGCTGCATACATAATGATATTACACATAACATTCAGAATCGAACAGCTCCGAAAATATCAAGAAAAACGACTATCTTGACGTTAATTCAAGTATTTCCATGATAAAGCAATGCGACAATACTAATTGAGTTAAGATTTAATCGAGTTTTTGTCGATTTCAACTCGTTCAAAAAATTCACCCTGTCGAAAAATAAAATTCATCAAGTGACTACTTCGGGTAAGAAAATCTCCAAAAATAGACATCAAAATGAATATGTTTATGTAAATTCAAGTATTTCGATGTTAAGCCAATGCGATAAACCTCATTAGTTAACGATATACTGTTTAATTTAACGATTTATAGCGGTTCAACAATTTCACCCTCCAAATTTTGATCGCAGACCCTGGATGGTCATTAAGTTACAAAAGTGTCGCTACTGGGGTTAGCCATTATGGAGACTATCGAAGTTATTGCGACGGGACCCAGAGGGTTAGAGACCGTTTTTGATGTTTTCTACAGATCCGCTAACGGTCAAAAATGAAAAACGGCAAAGTGGCCAAACCCTGAAACTTTAAGTTACGATTAACACTATTTAAGTTACGAAGCACACTTTTAAGTTACAAGGCACACTTTTTTAAGTTACGAAACACACTTTTTTCATTAAGTTACAAAAAGTGTGCCTTTAAGTTACGAAAAGTGTGCTTTTTGACCCATTCTCCTAACCCTGACCCTAACCCCTAACCCCTAACCCTAACCCTTACCCAAACCCTAACCCTGCGCAACTGTTATTGTCCAGCGCAACAGCAATGTCATGATGAACACGAAAAAAGGCTGTTTCGGTGGAATGGTGTTTTCTATATGCAGATTGAAGATTATCATTATGATGGTTTTGTTCTAAATGACGAGCAATTCGAATGGCAATAACTTTTTCAAAAAATTTTGATATGAACGGCAAGTTAGAGACAGGTCGATAATTTTTGAAATTTTCTTTATCCAAACCAGATTTTTTAGCAAAGTCTTGACAACTGCCTCCTTGAAACTCGATGGAACAGAACACCGATTTGTTGATGATGTCAGTAATATGAGGTACGAACACTGAGCTTTCACATTCTTTGAGTAGATTGATTGGTAACGGGTCTAAACAACATCTTTTTGATGCCGAATTTGAATGTTCAAGACTTCCTCACAGGATGTAGGATCAAAATTTGTCAAGGTTTGACCATCAAACGGTTTATCAAATGCCATGACATCAGTTTTTTCGTCTCTACTTTGACTGACCAGCTTAGTTTGTATGTCATTGATCTTATTGCTGAAATATAATTCAAAGTCATTTGTTAATTCTTAATCAGATGTGCAGTCAGGAAGAATTGGAACACTGGATTCCCCATGTAGTGAATTTGAAATTTTGAAAAGTTTCCCTTGGTTTTTACCACAGGAAATTATTTTAGACAAAAAGTAGTTTTGTTTGCTTTTGTGCTATCCGCGCACTTCTCTTTGTAAATTAAATAATGCACTGTTAGGTTTGTGCGTCTCCAGACCCTTTCAGCTTTTCTTTTCTCGCGCTTTGCATGGCGTAGGGGAGTACCACTTTGTGTATGGTCTTATCGTTATTTCCTTTCTTAATAGAGGCGCGTGTGTGTCAACAAAAACCCGCACGATAGAATTATAGTTATCCACATGGTCTTCAAGTGGTATGTCATCTGATTTCAAGAAACTTAGCGATTTATTGAGGTCGGAACTTAGATCCTCTGTATTAACTTTGCGAAATTGTCGGAAACTCAGTTCTTTCTTAGGTTTCTCTGGTTTTGAGACATTCAAAACTGAACAGATGACCTTGTGATCTCCGGACACATTCCCTCGAAGATCGCATAATAAAGGATCCTTCACTACCGGCTTAGACATCAGGATGGTGTTAGACTCTCTGGTGATAAACAAATCCAGTATATGGCCCTTGTTGTGGGTTGCGTCAACAACATGTTGTTTTAAACCAAACTCATCAAGGGAGTTTAGGAACCTCCGCGTGTCAAAATTGTTCAGATTGTCGACGTGGATGTAGAAATCGACTGTGATGAGAAGTTCTTCTGATGTTACAACTAATGTTTCTAAATGTTGAGAAAACTCCTAAAATGAAACTGGACACACTTAATGATGGGGGTTTATATACTACAGACGTTCTGAATTTATGATTTTGTGAGTACAAGACACATCCAATGTGCTCAAATTGAACATTCTCACAGGATTGCTTTTCGTCGACTATTTTTAGATTTAGTCTAGCTATGACAGCTACACCTCCTCCTTAACGACCTCGTCTGAGTTTGTGATACACTTTGTAGCCGTCGGGGGTCAGCTCGTTCAACAGTTCGTTCAACATATAGAACGAGTGAGTGCGCAATATGTCGCTTCTTTTGTTGGCAAGGTTATTTCAATGAAACATGCGTTAGCTGATGAAAGGGTACTTAAGCATGGATTTATGTAAAAGACTGGTTGGGATAGTGAAATGAATTTGCCACGTGATTGCGTCACAGAACTGTGGGGTTTTTTTCTATTTAGTTAGTTAAAACTTGTTTCTGATTCTTTTGAGCAATCAATAAAATATGTTCAAAACATCAAAATAACTGGGTTTTTTTCTGGAATAAACTTTGGGTATTTTGCTAAGATGAATAATCACATGCTTTAAAAAAAATCAAAAATTCTGTTTGCTGTTTTGCTGTTTAAGAGAGTTTGCAGGCGCAGATTATTATGTTGAACAGGATACAAAGATTGTACCTTATGTTGAGTGACTGGGAAAAATCAAAAAGTAATACGTGGCGGAATTGAAACTAAATGTGATCATTGAAAGTTTATGTAATGATCTGTCGGATAAACTCGAAAAAGTGTACACAAATAATCAAAACTCTGTATTAGATGCTTGTAAAGGTATTATGAACAATGAGCTGCACACTTGCATCAGAAATGTTTGGATTATGTGTGGCACATTAAATAAAATTGAAAAAAGAATGGATTTTTAGAAATATGAATAAAGTAGCAGATGAGCTAAGTAAGTTGTTTGACTATGATGACTAGGTAGTTTCAGATAAAAAATTTTAATGTTTTAATAAGATGCGGTGTAAATATACTTGTGACTTATTTGCAGACACCAAAAATACACAAGTCCAAAATGTAATCTAGATACTCTTATTCTGGGACATCAGGAGTTTGCACAAAATTGGGCCGATGAAAATTGTTGGGTTGTCCCGCCTCCTGCTTGTATTTGTCGATTGTTACATTAATTATTCCAAAGTGGAAATCGTCTCTTTGTTTTCGCCATTAGTTTGGAATGCTACCTCTAATAACTTTTAAATGTGTAAAAGTTTATTGAATAGTGTATTAAAATCCAAAACTTTTTATAAGGCTGGTTCAGATACTAAAATTATTTTTGCTGCAGAAAGGTTAAAAAGAAATTTGCTGTTTTTGACAGTGGATTTTAGAGGTGTTAAAATTGAATTAAAAACTGTGAGGAGAATTGAAGAATTTTAAGCAACATGTGCATTTTATTCTTTTAATGTTGGATTTATGCATCATGTGCGAAAGTTACATAATAGTGACACCATGTGTTCCTTTAAACTACCATGTGCAAAAGAAGATTTAAAAATTAATGTTGATCATTTTGTATGGTTATGAATTTGAATTGATTTAAAAAATTAAACATATAGGTATGCAATGTTTGGACAGAAATTCAGGATTTGGACAAAAACAGCAGATTTTTTATCAGTATCTTCGAACGTCATCAGAAGAGGAAGGACTTGTGAATCTTCATCAAGTTTTTGTAAATTCTTCCGGCAACAAGCAAAATGCTGATTATACAAGGGCGCTTCCTGGACAATAGAAATACTATAGTTTGGCTCCGCTACTTCGTCAGAGGTTTGCAAATCGATCTTTCTTTTCTTTATCTCTGGAAAAACCGGCGAGGTTTTCTTCCGTCGAATTATTCCCGTTTATATATTTTTTTCTTCAAATAAGGGTTCATCAAGATCTTCTTGGGAATTTTCTACAACATCAAATATCTATAAGGCATTTATTGTTCTGTAATAAATCCAAACTAAGGATCCTGTCAACTTTCACATCTGCTACCACAGTTTTACAACATAACTCTTAGGTATCAAGTTAAATGGAAAATTATCATCTCCCCTCCTGAACAGACAAAGGTGTACCATCAGCATTCACCAATGTCTGTGTAACTGGTGCAAGTCCATTTTAACCAGTTTCCACTATTTTAGCATGCACTCTATCTGACAAAATAGTAAGCGTGTCACCAGTGTCTAACAATAAGTTACATTGAACACCATTTACCATCGCACTTATAAACATTCCAGATTCCTTGATTTTCAGGTAACTTTTATTGTGGTTGAACTGGAGACAATCGAACCATTTTGAAGATTGGATTCCTTATTTCCCTTCAGATGGTTTGATTGCTTCTGACTTTTGCTTCGTACTTTCATTCTGTTTGTTTTTCGTGTAACAGTCATTCATCGTATGGCCTTTTCTACCACAGTGGTGACATTTGAAAGGAAAGTTGTGTCTGTTAAAATGCTAGAAATGGCTGAAATCTGCACTTCTTTTGCTAAAACTACATTTCCAAATTTTAAAGAGATACCTGTATGCCATATGCCGTAGCTCTTCCCTGACATTTTGATCTGAGTGTGCATCATGTGCCACTTGGTCGTTGCTTGCATTTCTGGCATATCCCACATTCCTTCTTTTTTGTCGTCCTGCTCTACGAATGCTTCAATTTTTATTGAAAAACGTATCGCATCATTTAAGGATTTGGGTCCGGATTGCTGAATGCGAAGTCGCATATAATAGTAAGTGCATCTACAACCTGATCTTTAGCTAAAATCTCGGTAACTTCTTCAGAAGCTATTGGATACGCGGGATCTACTAAAAGTCGAATGCTTTTAGCACGTTCTGGTAAAGATTCGTTTGTTTTCTGTCGTTTTTCTCTCAGCATAGCCCGCTAAAGCTCATCAGTTTTATATGCTGACTCAAATCTTGACTCCGGTGCATCACACAACTGTGATTAGGTACCATTTGAACCTGTTCTCGTGTTACCAAGAACAGTTTAATCCTGTCCCTTAAATAAGTCTGCTAGGTACAAGCATTTCTGGTGTGAATTCCTGGATTTGATGTCACTGCATAAAAAAAGAGTCTCATAATTTATACAAGACCTAGATCTATTGTACGTCGCTGGTTTCATTACCGTTTTTTGGTATGGTATTTGGATCATTGTAACTCAATGGCATACCAGGACTACAGAGATGTCCATATAATGGTTCATGTTCATGACTGGGTTGTGCTTGTTTGACCATGTAGCGGTGGACGTGACAAATGAAGATAAAGTACTTCGAGTACTTAAGGAAGAAGTTGGCGTCAGGTATGTCTCGGTCAATACTGGCTTTTTTATGTACCGAAACTTGACAATTTATTTTCATCTTCTTTTTGAAAATTTCTGTTGTAAGCCTGTTTTTCTTTGTACAATGTGTAACCGGGCTCTGGATATCTCATGTGTCCAAGTCTATCTCCTTTGTTCCTTGGTTTTCTAAAGACTAATTTATTCAAATTATTGTGAAAGATCTTTTGCCTGACATCAATTCCAGAATTTTGTACCAATGAAGTCTTAATAGTCTGCAGTGTTAGTTTTAATTTTTTCAACGCTTCTCTGAGTTTTTCCCTTCTGGCATCTATTGCACTGAGGTCAGCCAATAAAACATCTTCTTTATTACCTACGTTTACCTACGTTCATTATGAACGCAGGAGCTGCTGCTCCTCTATTTTCATCTCTGTTGTCTCGTCGGACTGTGTGATAGCCTGGTCATTTCCCCTAATTGGTCCCTAATCTACAGTGTAGTCGTATTTCATTGGATAGTATCTATCTAGTCTGTTTTTGAAAATCTTGACTTTGGTGGCGGATACAACATGCCCAGGAAGGTTGTTCCATGTGTCAGCTACCCGGTTTGTGAAGAAGTGTCTCATTATTTACATCTCTGCTTTGCAACTTTCATATTATATCCTCTGGTGTTACTTGTATTCAAGATAAACATTCCTTCTGTTGTTCTTTTATCATAGATTCCAGCTATTATTTTTCATGCTTCTATCATATCTCCACGTAAGCGTCTAAATTTAAGTGTTGGTAATTTCAGTATTTCCAGTCTTTCCTGATAACTTTTCTCTGACAGGTGTGGTAGCATTTTTGTTGCTCTTCTTTGTACATTCTCAATAGATTCAAAGTCTTTACATTTATAGGGGTATTATACGCTGTTCACATATTCTAGATGAAATCGCACTAACGCCTTAAATAAACAGAATGATTTATAATCTAGTAAGCAGAATGTTCGTTGGATGCCAACTTTTGATTTGCTATGTTAATCTGTGTTTTTATGTGCCTATCAAAACATAAGTGACTATCGATGTTGACCCCAATATCCTTTTCTGATTCCACTAATTCTAGAATTGTATTAGTTCCGTCATACTTCTTCATAATGTATGTGTACTTGTCATTTTCTTTCCATTTGCTGTGAACCCTCAGCACCTTGCATTTGTCTGGGTGGAATCTTAGCATTCATTCAACACTCCAGTCAAAGAGGTTGTTCAATTCTGTAAGGTTTTAATGTCGTTTTCAGTTCTAATGTCACTAAACAGTTTGGTGTCGCCAGGAAAGAGAAAAACTATATTCAGGTATGTCATTGATAAAAATGACGAACAAAATGGGACCTAGGACGGAGCCCTGCGGAATGTGCATATGCTGTTTCCTTTCACTCAGGAAGCTCTCAACCCAACGGCATATCATTAAGCTTATACCATATTGCTTTAGTTTCAACAAAAGGCGCTTGTGGGGGACTTTATCAAATTCCTTCATAAAGTCCACGTAGATGGAATGAACTGTCCCTCCTTTATCTACGATTTGTGTCCATCTGTCAAAAACCTTTAAAAGTTGTAGTGAGGTGAATCTGCCGCCAATAAATTCAAACTGTTTGTCGCTGAAGAGATTATGAATGTTCATGTGTTCTACTATCTTCGTCCGAATTAGTTTCTCCATAACCTTGCATAAAACACTTGTGAGACTAACTGGTCGGTAGTTGGACGGTGAAGTTTTATCTTATTTTTTGAATAATGCTGAAATTTGACCAATTTTCCATTGTTGTGGCGCAATTCCGCTATTAAAACTTTCGTTGAAAATCAGGCAAAGTCGGGCATCAATAACATCTGCCATTTCGAACAACACTTTCGGGTGATCCAGACCAGGTGACTTGGTCGTGTTTAGTTCCTTCAAAATCTTATTTATGTCGTCTTGGGTGATAGGCGCATCAGATGATGTTTCAATACAGTAACTCTTTACAGAATCAACTGGGTTTTCTGTTTCTGACGTGAATACACTGCTAAAGAATTCTGCAAGTACTCCTGCTTTCTCAGAGTCAGTTGTAGCAACAAAAGGAGTTCTGTCGACTTTGATGTGTACCTCTGATATGCCAGATACAGATTTGCGTTTCGAGTTAACATATTTCCAAAAGTTTTTACAGTTAGACTTGGCAGTTACGGCAATCTCTCTTTCCCTCATTTTTCGTTCATTCCTTGTTACTGTTTTCACCTTGTTCCTCGCTTTACAGTAATCTCTGTAGTGTTTACTGACTCTAGTTCCAATATAACGGGTCGACAGTCTGTGTTTCCTTCTAATACATTTTATAGTATCATTTGATAGCGGCATTTTCCCCTTTTAATTACCTCGTTTTTACAGTTGTCAATCGATTCCAGTAGTCTCTACATGAATATGTCTATCATGTCCTCAGTGTACTTTCCACTCAAAAGCTTTTGCCAATCAAATTTTAATTCATTCCTAAGCTTATCGTAGTCGCCTTTGAAATAATTGTATTTCTCACTTATGATAGATTCATAGTCAATTTAACATCTATAGTCAAAAAGAACACTGAAACCCAGTGGATTGTCAAACACAATTTTCGATACCCGATATTTATCATTCCCTTGTACAAGATCTAGGACTGGTGGTTCCTGGTTTATTCGATATCTTGTAGGTTAATCAAACAACTGGTCAAAGTAAAATCCCGGATACAATCCATAAACTTCATGTTTATTTTATCTTTTCCTCTACAATCCGCCCAATCAACTTTAGGGAAGTTAAAGTCTCTAGTTATTAAAATATGGCTGAACCTATCCTCTAGTTTACGGACTTGAATTAGTAATTTGTTTAGTTCCTGTAAGTTTGCCTCATCAGACGAAGGACTCTAATATATCCAGCCAACAAGTAGTTTGTCACAATTTTTAAAAAGTTTTCTTCATCCATAAATGTTCTTTGAAGTTATTACTCATTTTGATTGAATTTGTTACCAAATTGTGTATTCAATAGATTAGTGTGTGTTATTTTGGTAAACTTTATAAGGTCACTTTACTAGGTAATACAGGATACCAAAACTCAGACTCTACCTCAGCTTATACCTGGTAAAAAAAACCACAGTACCTAAACTTTTTAAAACAACACACGGTAAAATAAAACTACGAACAAATTCACTAAAAACAAATACACTTGTGAATCAAATCAAATTAGTATCATATCCCTTAACCAGCTGCCGACAAAATTTAACGTGATTATATGAAATTTTCTTCTACTCTCTCTGAGTTTTAACGAGTTGCTAATATTATAATTTTTATACCACAGTTTTACCGTGTATACATTTTATTGTTTTCACATAAAAGATATTTAAATGAATATGTGATGAATATAATAGAAATGAATGGTTATACCAGAATATGACTATAGCTTTCTTACCAGATACAATGCAAGGCGTCACTCACACTTGTTTCCCATCAGAACACTCTCAAGGGCGTCAGCGAAGCGAAGTGAGATTCAGTAAACTTGTTAAAAAACAGTAAACTTGTTAAATAGTTTTAATCTCAAATATTATAATTAGTAAATTAAACAATTTCACAAATTGGTCTCGCTTTGCTGATAATAATAACAAAATAAAAAAGGCTATATCCTGTTATTTGCAGCGCATTGCAAATAGGTTTTGGGGTGCTTATCCTACATGAAAAATTGAAATGAACACAAGTAAGACAAAAGATTAAGCCATGTTTCCCAATGCCCCTAAACGTGTTTTACAAAAGTAAAAAAGATATGTACTATCTTTTTATTAGAGAAAAGAAAAAGCAAATTAACTCTGTAATAATGTGGAGAGAAA
Organism: Magallana hongkongensis; assembly: GCA_016163765.1. Classification (NCBI taxonomy): domain Eukaryota; kingdom Metazoa; phylum Mollusca; class Bivalvia; order Ostreida; family Ostreidae; genus Magallana; species Magallana hongkongensis. The sequence continues at coordinate 2,425,624 of WFKH01002636.1, read as the reverse complement.
AAGGGTATGATATGAATGAATGTGACTGGGGATATATTTTTGAACTTCAATTTAAAGTTACTCTTGAATCTAAACTCCAATGGATGCAATATCAAATATTGTATAGAATTGTTCTTACAAATAATTATCTCTATAAAATTAAGCTTAAAGACTCTCCTCTTTGTAACTTCTGTAAATTAAACATTGAAACAATAAAACATTTATATATGTATGTCCTGGAATTAAGGATATATGATATAGAATTAAAGGGCTGTTCTTAATAAAATATAATGTTTGAAGTTTCTATTCTTCTTTAATGAAAGTAGCATCCTTTTTTGTAAATATAACAATAAAAATTATACAGAGTTCATAACTTGTTGGTACTAATTGTAAAAAAATACATTTTTTTATGTAAATTCAAATCCGTCCAAAAACTTCACTTTTTTAGTTTAAGTAATATAATTGCTGACAGATTCCTTATTCAGAAATTTTTGATGTTAAAAATCTGCAAATATTCAGAATGTGAAAGAGATTGGAAAGCAATTTGTGATTTACTGTAGGTAGCATATATATTAGCTATTATAGTACCTAGGAACCTAATATCCACTGCAATTATAATTATAAGTAAAATACACATAGCTGTTTTATGTTTGATGTACATGATGTGATTGCCTGTCTGTCTTTTTCTCTTACTTTTCTCTATATCTCTCGTAGATAACTCTTTTGCAACTTATGCTATATATTTTTTTTTGTACCATGTGAAATTGTAAAAGAGTTTCAATAAAATGTTTCAAAAAATTTAAAATGAACAATATAAATCACAGGGTAATACATTATTGGGTTAGACACACATGAGAGCTATTGATTGTTAAACAAATACGGAATACGTCGCAAACAAAGTTCATAGAGTAAGTTGATTGACCGGTATCATCTCTATATAATTATACAAATTCTCAAGTTTTTCGGGTCATTATTTCCATGGAATTACACATATAATGACAGCATTTCGACTTTTGAAAATTAGCTGTTTATCCTTTACGGAATAAAGCGCTCCTATTTTTGATTTACAATACAACAGGCAGTAACAAAAGCCCAGAAGACTCATTCGAGATTCGAGATTCAAAATACGAAATTCGAAATACGAGATTCAAGAATCGAAATTCGAGATTCAATATCGAAATTTACCAATCAAATCATGGATGTATCCTAGCGACATCAAACTGTTCTAAAAAGATCATCCGTACATGCTCTGACCTACAAAAAAATGTCATATTGTCATATAATATGGTAACATAAAGGTTAAATTAACTTTGATGAATTACCCCACCCCCATATACAGTATAAACAATAAATCAGAGAAAACCTCCAATATGCAATAATATAATAAATTATATTTAATTCACTACTACAAACCGACTTTAACAGAGAATAATATTTGATCTAGCAGTAGAGTAACTGAGTTTTTTATTTTTGTATATAAGCTTGCATGTGTCATTTGATCTAAAAACGGGTCTAAATAAGAAAAAACTACTATCTTTTGACCAACAAGATTAATATATATACTATACATTGCCACAGGATATGACACTGAACAGCCTTTAGCTATCAAAACCTAGTTGCCTTTTCTGTATTGATCTGTCTTACTTTTTCTTATATATAACACCCATAACATAACATTTGACATCCCCAAATGTAAGTGCGCTGATCTCATCAAATCTTAAAAACCTGCAAATCCAAAAAGAATCATAAGCTCATTCCTAACAATTAAAATGTCATTACATTCCTCAAAATGTTTACAGAGTTCAATGATCATTTCTTTTGAAATCGGCTCTTTTCTTTGCACCTGTCTTGATGCTTTTCTTCTAGCACCTTCTTGTAAAGACGTCACAAATGAATTTTTCGTGGGATCTTGCATTCCGACAATATCATGCGCCCATTTTATACCGTAAATCGCCGAATTCACCGGATGTTGTGAAGATCCCTTTTCCAATAAATGCGTCAAATAAAGTGCAACATGAATAGAACTCGTGGCAATGCACAATGTCCTTGTGAATTTATGAAAGTTTTCCACCTGTTGAATGCGTTGAAATAATTCGTATTTTTGCTGTCACTCTTACTTGATAGTAAATAATACGAAAGTCTGGGACATAAGTCTTCCAGGTAACTGCCCGAATGAACACCATGCACCTGTTCCAGCTCCTTTACACTATTCTGTAGTCATAATCCTGCGAATAAAATCACAAATAATTAAAATTCTATCTTAAAAAATATCACATAAAACAATAATTCCCGTTTCGCAAAGATTACATTGTTTCCTCTTCCTTGACAAATGACCACATCATTTGCCAAACAAGAATATTTTTTTTTTTACATATGACTTAAACATTCCATCTTTTTCTATCAACATAGCCCAATTTGGAGCTGACCTCTATTCTGGACAAACCATGGTACACCTACATTTCTCATTTTCTATTTTTCTAATGACCTCTGGTATCAATCTAGGGGGCGGAGCCTCCCAATTGACATGATCAAGCCAAACCTGCTCCAATGCATCAACCCCACATGTACCTGCACACAAATACTTTGAATTAAATATTTTGCATTTGTTGTTATAACTGCTCACACGTGTGCGGACCCCATCTGCTACACTACAATAATCGAACACCACCTGCTGTAAGCCTTTCCTCAGAATGATCAGCAAGTCCAATTGTTTGTTACCAAGTTGTTTATTAATCAGCGTGATCGTATAGTAAATTGAAGCAGTCCAAATCAAAGATCTCAAATTTAAAATCTAAATCAAAAACTCTAATTTCAAATCTAAATAGAATTCTAAGTCCAAAAAATAAAGATCTCTCTAAATCCAAAATCAAATTCATAAGGCCAAAAATGAAAGATCTAAAATAAAATTCTAAAGCCAAAAAAATATAAGTTCTGCTTATCATCATTTTACATGGGTATATATAACATTTTACTTATGATGGACAGTTCTGACTAGTTCGGCCCATCTACGCTGATCATGAGTGAACAATTAGTGTTCAAATTTCAGAGTTATATTTTATTTCTAAATAAAGTAACAAAACTGTCAAAACTGTCTATCAAAGAGTATAGATGCAGGATTTGAGTCTCCAGTCCTGAGTCTCGGAGTCCCTCACCTGGGTATGATGCATCGCTTACTCATAATACATTCATTCATACATGGATTTAAGGTTACAAAGGTTAAATAGATGGAACAAGCATTACAAGACTAACTCGCAATATTAGGGCCTTCATTACAGACACAGGATCTCCAAATATGACAATTTGTTGATAACTTGTTTATATATTTTCAGTTTGTATTTTACTGTGCCAGAATTAATTAACCTCATTTATGACAAAGAGTATTTGGGTATCCCGCCTTAATATGACGCATCGCTTGCGTACAATATTAAAATATCCTATATAAAGTATACATGAGTTCATGGTTTAAAAGGTAGCAAAGGTTATATAGAATATGCAATACATAACTCAGTATATAGTACCAGAGCTATCGATGCAGACACAGAATCACCAAATATGACACTTCTTTATAAACTCTCAATTTGGATATTATTATGCCCGTATAATGCACCTGGTTTCATAACATCATTTAGGAATACTACACAGTGCTACAAGAGTCACAGAGTTCGTTCTGTTAGTTAACATTACCACAATTAATTGCGCAGTATCTAAGTATACATAAGTATCATAGTGACCAATATGTAATACTAGCAATTCAAGGTCATAGCATGGCTATCTGTTTACACTGCTTTATAGATCAATCATCACAATCATTCAATTTGCTAAATCAATCCATCAGCAATTGAATTATCTGCTCTTGGAATCCACTTACAACTAACTACAATGCTATTACACTTGCAAAACTGATGCACTGCCATATCAATATTCTGAAGCTTCATCATTTTACTTCTAACTGTTAAAATATGTTCAACATTTTTATTATCGCAAAAAATCTGTACTGTCTATTTTTAACACTGTCAACTGACTGCTCTAATACTCTTTTTATAGCCTCCAGCTCTCTCCAAGTAGAGCTTTGCTTTCTTTCCCAACCGTTCCAGAATCCATAACAATCTAAATCTTGTTCATCCACCGAGTTATGTATTAAATGACATCCATAACCGTATCAGATGCATCATATATATCAATATATGAGAATCTGAACACTCTTTTTCTCTGTCAACTGACTCAAGCAAATACCTCTTTTGTTCATTGCCTCTGAATTTTTAAACCAAAACTCTAACTCTCCTACTGCCTCTGAGCTAAGACTACTAAAGGAGTTCCAACTGGATCTGTTTAAAATACAAAAATACAAATACCTAGTTCTTAATCTGACCTTTTGACCAAACGCTACCTGTGTTGAGATCAACTGACCAACCACAGACGCTATGCCCTTGACCTCAAACCAAACACAATCCGCCTGTTGTGCTCTAATAATGTTTCTTTTCTATCTTTTCAATTCTACACCTAGATACACCCACTTTATTTTCTTGTGTATTCCAGCTTAAACCCAGCCACTCCAACTTTTGTGTTGGTTCCCAGTGACACTTTTCAATAGCAACTAAAAACCCCAATTTCTCTAAATCTATCTGAATCTCAGAACTTATCCTTTCAGCTTCTCACAAACTTGATCCCCCTCCGATACCGTCATCTAAATACATGACAATTCTAAATCCTTTAGACCTCCAAAATTTAACTACTTCCCTCATGACTTTTTTATAAATGTATCCCACTGTGCTAATGCCAAATGGTAAAACATTAAAAACATAATATCTCTCCTTCCATGTAAAACCTAAGTACTCTCACGACAATTCATGAATTTCGATGTGATGATCCGCACTCTTTAGATCAAACAAAAAAATATAGTCGTCCGACGTAAACATACATTTAGCAACTTTTATCTTGGAGGCCCGTGTTGCTCTGCTTTGAATTTGTATTTCGTTTTATGGATTTTTGAGATGGTTGACGGTTTGTTATTGTCATTTTTCCATTTTGCATCTTCATACTGATGCTTATATTTGAAAAGATGAGGATTGATGACATGCCTTGCATCTAGAACTAATCTCAATTTTGAAGCTTTATTCCTTGCCACTGTCAAACTATCAACCACTTTTGGTTTACTACTAACCTCTGAAATACAGCCTTTTTTCCAACAAACAATCAACTTCTTTAGACACAAACTCTACATTATCTACAGCCGACTTATTGTTATCTCACTCAACAGACTCAGGTGCAGTAAACAAAGGTAATTTATAATCCTTTTCAATAACCTCCAAAATGAACGAATTTGTTCCAATCAAACGCCACTGACCTATATTTCTTTTCAAACAACCAACTGGAGAATTACTTTTTATGCATGAATGATTTGTACATATTGAATCATCAAAAACTGTTTTTACATTTACGTTTGTTTCTTATCAAATGATTTTTAAAGAAACATTTCTACTTATCTTATTCATTTTCTCAGTACAGTCTCTCTTCCAGTGCCCTCTTTTATAACAGCGGTAGCAATCTCCAGACTTCCATGTTTGCGTAGGCGTGTTCTCAGTCAAACTGGGTCTTGCGTAAGAGCGGGCATTATCTCTTTGATCTCTACGTTTCTTTAATTTCACTTCTTTAAATTTTCCTTTCTGCACGATTCTGAGCTTTCAGTATTTTCTTCTCATCTGATGAATCGGACGCTATCGGATTTTTGACGTATTTATCGACCGCCCTCCATCCCGCCTCTGATGAATCCGCCAACCGAATGAGCTTTTGACACTTTTTAACTATTTCCAAACCTTCTATCTTTTGCTTGGCCTCTGCTACTTTGTCCTCGTTCAGCTCGCCACTCGCCTCCTTCAATTTGGACAAAACTTTGACGCTGTGCTTATGCTGTTCCTCGTTGCCATGTTTCTTAAACTTATATCCGTCTGAGAGCACGTGTTCGATTTTTGCTTCTTGTCGTTCTGCAATAATATTTTGATTCTCGCGGATGTTTTGCTATAGTCCATTTAGTCTGCTGTCCAAGAGCTGTGAAAAATTGCTAAGCATTTCATTATTTGTGCGTTGTAAAGTTTTATTAAGGTTTCTCCACCCTTGATGTTTTATGGTTTAATCCGTGTAATTTTTGTTTAAATTTAAAGATTAAT
>WFKH01002636.1:2408716-2419381 GCA_016163765.1 Magallana hongkongensis | reverse complement strand
TTAAATGTAGAGTATGCCAGGTGTCAATGGCTAATATACTAAGTAAACATTAAATTCTTAGAATATATGACAAAATCAATATTGTAGTTGAAAAGTAAAGTCCGAAATAAAGATAATTATAAAACAGTCAATTTTGCACTGTGATAAAGGTCTCGGATTCATGCAAATCGGCTCAAACACTATGAGAAGCCAGAGCATCGTAAGGTTCTAGATCCACCACCACCAGAGATACCCATTGATGATTCACACTTGCCTCCACAACATTGCAACGCTCAAGGTGCTGAAATTGATGCTCAAGAAGATGAGTTGCAGCCAACAGGTGAAACCAATACAGAAGCACACACAACTCCTGATATGGAGGAACTTCATAATAATGATCAGCCTTCTGCAGCACCTGAACCTAAACATCCAAGGAGAGACCAAAACAAAACAGAGAAACAAGGAGATGATCAATCAGAGGATGAAAATCAAGAAGAGGATAACAATACAAATGAAGATGAAAGTCAAGGATATGTTGAGAAACTGATGCAATACAAACTTGTCGATGGAAAGAAATTCTTCCTCGTTAAATGGCAAGGGAGCAGTGTTAAAACCTGGGAGCCGGAAGAGCATATCAATGCAGATCTTATCCGCCAATATCATATTACCAGGACACAGACCGGTCGGGCACGCAGACGCAGAACAAAATCCTGCTTTTACTAGATCCAGTCTTTTTAATCCATTCCATCTCTAACCCACTCTTTCTCCTGAACCCTTCTCACTGTGTACATTGTATCAAATTGTGTTAAAATTTTAATGATTTGCAAAATTATTAATTTAGTGCTTCTCAGTAAAGGCGCCTACTGATACTGACATAATTTTTGCACTGTGCACAATCTTTACCTTTCCTTATCCCTACTTTATACTACTAGGTGGACCTGGACAAAAGAAGAATCTCGGATCATCACCATATATGTATATGTACATAATCAGCTGCCTCTGCCTCACATCTGTCTGTGCAACTGTGCCATTACCATCAGATCAACATATTCAAAGAATAAACTACGGCATACTATTCGAGAAAACTAGTGACATCTACCTTGGACAAGAGTACTGGCTGCATACATTTCAAATTCCTCTTCCGAAGAAATTGCACCTACAGCCTCTATACTGCAACATGCCACAATGTCGAACTGCAGGACACATCATAAAATCACTGAATCTCCTACGAATGCAGTTTATGGCCAGTGTAAATTCAACAGTCCACCACATTCACCAACTGGTACCAACAGCTGAACTTCCTCCTACACGAAAATACATAGGTTCATCAAGATCGAAGCGAGGACTGTTTGACTTTGTTGGTAAAATTTCGAAGTCACTATTTGGAACAGCCACTTCAGGTGATATCACTACTCTACAACGCCACATGCAAACACTAAACAACAACAACGTCAAGCTCGCCAAAGCCATGGCCCAACAAGACCACCACCTCTCGTCATTCATCGAAGCCGTGGACGAAAGATTCAACAATGTTGTCGCCGCTGTTAGACAAAATCACCAAGATGCTGTGTCACTTTCAGTATTAGCACACAACTCAATGGATGCTTTAGATCATGAATTTCTTATCCTGAGTGAACTCATCATTAAACAGACCAACGTTTCGGCTCAACTAGAAAAGGAGTTGGAACACATTAAACTAGGACTTCACGATTTGGTGAAAGGCAAACTATCCCCATTCCTCCTGACACCACATATTCTGAAATCATCCATCGATCAAGTCCAAAGCATCATTTCGGACAAATTTCCAAAATTCCATATTTCCAATAAGGATCCTCTCTTTTATTATTCCATGGGAGAATTTTTGTTCACTAGATTACACACAGAACTATACTTGACCTTAAAAATACCAATCTCCCCATTCCAACAGCCAATGTCAATGTATAAAGTCTACACATTTCCAGTTCCTGTTAACTCTAGCTCCAACCATGCCACTCAGCTCATCGATCTGCCACCATACTTTCTACACACAGCTGACAACCAACACTATGCCACAATCACCTCTCAGCAGTTAACACTGTGTGAAGGAACCTCAACCCGTTACTGCAACTTCAATATTGCAATAAAAGCAACAGCCTCTCCAAGTTGCTTATCAGCAGTCTTCTTTAATCAAAAGAAAACCGTGAATGATCTGTGCGATTTTCGGTTCCTAACAAGCATGCTACCCCCAGCTATGTACGAGCTTTCACCATCCAACCTGCTGTTATACAGAACGCCAATGCTAGCACTGGATTGCGCAAATGGACAACAGATCTTGAAAGGATGTTCCTTCTGTGTCATCAAAATACCATGTCAATGTTCCATAACAGCTGACGACCTCTATCTACCTCCCCGATTAGGAAAATGCAACAATCAAACTGACAAAGTTACAATTCTCCACCCAGTCAACTTGGCCCTACTCCAACAATTTTTCCATGAAGACTCCCATTCAACCATATTCGGCGACACCATCTTCGAAGAATTCGTTCACATAAAGTTACCAAATTTCCACATCTTTAATCATTCATTCTCCAAATTTTTGGCTAATGATCAAAAACAACACCTAAGCTTGAAGCGCATTGCAAAGGCCGTTCGACATGATGGACAAGTGTTCACAAATTTAGCAGAATCCATGATCGCGGGACAAGTCAATTTTGCAGTGGACAATTGGCCAGACACAAGTGGTATCCTGGCCATCGTTTCAACATCTGTTGGATTCTTTGGACTCATCTTTAGCATCTGGTCATGCTACAAAATCCGAACCGTTCTGCTTCCTGTGTTGTTGCTCCATCAAGTGAAACCATCAGCCGCCGCAACCATTAAACCAACTTTATCCTTCATCTATAATCAGGCTGAAGATGACACACCAGCGACCAGTGTTAATGAACACTTTTATGCCACTTTTTCCACTCCTTGGCCTTATGTTTCCCTTTCTGTGCTAACAACAATCCTTGTTATTGCATGCATTACTCACCTATGGCAGAAATTTCAACGTTCACACAAAACTTCACTTCATTTAGAACTAACAACTGGACCTACTTGTGAACTTTTCACGCTACTAACCCTTCCACTTTGCCCCCACAATTGGAACATTCAGACCCCTGAAGACATTTCATCAGTTCATGTTACCACCTCATATTACATTCTACATTACCTGCACATTCACTGCACTGATTTTACCATCACCAACAAGCACACCAACCGCTCCATTGATGTACCAACTACCATCTTGATCTCACCATTCACTGCTAGAAAAATTCATAACATCCTTCAGCATCCATACACAGCATATTTCCTGTTGTCGCACCACCAATATTTCCAAATTTTGTAAGAGCCATCTAATCTTCCTTGCAACATCTTGGCATGACTTACTTGTGTAGATGAGTGTGTGAGTAATTGAGAAATTTTTTTCTCAGCGTTTGAATTTTAGTGTTCATTGTACCTATGTTTTGGTATGTGCATTCTTATTTTTATTGCACTATTGTATTAACTTCTGTTGTACATATTACTTCATTTTTTTTTTTTTTTCAAATTTTTTCCTCATTACCTGAAAAGTGTATGTTTCATTTTTATCTTTGAGGACAAAGATTTTTCTGACCAAGAGGGAATTATCATGGTGTCATTTTGACCCTCAAATATATTTTTCTATTTTTGACCATTTCCTTATAATTTATTATAAGTTCCACATAATTTATTATATCTTTAATTTTGAAAACTTATATTTTATATTTATTTACTTTAATCAATTTTACATAAGATTTACTTAGATGAATAACTTGAGGCCATCTGTCGATAATTCACACGCACAGTTGTTAAATCAATTAGTGCCATCCGAGCTAATTAAATATATGCTTTTAGATTTATCCTTCGAAGACATCCGCTGTTTTTATAATTACGTGATACTCATTGTATCGCAAAACCACAGTGTCAATCCGCCTCTTTGATGTAAGCAATGAGTGAATTTTTCTTTACAATTCTTTGTATCAATTAATGGCAAGAACAACTCAATGCCAGGACAGGGGACGCTACAGGGTTTTGTCCGATCACTTTTGCGACGGACTCCAAATAATAAAGAAGTGAATTTTACATTGTCTCCTGTCCTGTATTTCAGGTAATGTAGAATATTTGTATTTGAATTATTTTTACTTTGTATTTTAACATGTTTAACTTTGCACTTTAGAAAAAGTGTTCATCACTTCATGATGAACAGCTTTTAAACAATTATCTGTTTTGACAAATAATTTAAGAAATGTTATCTTTTGATTTTCACAATTTCATTCAGAAAGACAAATTAAGTTCTAATATTTTTTTTTACAATTCACATAATAGTATTTCCTATTTTTAAATCAATTTTACAAACCACAGGTTGTAACTTAAATTTTGAAAGTTAAGACTTTTTCGGATATTGCATATCTGTCTTTTACGGGTTTCTAATTTAGCCTTGTAAACAAAGCGTGTTGTGTAAACGCGCAGTACATTGTGCTGCTTTTCATATTTAATACTTGGCGAAAACAAATATGCAGAAAGTAATCATGTAAGTAAAGTTATTTTTGTAATATGTGGTTATGCTTTTTATGATATATGTTGATAACTTGTAAATCAAAGAAAAAGACTTCAAACACTGTCAGGTTAAGTCGAGCATTTGGTACTCTTGTTTGATGTGCAAAAGAAATACCGATTAGGATTTAGATTTTGAGTTGTAGTATGTTTGTATATAGTATATTAGATTTTTAGTAAAGCTGGACTAGGTGTGTAAGCTTTGATAGCCACCCCCCCCCCCTGTAACCGGAAGTCATGATCTTGTCTGGTGTTGACAGGAAATTGTTGATGTAAACAATAACATGTGATTTTCTATTTTTGGTCTGTTGCTTTCAATCCCCTCTCATAGCCAAGCATAGCTATTGTAAGCTAATTCTCCCCTTTTAAGATTAATATTTCATTTTGATTTTATTCATTTATTTTCATGATAAAGATATATAGTAGACATGTTATTGTACCTGATATGAATTGTGTGATTATATAATGGTGTTTTTAATTAACACATGAACTTTTCTGTGACATCATTATGCACATTCATTTTAAATATGCAGTGTACCATTGTTTTATATCTTTTATTGTGTTTATAATTGATTACACTTTTGCGACGGACTCCAAATAATAAAGAAGTGAATTTTACATTGTCTCCTGTCCTGTATTTCAGGTTGAACATTATTAGTTATCACCAGAGCCCCAATAACACGGTGATAGTATTAGCAAATTTAATGAAGTTTTTCATGAAATTGTAGATCCATTTTTTGAAATCAAGAAATTTGACACTTGTGATTGTAGCATTAGAAGAAAACAAACAAAGCAAGATAACGTACATGAATTATATTTATCTACAAGTGATAAACCTTGGTTTGACTGTAAATTAAAATCACTGTATAAAGATTATATTGTTGCATTACGCAAATTCAATTTTTGTAAAAGTGTTGTTAATCATCAAGTATTGATGTGCGAAAAGCGCACATATAAGCTTTGTGAAGCTAAATGCAAAAGACAGTATTTATTGCATGAAGGCCAAAGACTAGAAATTCTTAAGAAAAATAATCCCAAGCAATTTTTTGCAAAATTTAATCGAAAATCTAATTTTAAATCTAATGTGCAACTAAGTGAGTTTTTTGACCATTTTAAATTAACTTGTTGCTATTGATAATGATATCCCCAATGATGCTGAAGATTGTATTTTTGAAGAACTAGATAAGGATATTGATGTTGAAGAAATTAAAGTAGTTATTAAGAAATTAAAAAAAGGTAAATCACATGGTGACGACTGTTTACTCAATGAATATTTCATTGAATTTGAAGAATATCTGTTGCCTATCCTACATAGACTTTTTAATTGTATACTACAAACAGGGTTCTTTCCTGATTCATGGTCTTCTTCTATTATTGTGCCTATTTTTAAAAAGGGAGATAAATCTGATCCTAATAACTATAGAGGAATCAGCCTTGTTAGCAACATGTGTAAACTTTTTACTTCTGTATTGAACAACAGGCTTATAACATGGTCAGATGAAAATAATGTCATTACTTATGCACAATTTGGTTTTAAATCTAAATGTGGTACAAATGATGCAATTTTTGCTCTACATACTTTAATTACTTCATCGTTGGCAAATAATAAAAGACTTTACTGTGCCTTTATTGATTTCAAAAAAGCATTTGACTCTGTTGATAGGTCTAAACTTTGGATGAAATTGTCAAAAATTGGTATCCAAGGAAAACTTCTACGTGTTATAAAAGGGTTGTATAAAAATGTTAAAGCATGTGTGACTTCTGATGGATTTTTGAGTGATTTTTTAAACAGCAATCTTGGTTTAATGCAAGGTGAAGTTCTTTCACCTATTTTTTTTAAATTTGAATGTTAATGATTTTGAAATCAATTTTTTAAATTTTGAATGTGTACCATTTGAAATTTCATCACTGAATCTTTTCCTTCTTATGTATGCTGATGACATGGTGATTTTTCAGAGTCAATTGCTGGTCTTCAATCTCTTTTGGATCAATTAACATATTATTGTAGCACATGGAAATTACATATTAATGTTGACAAGTCAAATATTGTTGTTTTTAGAAAAGGTGGAAGGGTAAAAGAAAGTGAAAATGGTATATTTATGGTAAACCACTTGAAATTGTAGATCAGTTTGCTTATCTTGGCATTATTTTTTACTACAATAATAAATTTTCTAAAGCCGAGAAACAACTTGCTGAGCAAGGTAGAAAGGCATTATTTGTATTGAAAAAAATATTAGAAACATGTTTTTTAATCATAATTCTTTGCTATCATTGTTTGATTGCTTTGTTGGCAGTGTCATTAACTATGCCTCTGAGGTATGGGGTTCACTCAAAGCACCTAATATTGAGAAACTTCATCTTGATTTTTGTAAACATATCTTGGGAGTTAAAAGGTCAGCTTGTAATGTAGCAGTTTATTCTGAATTAGGACGCTGTCCTCTGCTGTACCAAAGAATGTTCAATATAGTTAAGTTCTGGAAAAAGATACTGTACCATAATAATTGTATTATTCAACATTGCTATTATACACTATATGACTGTGTCGAAAAACATAATGCAAAAAACTGGTTGTATCATGTTAAAGATTTTTTATGCAATCTGGGTATGTTTGAGTTGTTGGAAAAACAAAAAATAACAGCTGCAGATCTCATTGTTGTTAAACAACGTATTTTTGACCAAGCTACACAGTATATTTTTTCTCAACTAGATATTTCTAGTAAATGCTCTTTTTTCAAATACTTAATTGCAACCCATGTTAAGGAAACATATTCCAAACAAATATCAAAAAGGTATTTCAAGATTCAGGTTGTCTTCGCATCAATTGTCAATAGAAACAGGTCGATTTTATAATATCGAAAGACACAATAGAAAATGTTTTTTATGTTCAAATTCTATTGAAGATGAATTTCATTTTATTTTAATATGTCCCATATACGAAGGCTATCGCAAAAAATACATTAAGCCTTATTACTGGAAAAAAGCCTTCAATGTGTAAACTTTTGCAACTTTTTCATGTTGAAAATGTAAAAGAACTATGTAATCTGGGTAAATTTTATGGAAGGGAATTACCGCCAAAATTCTATGTATCTTGCTTTAATTCTTATTATGCTTACTTCTTTATTCTTCATTACATTTACACTTGCATGTCACTTTATTGTATTCGTATTCATGCTTATCCAATTTCACTTTGATTCTCTTTGATCCTTCATTGTTTGCTTAATTCTATGTTGCAACATTCTCTTCTTATTCGTGTAGTTCTTTCTTCTATCTCTGTTACAAACGTGAATTCAAACACGCAAACCATAAAGCACTTTGAATAAAGACGAATACAAGTTGCATGAATTTAATGCTGCATTATGACGCCAGGCGGGAGTGTGTGCGCTTCAACTGCTGCTCCCCGAAAAAAAAAAACGTAGCTAGCTAAATGTGGGATGTTTCGCACCATGACATTTTGCTCCAATGTTTATATGTTCAGATCAAGAAATGGAGGGGAGGTTTATGTACTAAGAGATAATCTATAATTTTGTTTGCCGGGGAGGGGGGGGGGGGTCGAGTTCTTTTTTCAGTAGGTTTACTATGTGAATTTAAAAAAGTTTCAATTTTCAAGGGTGGTGGGGTGACTGGACCCCCCCCCCCCTAAAATAAAATTCTAAGTCTGCGCATCAGTTATATATATGAGACGATATAATCTTACAGTTCTCATAATTAGCACCCGTATCATAATTATCATCATCGCAAGCTTGATATGGAAGTCGGTCAATTCAACTCTTCATTTAATCTAGACCAGTTGACAGGTAGACATGTATGAGGTTCATGTCTCTAAGTTACATGTATCATAGCTTAAACACCTTCAAATCTAAACATGGACATTCAGTTACATGTACATTATTTATATTAAAATAAACAAACCTACAATAAGCATGGCTGTGAATGATACATACACATTTTTATCATTTCGAAAATTTGTGTAAATAAGAAGCATACATTATTTATGTTTTGTATTTTGGAAGAAAAAAAAATATTTTATTGAGAACTTTATATAAGAATTTTTATTAAGATTTGATTTAGATTTCAAACCAAAACGTACATGTATAAACAGTCATATCACATACCGTATTTTAATCTCTTTGCCTGGTTTGTTTTCGTTTACTCATTGTGTAATTAAGTCACTGATACATTGTACTTTAGATTCGTTAATTTTACCGCGTATACGAATATTTACTTCTGCGATTCCACCGTTCTGTGCCGAATCGCAAGAATATAAAATCGCGTGCACCAAACTTTGTTTTCATATCACAAGTTCAAAACTTTTAGAAAAATAAGTGAGATTTTAAAACCTGTAGTTTTAAGTTTTTAACCCGGAATTTCACGCGAATATTAATTCATCGCATTTAATCAGGGATACACAGTACTGTAGCCTAACGAGAGGTACATAGTGATGCATGCAAGTGATAATTTTCACACGTACTAGAGTACAGGAAAAGCTACTTCTAAGCATTTCGTACCCCAGTCCTTTTATTGTGTTTCAAAAACATCTTTAAATTTGGTTTAAATTTATCTATATTTCATCTACATGTTCCACGGGTACCTCTGGACAGAACCGTGCATCACCCCACCTCTTTTCACCTCAAATGAAAATAAAGTCATGTCGACAAGTACTTATGACATGTTCCTCTTCTAAAAATTAACCGTTCATGCAAATAATTGGCAAATAATTTGTTACTGCATATATACGGTACATTGCATTGCGGATCTAGAATGAGATCAGATCCACCCCCCAATGGAAAATTCACACTTATTTAATTAACCAATAAAATAACTAATACAAAATTATCTCTCAGACCCCCCCCCCATGATTTTTTTAGAACCGCGCGGAGGCATTTTACATGTATACAAAAAAAAAACCCGTATCTTTTTTAGTCTGCGTATATCATGGTTTGTTAAAAGTTGACTATATTTACATGTATTTCATATTCCTATACTAAGCCCTAAATTTGAGATGTTTTTACGGCCATTTGTTAGTTTCGTTTTAATAAATCTTCGGGAGCAGCAATTGTAGAGCACACACTGCCGCCTGGCGTCATAATGCAGCATTAAATTCATGCAACTTGTATTCGTCTTTATTGAAAGTGCCTTATGGTTTGCGTGTTTGAATTCAAGTTTGTAACAGAGATAGAAGAAAAAACTACACGAATAAGAAGAGATTATTGCAACATAGAAATAAGCAAACAATAAAGAATCAAAGAGAATCAAAGTGAAATTAGATAAGCATGAATATGAAAACAATAAAGTGACATGCAAGTGTAAATGTAATGAAGAATAAAGAAGTAAGCATAATAAGAATTAAAGCAAGATACATAGAATTTTGGCGGTAATTCCCTTCCATAAAATTTATTCACTTTAGTTTGAAAATAAGACAAGATTTACTCAATGCAAATTAGATGTTGATATCATATGTACACTTCTGCCACATTCTCCTGTTAACTTACCTGTACGTGTATATTGTTTATATTTATTGTACTGATAAGCTGTACAGCTTAAAGTTAATAAAGAACTGAACAGAACTATATGAGCAAAGGTATAGGGATATTAGGATGCTGATTTGTTCACAATGCCGATTTCATGTGTAGAGAACAATAAAGCTTTCAATGTTTAATTGCATGTATTTTTCAAAATTTATTGTGTACGTTAAGTAATACGGCGGCGTGGAAGATCAAGATGAAAAAATAAATAATTCTTAATATTTGTTTGGACGAGTAAGTTATTTGTTCGGACGAATTACGATTTGTTCGGACGAATTAGGATTTGTTCGTACGAATTAGCTAATTGTTCGGACGAATTAATTATTTGTTCGGACGAATTAGGAATTTTTCGGACAAATAAGTTATTTGTTCGGACAAATTAGGATTTGTTCGGACGAATTAGGATTTGTTCGGACGAATTAGCTATTTGTTCGGACAAATAAGTTATTTGTTCGGACGAATTAGCTATTTGTTCGGACGAATAAGATATTTGGTCTGCATAAGTGCATAAGTTAATTATCAGAAGAGAGAGAGAGAGAGAGAGAGAGAGAGAGAGAGAGAGAGAGAGAGA
>WFKH01002636.1:2367458-2379230 GCA_016163765.1 Magallana hongkongensis | reverse complement strand
TTTGAGTTATTTGTGGTTGTGTAGTGTTATTGTGTTATTTGTGGTTTATGTAGTGTTATTTTTTTGAGTTATTTAAGGTTGTTGTAGTGTTATTATTTTGAGTAATTTGTGGTTGTTGTAGAGCAATCTATGGACCAGCGGTAATGTCCCTGCCTCACTTTGGACTTGTACAAGAGGGCACAAAATGTGGCGTAGGAAAAGTTTGTCGTGATAAGCAGTGTGTTGCCATGACTACCAGTCCAAACTTGTTCTGTCCAGGATCTAAAGGAAATGCTGCATGTTCTGGAAATGGGGTAAATAAATACATGTAGTTTATGCTTGGGATAAAAAATACATGCTGTTTGAACATAGCAGGTCAAAATCTATTGCCTGTTATTACTTACCAGATCTAATTATCACTTATCAAACTTTCCTAATGTTTCACATTGTGTTAGGGTTAATTTTACACTAGCTGAATTCTTCATTTATCAAGGTTTGCACTAAGGCTGGCACCTGCTTCTGTCGCCCAGGACGGACCGGTACTGACTGCTCTAAACCAGCTCCAATTACCATGACGACAGGGGTGTGGTCACTGTCCAGCACTCCTAGGACCACAGTCAAACCCAGCCCCACCCCCTCCACCACTACAGAGAGACCGCCGGTCGTGGTTCCTCTGGATACGGCAGTGACCCCTGACAACCCAGTGCCTGCTGTATATGTCGGTAAGTACTGTCAGTGAATGTGGGTTAGGGGTCAAGGTCATGTACATGTGTCCTTCACTTGTACTGATCTATACATGTACATGTGTCTTTCACCTGTACTGATCTACATGTACAGTATTCTTCACCTGTACTGATCTACATGTACAGTATTCTTCACCTGTACCGATCTACATGTACATGTATTAATCACCTGTACCGATCTACATGTACATGCATTTTTCACCTGTACAGATCTACCTTCTACCTGTACATATAACTTTATAACTTACATCTTTGTCTTTGTTTACAGCGGAGGAGGGAGGACTGAGCACACAGTGGCTGATGGTGATACTGGGGGCCGTGGTCCTTAGCCTAGTCTTCTTTCTGGTGTTCACCTTTCTGTGTTACAGGTAATTCTTATCTACAAATTATCTCTATATTAATGAATAACTACAAATCACATCTTTATTAATGAATAACTGACTTTCTATCTGAGTTAGCCAGTGCATTTAAAAGCAGGAAACCAGAATCTCTTTCTTTCTAATGCAAAGATCATCTATTTGATGTAAGGATATAGGTCAATCTGATCTGGTTAATATACAAGCTAGGATATAAGGTTAACCCGACTGTGAAGATTTCCCATTGTTTAGTTACAAATTCCTACTTATGCTTCTGGCTTACACTTGACGTACAATCTCTGTTTTGATTGGTTCATTTTGATTGTTTTTCTGGGAAATTTGCAGAAGGAAGACCCCGGTCAAACTGAGCGGCTCAAAAACAGGATTCCTTGGCTTTAACAAGAAATCAAAGGGAGACAACTCTGAGAGCAATAAAAACCTAAAGTTTGGATCCATGCCCTCCTATAAGTAAGGAATTAAACAATTTAAGTAAATGACAACATCAAAATGGATTTATAATGCTTAATCAGTCAGAGGACTTTATACATTTATTGCATGATGGTGAGGGAAATATGAAGATTTATTCCACCAAGAAAAATCATATTTCCCGAGGGCTTTGCTCAAGGGAATTTGATTTGTCTGAGGGGATAAATCCCGTACATTCATGCAATAGAAATTTTTTTTATACTGAACAAAATATGATTATACAAAATATTTTGATTTCGTATAATTGTTTGACTTTTCGAAAACAGTGTTGTGATTGTTTGGTTTTCTATATTGTCTCTCTTTTCTTTCATAAATTTGAATCATAGATAGTTAAAAATTGGTTTTTGTGATATAAAGAGAATTAAAATTGTTGAATAATTTTGATTGAATCATATTTTTCTACATCGTATACTCAAATTGGCATTTTCATATCTTTGGAATGAAAATTCACGAGATTTTCAAATATTTAGAATATGATATTTATTCCCCGGGAGCGAGACGTTTTGTACGCCCTGTAACATGACTTTCTAGACCAATCAAATGTCACATTATGTAGAATAATCATATTGAGGTATATTATTAAAAGATTTTCAACCTAATATGTACATAAATAGCTACTTGCATCTTCAAACTACTATCTTAAACTGACTTATTGTGAACATTGTTTATAGGAAACAATCACCTTTGGATGGTTGGGTTTTTATCAATAATTTCCCTTGGACTTCCAGGTCGGACGGATTGTTTGGGAGGAGGAAGAAGAGGTCGCTGGCCAGCGAGGAGGAGAGTGACCTAGATTTACCTCCTCCACCAATCATCGTGTGTGACCCAGACAGTGCCCGACCAGAGAGGGGAATCCTCAAAAACCTGCAGGTTAAACTCAGCTCTGACGAGCGACGCTCAAGTAGTTCACAGACGGAGCGCTCAGAGTCTACGTGTGACCATGACGATGAGCGTGAGCCTTACGAGGACGAGGACGACGCTGAGGCCACAGAGGTCAGGGACATACTCAGTCGCCATGGTAACGACCTGTTTGACCCCGAGAAGTCAATGGAAATGTTGGATCAATTGGCGGAGGAGACCTCCAGCTTTGATTTTGTTCTCCCCAACCCTGGACTTAGTGGGAGCAGACCGGAATCTCCACGGAAACATCACATGTATGACTTCCCGTGCACAGCGGCCAAACGCCCCACACTGTGGAAGAACAGCCCCAAACTGTCACCCCCCAAGTCAAAGATTGTACGCATGAACTTCAGCGAACTGATGCAGGAGATAGACAGACACCGCACGGTGGAGTTGTCCCCCTCCCCCGATGAGTTCACTGCCCAGGTGTCCCCCACCACATCGGAGGAGGTCAGGAGTTCCTCCACAGATGACCCCGCCTACACTGCTGGACCAAGCCCCCAGTCACTGACCAGTAGCAGTACCCGGGGGGACACCTACTTCCCGCTCAGTCACTGGACCAAGCTAAGCTCCACCCCCCTCTATGACATCGACTCCTCCATGCCTAACTTCCCCCCTCCCATGTCACCCCTACACTTACGCAGCATCAACTTCTCCAACATGGGAGGAGGAGTACTGGGTCGCGATTTTAATGACACGCCCCTAGGAAGTCAAATGGATGGGTGCTCAATAAATGGCACCACCAACTCGCGGTGTGGGTACGAGAAGAGTTCGGGGTATGGCAGCGAGCATGACCCTGGGGACAGGTTCAGTCTGGACTCGGGCCCGGGGTCTCGGGCTGGATCTGCCTCTCCCCCCGCCTACAGTGCAGTGCTTCGTAGCGGGCCTCACCAGATCAAGCTACTTCCTGTGCGTAGGCTTCAGGAGAGCAGATTGGACGATCACCAGAGTCTACAGCAACTTCTTCGTGAACTCCCCAGGATTGACGCAGGCGCGTACGAACGGAGCCCCCTAATGAGCAACAACAAACACGGGCTGGAGGAAGGGGCGAGCAAATGTCAGTCTTATGTGAAGGAGGACTCCAGTGTCACAAAGGAGGACAGCCCTCTCCTCACAAACTCTGATACATCTTATGTAGGTCACAGTGACATCAATAACTCGGAGGAGAGGTTCCCTCTGATTGGCTACTCTAAAGACATGGCCGAAAAATTAGGTCAATTTATTCAAAGAGAGGCCTCCGATAATTCTCACATGTTTGACAATCAGAATGACTCTGCGTTCCAGAAAACGAGCAAAAGCAGTGAATGTCAAGGTCATACAAATGACCTTGACATGGACAGTGGTCCGTGTATTGACTGCAGTCTGGAGTCGATCCCCCACACGCTGAAACAGTGCAAGAAGCAGGGGCGGAGGAAGGCGGAGCAGACACGCAATATTGTGGACAGTCCAAACTCAGTCGCTATGACAACATGAATACCAACTATGTGTCGTTGAAACATCCGATTTCAAGAAGTTTAATTTCCTGGAGGAAGTATCTTACTGTGTTAGAGCATGTTAGATCTCATTGTTTTATTTATTCTAGATTTGATCATATTTTTTGTTGTTGACATTTTATTAACCTACACCTGTAGTGGATCAGCTGGTTTGTTTTGTGTGAATTTTGTAGGCGTTTATTTTTTAAGTTTAATTTACTCGTGGTTGTGAGACCAAATTTTTAAGTATTATTTTTGACACCATTGCAAGTTTTTATTTTATACTTTTCATTTTGAAAAAAATGTATTTTATCATTATATTTCCTTGTTTATATCTTTACATAGGACAGATGGGAGATAATGTGCAATATGTGTGTCATAAACCTAATTAAATCTAAATATACAAAACAGAATTCATTATTGGAATATATAAGATATATTTTTATTTTAAACAGGAGGATTTGTCATCTATTTAATTTGCATACTATTTACCAATCTTAATAGCTTTTAAAAGAATAAATAATTACCATACATTTTATTGCAATGTTTTAATTATGCAATTTCTACAATCAATTTTTGGTATGTTATATTGGGAGGCATTTTTTTCTTGTCTTGTATGAAGAATTGTTGTACAGTAGATGTCATATTTTCATTCATTCTGTTTGTTTGAAATCTCCCGATGTGAGGCTAAATTCTCTGTATAGTACAGATAAACAGATTTGTTATTCAATGTGTGTGTACATGTATGATGTCATCATTTGTATATTTCCACAGTCTTCGTTACATGAATCATTTCATCCATAGCTATACTATGTGTAATTGTGAGGTCTTTATGTTGTATATCCTGTATTTATGCAATGTATACAGTGAACATTTTCTAGCTGACGCTTTAATAGTTTTCCTATGTATCCAGATAAGGCAATCTAGGTATTTTACCGACTGGATTTTTCTGGGGTGCTATTTTTGGCTTAATTTTGCAGTTTAGTGTCATACAATTATTTGATCGAGATTTGATTTAGCTGGATGTGATTTGTGTAGTTTTTAGCTCACCTGAGCTGAAGGCTCAAATGAGCTATTCTGATCAAAATTTGTCTGTGTTGTCTGTCGTCGTTGGCGTTGTCGTTGTAAACTTTTCACATTTTCATCTTCTTCTCCAGAACCACTGGGCAGATTTCAACCAAACTTGGCACAAAGCATCACTGGGTGAAGGGGATTCAAGTTTTTTCAAATGAAGGGCCACACTCTCTTTAAAGGGAGATAATTTAGAATTATTGAAAATTTGTTGGTATTTTTCAAAAATCTTCTTCTCAAAAACTATTAGGCCAGAAAAGCTGTAACTTGGATGGAAGCATCCTCAGGTAGTGTAAATTCAAATTTGTTCAAATCGTGGTCCCCAGGGGTAGTGTAAGGCCACAATAGGGGGATGGATTTTTACATAAGAATGTACAGAGAAAATCTTTAAAAATCTTCTTCTCAAAAACTATTTGGCCGAAAAAGCTTAAACTTGTGTGGAGGCATCCTCAGATAGTGTAGATTCAAGTTTTGTCAAATCATGGTCCCCGGGGTTAGTGTAAGGCCACAATGGGGGGATGGATTTTTACATAAGAATGTACAGAGAAAATCTTTAAAAATCTCTTCTCAAAAACTATTTGGCCAGAAAAGCTTAAACTTGTGTGGAAGCATCCTCAGACAGTGTAGATTCAAATTTGGTCAAATCATGGATCCCGGGGGTAGGGTGGGGCCAAAATGGGGGGATCAATTTTTACATGGGAATATATAGAGAAAATCTTTAAAAATCTTCTTCTCAAAAACTATTTGGCCAGAAAAGCTTAAACTTGTGTGGAAGCATCCTCAGACAGTGTAGATTCAAATTTGTTCAAATCATGGTTCAGGGGGTAGGGCAGGGCCACAATGGGGGGGGGGAATTTTTACATAGAAATATGTAGAGAAAATCTTTAAAAATCTTCTTCTTAAGAACTATTAGGCCAGGAAAGCTCAATTTTGAGTGGAAGCATCCTCAGACAGTGTAGATTCAAGTTTGTTTAAATCATGGTCCCCGGAGATAGGGTGAGGCCACAATGAGGGGTGAATTTTTACATAGGAATATATAGAGAAAATCTTTAAAAATATTCTGGGAAAGTTTTCAGTCCAAAAAGCAGTAACTTGTGTGAAAGCACAGATTGTGCAGATTAAAGTTTGATCAAACCATGATTCCCTAGAGAAAAGTGGGGCCAAAAAGTGTGGGGGGAGGGGGGCGTTATATAGAAATAAAGAAAAATCTTCTTAAGGTACAACAACAAAAGGGGCTTGGTTTTTACCATAAAAATTTGTGGATAAAAATCGGCAGATTTTTTTTATTTTTTGAGCAAGATCTACTGTACTTAGTTGTCAAGATATTTTGATTTTGATACTGTAATGCTAATTTGATCAGAGTTAAGGTATCGTTGCTCAGGTGAGCGTTGTGGCCCCTGGGCCTCTGGTTATCAGTTTACATTGCTTGGTGTGTGTGTTTTTATGTACTTGTACAATGTCATTCGTGGAGATGATGGTATTCCTCCAACATTTAATGGCTTCTGTGTTTTTCTTTTATTGTGTACAGCGGAGTTTGAGTGATTCAGGACTCTGGTATGATAAGGTTGTTTTTATACGTTATTCTTATAATACTTCAATTGTGTGTTTTCTTGTTCTTTTGCCTACACACGATTTGGTGCTTGCTGCTATCTGATTGTTACCATGTACATGCAGATTTTTAGTCACAAAATATGTGATGTAATTTTAGTCTCAGAGATGCCATTAATGTTATTTTAACCTCACAAATAAGTGATGTAGTTATTTTAGTCTCAGAGATGAGATGCAATTTTTGTCTCGGAGATGCCATGTTATCTTAGTCTCGTGTTTGAGCTGTTTACAATCATTTTGTTAGAAATTTGAAGAGTTCATACTTGCCTTGTGTGTTGTGAAAAGAGACAATATCCCGACTGTATTCTGATTATGTAGTCTAGTGTTGAAACCATTACTGTCTGTGTCTAATATGCGGGATGCTATCATGTACAAAGTCTTGTAAGTAAATAAGATGTAGTCTTATTCTAACTACAGTACTTTGTGTATATAGAAGGTTTTAAGTATTTTGACCCGAGTTATTTTCACCAAATCACACCTGTCAAAGATTTTGTCAAGTTTTAAATAAGTAATATTGTTCATAGATATGCATCATCATTTAAATTGGCCTATCTTAAATTAGCTCATTGCCTTGGAAGCAACAACTTTGAAAGGGGTGGGGATTCCCCTGCTTACAATAACTGGTTATGTACACAGCTTTCGTTGCAGGAGTCTGCAACAAGTTCTAATAGCTTTGTATTCAGTGAGGATTAACTCGGATCCCTGTTTTGTAATCATTGCTGTAAATAGCTTTGTATTCAGTAGTCAGATCTTGACCACTTTTGATAAAGTTGGTTGTCTTGTGTAAACCATGACATTTTGATATGTACTTGTATGATAACTGATGTTTACAGTAAATCTCCAGTAAATCTATTATAGTCATTATCTCTATGCTCTGCTTATTGATCTTACATGTATATACATAGCATGCCATGTGTCACTGTCTGTGTTTTTCTTACATCTATAAGACAA
The DNA here is from genome assembly GCA_016163765.1 of Magallana hongkongensis. Classification (NCBI taxonomy): domain Eukaryota; kingdom Metazoa; phylum Mollusca; class Bivalvia; order Ostreida; family Ostreidae; genus Magallana; species Magallana hongkongensis. Next base: position 2,371,664 of record WFKH01002636.1, on the reverse strand, counting down.
TAATTTAATTTGCTGGATTTGTCAGTTTGATGTAGAGACCAAAAACAACCTGGTTGTAACTAAGCAGCTACAATCAATAAACACTTGCCAAACACTGGGTCGTTGTTGATCATTTACTTCTATAAAATGACAAGCTCACAGTCAGCTCCGAAACAATAGTATCATTGTTATACATGTAATACACCAGTATGTATTAATGTAATACATTTTATACATCAGTATGTATTAATGTAAAACACCAGTATGTATTAATGCATCGTCGGAAACCCACGGTTGATTACGCGTCGTTCCTCCTTCCATCACCCGTGGGTCAGTTTAAACGTTGACGCTCGTATTGAAGCACGCAAGTTGATTGGTGGCTCATATAACACCCCGAGTAAATTGGTCCAATGAACAAGTTGCTTTTAAACGCTCGTTCGTTACAGTATTCATTGAAACCACTGGATTTTGTGACGTTGGCATAACTTCGTATACTAAACTAGCTATCGTTTTTTTTATTGACAGACCAATCAGGTGAATGAGTTGCAAGGCATTGTGGGCTACTACAAGTTTCAGTGAAAACAAAGCGTATTGGAAATACAATTTATTTATGTTTTGAATTGTCCTTTGGAAACTCATTTTCCATTTTTTTTTTCCAGATAAATGGAAAATTATGTCTGATCTATCATTTCTGTGCTCACATTTTAAAAAGATATTGCTTACGAGGCCTTATATCAAACTATTTAAATACCCCATTGTCAAACTTTAAAAGAGAGGTATGTTTTATTGAATTAAAAGCAGTCAGAACGTTTTTCACGTGCAGTCAGTACGTTTTTCACGTGATGCCCCTGGTTTGGGACAACATAAGCAGAATGCGCTTGGAAATTTTCTTCATCACACTCATCAGAATGCTTAGCGTACAACAATTCTTTTATGGTGCTAGTGTTCGTTAGATTTCCAATGCAATTTCAAAAGCGACGTTCATTCCCCGCTTAGTGTTATGCAGACAAAAATAATTTTATAAAAATAGTAAATTAATACCCTAGCCCACTGAAATTCAATAAAATACAGTTTCAAAAGAGGAAGAAATTGAGCTAAATAAAGACGAAAATCAAACAAAATCTCAACTTTTGGCTCTAATAGATGAAATATTTCAAATTTACACGAGGAATTATTTTAATATTTTGAAGTCGAGAAAAAGAAATTGCTACAACTGCTAAAAAAATCTGTTTGTACTTGTATGCGTATGTTTGCCAGTCTTTCGATACCGATCGATTTTTTTAAAACCACATGTTTAAATATGAGCATGGAACAAAGTCTATGATACATAATATATCCTTTTTATTAGTTTTTACCTTTTAAAGTAAAAAACGAGTTGTTTAAATTTTCCGGCAAATAATTAAATGTATATAAAACCGACAAAAACCACGTGTGTCTATTGAATCGTAAAGACCTAGTAAACCATCATGCTTTGCTATTCATTCACTGGATTGGATAATCTGTTTGACGAAAATATTGTCACATGTTAAATTATGCTAACCATATAAGGTAGTGTACCCAAAACAGAAGAGCTCCACTTTTGTAACGACTAATTTGATTGGATGATATTTATAAATATTTGCTCACTAAAACGAGCGTTGAAGTTTAAACTGACCCACGGGTGATGGAGAGAGGAACGACGCGTAATCAACCGTGGGTTTCCGACGATGGTATTAATGTTATACATTGTACATGTAATACACCAGTATGTATTTATGCAATACATGTAATTCCCCGATACATTTGTTCTATGGATAATGCAAGGAGAAATACAGGAGCTGAATGCAGGTGTACTTGATCCAGTGTATTCCACTGAATGTACCAGTCTATTTATGCATAACAATAGTATTCCACCAAATGTACCTGTCCATTTTATGTGTAACTGTTACAATAGTTCAGGAGTTTAACATGTTGTATATACATTAACATGAGTAAATCTGTTCACAGTCCAAAAATCTTGATGAATCAACACACTAGACACATACTTAAAATATTTATCATCATTCAATTGCACATACATGTAAAATCAAAAGGTCAATTAAGATAAAAGATTCTTCTCCAGGAATTGAGATGTACAGTCAAAGTTTCCTGTGAGGGAACCTAACCCTGAGGGAATACTCTGGTGTCAGTCAATATGTGCTACAAACTTAAAGGATGCTCCTAATGGAACAAGCGTTACATTCTATCACACATAGTGAATATCTGTATTATAGCATGTTCAATTCCTATATCTTTATATAAATTGTTACACAGTCATGTAACTTAAAATACCAACTTGAAATGATAAAAACCAGCAAAAATATACCACGCATTTAACTTGGACCTTTTCTACAAGTATTGATGCATTTATTTTTTCCACTCCAAAAAGTCTTTCATTTCAGACACACACACTTGCTCACTAAAAGGTACAAATAAGGTTTTATACAGAATAATACATAAGCCCTACCCACCTAACTCTGACCCCCCCCCCCCCCCCCGCCCACACTCTCACCCCCCCCCCAAACAAAACCCCCCCCCCCCCTACAATCTAACTACCCCACACAAATCTAGTCTCTCAAGTGGTACCATCCCCTATATGTCTGGGGGCAGGCTAAGCATCAGCCTTGATACACAGGTAACACAGCAATAACATAGGTGAACATAGTAACACAGCAATAACATAGGTGAACATACCAATTATACATGGTACATACCTATAACAAATATGTACATCCAAGCTAATGCATAACTTACAATTATAGATAACTAAAATGGTGAAGCAGGGCCTGGTCCTGTTCTCATTAATAAGCAGTCAGAATTGATGTTTTTGTTAAGTTTCTGGCCTGAATCTGACATCACACAAGTCAAATATCTAATTCAAGTCTATCCTGACCTGCCATTGGTTGGATTAATCACATGACACTAATTCAGTGCTTCAGACATAATCTAGTAAGACAGACTTGGCCATTTTTTCCATGCTGTGATATCTCCTAAAATAATCCATTACACATTTTTTCTGAACCAAAAATATCCACATATAATGTACATATATCTCCAGGTGGGTTTTTCTTTCAGCTCTGGAGTTCATTGTGAAAGACTTTTGTAAGTTAGCACACAACCACTGCTGTCATGTGACAACTATTGTCCAATCAAATGACAGCACAGTATCCCTGACAGGCTGATGTAGCCTGACCCCCCTGGCTGATGTCAACTCCACGGTTACTGGTCTCCCACAGACCGGGCGTCTGGATAATCTACAACAAACAAACAAACATTATTATCAGCTGCATTTGCATCTTACATGTAATAATTATGTGTGTATAAGGGTTGACGTCTTACAGGTAATGATGAATTATAGATTTATAAACAGGAAAATCTTTACAGCATGTAAAAGATGAAAACTTCATGAAGTGATAAAACTGCAGGTAATGAGTGATGAAAAATTACATGTACTGTAGTGTTTGAATAGTTAATACAGAGTGATGAGATATTCCATATGGTGTTCCATTGTAGAGTTAATACTGAGCGATGAAATATCACATGTAGTGTTCCATTATAAACTATTACTAAGTGATGAAATGTAGTGTTTCATGGTAGAGTTATTACTAAGTGATGAAATATTTCATGTAGTGTTCCAATGTAAGATATTAATGAGTGATGAAATGTAGTGTACTATTGTAGAGTTATTACTGAGTGATGAAATGTAGTGTACTATTGTAGAGTTATTACTGAGTGACGAAATATTACATTTAGTGTTCCATTGTAGAGTTATTATTGAGTGATGAAATATTACATAACTATAGTGTTCCATTGTAAGTTATTGAGTGATGAGATATTACAAGTAGTGTTCCATTGTAGAGTTATTACTGAACAATTAAATATTACAAGTAGTGTTCCATTGTAGAGTTATTACTGAACAATAAAATATAACATGTAGTGTTCCATTATAGAGTTATTACTGAGTGATGAAATATTTCATGTAGTGTTCCATTGTAGAGTTATTACTGAACGATGAAATATTACAAGTAGTGTTCCATTGTAGAGTTATTACTAAAAGATGAAATATTGCCAAGTAGTGTTCCATTGTAGAGTAATTACTGAACAATGAAATATTACATGTAGTGTTCTGTTGTAGAGTTATTACTGAGTGATGAACAATGAAATATTACATGTAGTGTTCCATTGTAGAGTTATTACTGAACGATGAGA
>WFKH01002636.1:2313897-2325528 GCA_016163765.1 Magallana hongkongensis | reverse complement strand
GCCCCCCCCCCCCCCCCACCCGGAAACAAACTTATCTGTTAACCACCACCACCCTTCTCTGGAAAATTATATATATCTCTTAATTGTAACCTTGAAAAGGGTTGATTTTCTCCCCAGAAAACCAGAAAATACCAGATACAGAATGGACTGCAAACGCTAACCCTTGTTTTAAAGTGTTACAATGCACTTTGATTTTTTGAAAGTGCGTTACATTTGGGATCGAGTTAATACACTTTGATTAATGTTATTTTTTTTTCAAAGTCCGTTGATATGGTCGATATAAAAATTGTACATGTACAGGGATGGATCAAAATTCCCGAGCTTTTCAAACATGATAGTTTATATATAACCAATAGTTCAGCTCATTGTGATATTGAACAGAGAGTTACCCATGAGATTCTTAGCTTACCCGATAAGGTATTTATCGAGGAAATAGTTCTCTCATAAGCACACAAATTACCACGTAAAACAGCAATTGAAGAGCTTACATGTATCATTTAATAATTAAATGAATACATGGACAAACACTGCGTAGTAGTCAACTGTCCATCCTTCAAAAAAAAAAATCTTATTTCTTTGTGAATACGAAGGCTATTCATTAAATAGTGATCGACACAACATGAACTCTGTTTAAAGTTTACGCCTGATTAAAATGACCATTTATCAAAATGTTATTGTTATCCATACTATTGAATATACACGAAAACATTAACATACTATTGAATCTACACGAAATAACAAAACATTAACATAGCGATGTCCAAAGGAACCACCTTTTCCGGACCCATCCTTAGGACACCTACAGTTTGAAGACGTGCTGAACGAAAGCCCCGGATGAAATTTCGAACACCATGATATCTTACACTAAACATCGTTATTTATTGTATATAACAGGAACGGTCCTACTAAAAAGAGAACTCTGGGATTTTTTTCGTTTAAAAGGGCTAATTAATGCATTATTATGTATGCATATGTTCAATTACATGTTATACTACAAACTAATTAAAGACAAATCCCCGAAATATGGTCGGCGTGATCGTCAAACTCCGATCCCAGTCCTATGTCATTTACACCTGCGTATCAAGCAAAGTCACTTGTTTTACCTCATATGCCATTGGTATAATGCACGTAAAAACATAACATATATTTTTTTTTATAACACATTTCAATGAAAAGCAATTTAGTGCCTGTGCACAGGCACCTTACGTTAAATATAATTTTTTTTATAATAAAGATCGTTCTCTGTAGTCATAAATATAACGTTGCTATTATAGTACAGGAAATAATCTTAATATACATGTAAACAGAAATATTTTAGGGACCTGTGGTCAGTGTAATGCCAATTAAAATCCAATATGAAGAATTACTTAGTATATCAAATGTTGATTTTGTTTAAAGAACTTATAGAGACCTCCAAAAAGAGTAATGCAAACTGCCTTAGAATAATTAAGCCCCCCCCCCCCCCCAACTAGTTTGTGCATGAAATTTACTTCAGTAAAAAACCAAATATTTTAAATATATATGTTGACTAAAATACAACATTTTTCATCATATAAGTGCAGAAATATGTTCTAAATACTTATAAATATCAAAAATCGCTAGAGTTCTCTAAAGTCCTCTAGAGTTCTCTGTTTAGTAGAACCCCGATGGATAAAACATTTCTAATTAGGTAGAGACTCAGTAAGAAATATCAAACACAATGAGAAATCACTTGAATCAGTTAAATTCGTCATCCACAGGTTGTAAAATTGATTAACCTTTCATCGGGATACGTTTATTTAAACAATAAACTGCTTTCTTTGGTGATTCATGGGGACATGACGGTAGCGACATTGCAGAAGCGGGTTATTTATACAATGTCTACCTTATTTTAAAAAAAGCGTAAGTTGCTCCAACCCAGGTTGTACGAGTATAACTTGGGTAGATATTGAGTTCATTTCTGATAATTTAATTTTCTGTATTAATTTACTGTACATATTGAGTGCGTTTTACTTTTTAAAATGATATTACTCTGTTTAAAATTAACGTAACGCCAGGCGGATTAGTACTTGTTTGACGTTTGTGCATCGTGACGTGTCTTGTGACGTGCAAACTAGGTTAAACAAATTTAACTATTTTTTTCTATCCAATCAAATGCCGCATTACAACCAGAGTAAAATTATTCAAAATTCTGACACCTGCTCCAGCATTCAGATAATCAAGACCAAATTCTCTATCTGAAGCTACCTCTATATTACACATCAAGAGTTTTATTTACTTATTGGGTATCAACGAAATTTACCTCATTATGTAACAAGGTTCAAGGTCCTAACGCTATTTGAGTTGTTCTAAAATCTTAAACTTTCCCTGTCATCGGGATACATAAGATCACTTTCGTAATTGAAGCTATTAATTATGTGATTCATTAACCCACGTATAGTTAAATCAACCATGCAAGTTGAATAAGTAAGTATTATTATTTATCTAAACATTTGACCTGCTCCAAAAACATGAAACTCCTCCAGCATCCGAATCCTAGGGCTCAAATTCAGCATCCAATCACTTTTAGTGCATCAATATCACAAGATGCATCGTCCATTCAAGTTTGGTGAAGATAGAACCGATATTAACTTAGATAAGGTCATTTAAAGAGCACCTGCTCCAACAACTTTAACCTGCTTCTAAAACCCTTAACCTCCTTCAGCATCCGTAACCTACTAGTATTGCTCAGATTCAGCATTCAAGCCTGCCAGTTGTATATGTATCATACGATGCCCCATCCATGCAAGTTTAGTGAAGTTTAAGGACCATTAATAACTTAAATATGGTCATCAAAGGGCACCTGCTACAAAAACTTTTACCTACTCACAAAACCATAACTTTCTCTAGCATCTGCAATTTTTGGCTTAGATTCAGCATTCAGGTTAGTCCGAAATATCTGACGTTTTCATGGCTTTTTTAACGATTTTGATATTTTACATTCCAGAAAAACTTCAGAACCGCCGCCATAACGAAATCCGGAAATTCGCCGCGTACAACTGGAGGCGGCATTCTCGGCTCGATTTTAAATATTTACGAGTTGAATCAAATGTTTCATTCAAAATTAATTAATAAAATAATGGTTTTACTGCTCTCTAATATCGCTTTTATGGGTCCTTATATCCCAAAAACAGGCTGTTGAACACAGTCTATCCAACTGTTGAGATTTGTTTTGATTTCGTGCATTTTTGAAATCTCGCGAGAAAATAGGTCAACAATACTATTGTTTATCAGTGTGATTATCAACATGTTCAGTAAAATCATATTTTAAGCTGTATTATTTAGTTTAAATATATATCTATTTAAAATCGAGCCGAGAATGCCGCTTCCAGTTGGAGGCAGTGAATTTCCAGTTTTCGTAGTGCCGCCGGTTCTAACGTTTTCCTGGCATGTAAAATATCAAAATCGTTAAAAAAAAAGCCAGGAAAACGTCAGATATTTCGGACTACATTCAGGTCTGTTAAGTCCACAAGTATGCCCAGATGCACTATCCATGCAAGTTTGGTGAAGATACGGCAAGTAATAACTTAGACACAAATCCTGCTCAAAAAACTTAACCAGGTCCGTACGCCGATGCCAAGGGTATAGCATAAGAGAAACAGACTAGACACTTAGATGTCACTTTCTCCCACAGACCACGTGACTTTGATGTCGCTTTCTCCCACAGACCACGTGACTTAGATGTCACTTTCTCCCAAAGACCACGTGACTTTGATGTCACTTTCTCTCACAGACAACGTGACTTTGATGTCACTTTATCCCACAGACCACGCGACTTAGATGTCACTCCCACAGACCACGTGACATGTTACTTTCTCCCACAGACAACAAGACTTATATGTCACTTTCTCCCACAGACCACGTGACTTATATGTCACTTTCTCCCACAGACCACGTGACTTAGAAGTCACTTTTCCAGGACCACATGACTTAGAAGTCACTTTTCCACACACCACAAGACTTAGTAGATGTCATTTACTTTACACCATTTAAAGGCTGTAAGCGTTTTTTCTATCTGATATCACAAAACAATATTCTATCTCGTTTTGTAAATGACAAAACAGTTGGTAAATGAAATATTTTACTTTCAATTAAGCATCCAAACATATAATCCAATACATGACAAAACTTGTACATTAGTCCACTTATCATAAACAATGATCCTAGTTACAAGCAATATGATTGTGTAATGACAATAAATAAACCAAAGGGGGTTCTAATGATATCATTATATCTAGTCAGATATATTTGACAGGCATGGATAAACTCCCTTGTATTGACATTATAAAATTATGTGATGGGATTTCATCAAAGATTATAACATCTGACATGTTATATCTGGGCTTTAATGGACTGATGCAGTTTTTACCACCGCATTTAAGATCTTTGATATTGGGTTTATTTTATTTTACAGAATCACTTACACTTTAAAAAAAAAAAAACCCAGTAGATTTTTAAAGACATTTATACGTTCATGTTGCAAGTTTCTAATAATACTTAGGGGAATAGTTTGAGTTTTGGGCCAAATTGTGAGAATCAAATTAAGGCAGTAGGGTCAATGTTACATCGATGACAAGATAAAATAGTTTCAAGACAAAATCTTATACAGATAAAATTAGAAAAATATTGATAAAGGGCATAACTGTTTGACTATTGATATATACAATGAATTCCTCTGAATGGCAGGTGGGCAGAGTATATCGGAGGGGGGGTGGGGGGGGGGGGGTGGATGAAATATTTACATGGTAGAGACAAGCAGCTATTTATGTTTAATTACATACAGTAAAGACTAGTTTTAAACAGCAAATGATCCCATAGAATATGAAACAAATATCATACACCATAAAAACATAATTATCATATGTCTACATTTCTCCAAATAAAACTCTGACATTAATATAATAAAATATTGCTATAGTCTTTGCGTAATGAATAGTAACTGAACTGTTTTAACAATAGGTACAAAACAGCACATTCTGTGCCAAGTAAAATCATTGGACGAGTTCAGAATTTGCTTCAGCTCAAATAAATCACCAAACACTATGATATTGAATTCAATAATAAAAACAATAACATATAAAACATCTGGTCCCAACTTAACAATAATTTACATTCCTTTCTTTGGTTCCTGAAATGGTAGGACTTATGATTATTGCAGGTAAAAAGAATGTCATTGTCCAACATCAGAGAGTATGGAGCCAATAAAGGTCCAGGTCGGTCAAGGTCACAGTGACGGCAAAATTATAGCAAGGTTCTCTGGATCTGACACCTATCTCCGTGGAAATAACCTTGACCTTGGAGTACCTGGAAAATAACAAAATTTACGCTTTATGATTAGGCAAAACACATCTCAAAGATTTTTAATACCACCTAAAAATTTGATAAACATATTAAAAGCTGGAAAATACTAATTTAATAAACTCCTTAAAAGTAATGGAATTTGAATTACATGTATTTTTTACAACCTTCATGTTTGAAAAAATAGCACATAGCAAGAGTATACACCACAGCAAATAAGATCCAAAGAGCCCGTTGATATCAGCATTACTGAGCTAGCCTATCCTGACACCCTCTATGTCTAGAGAAACCCTAGCCTCCTCTGACATACATACAGTATATACTGTGTTACTGGAGTTCTGGCTTAAGAATTCGCTGATGGTTGAAATATGTCATCCTCTCGAGAATTTATTTGCATAGTAACAATGAGTGTCAAAATAGATGGAATCGTATTACAGTATTAAATATTAATTTCTAAAAATGGTCATTATATAGTAGTTTTAGGTGAAGCTCTTTGGATCTCAAATTAATAATAAATTTCAAATGGACCATTCTAGTAGTTCCAGGTGCAGAAACTTGGGTCTACAGAAAATACTGAGTGATCAGAAAGATAAGTAATACACACATAAGTGTCACTGTTAAGTCAAATACTTTTATCCCCAGTTGAAACTCTGTCATCTACTAACAAGCATGCTATCTAAATTAACAGTCAGACTCAATAAGAGAGTGTTCCCATCTTTCCCTTTCTAGCCTTGACAATACAAGTCATTATTGTTGATGCTGGGGGGGGGGGGGGGGGGGGGGGTGTTTGCAAAAGACACTTTTTTTTTAAAAATTGACCACTGCAGTGAGAGCACCCTTCCAAGTGATGGTCTGATGCCATAAATAACCTGGGGCTAATCTATGGTTAGAGCTGTGTGCACTGAAGCGATGCGAGATTTCCACTCGCACGTGGTTATTGAATTAACACAGACTGACCAAATAAACAAATGGGTAGGAAAGAGAAACACATTAAACTTAAGGAGTCACAAAAATTGATTTTCGCCATATCTAGATTTCTTTTCGCCAATTTTTAAAAAAAATTCGTCATTGGCAAATTAGCGAAGCCCAGCTCTAGCCCTACTGACCCACTGCAAAACAATGGTGTCATTTTTGAGACTTTAACCTTCACTCTCACTCACCCGAATCCATCCCGCTGAGTCTCTGCTGCAGATTCTTGAGTCGAGAAATGTAGTCGTCATTGGGCAAGGGCTCACTGATCCTGACTCGACGTGCTGGAGATGAGTGACCAACTTTTGTGGGGGTAGGAGAGGAAGAGGAGAGAATTTTTCTGCAAGAAAATGAAATGAAATAAAAAACTGTTATTTTGTGACAGGACTTTGTATGAAATAAGTTGTACAATAAAACATCTATGAAAGTTTTAAAATCTTTAACATTGCAAAAAATTTTAAAACACATCTTGTGGTCAAATATTGTAAAATTTAAAAATTCTAAACCAGTGAGAGTAGTTGGATATTTTCTGTCTTACTTCTCTGGTTTATTTAGCTAACCTTCTAGCACCTGAGTTTTCAGAGGTGGGGTGTGGTTTGCTGCTGTAATCCCGTGTGGGGGATGTGGTATGGACAGAGAAATTGCCATTGACATGGTAACTATCAGAAACCCCTCCCACTGACTGATAAGGAGAGATCCCATTGGTTACTCCATTGCTGTTAGCATGGTAACCACTAGAGGCTCCCCCTAGTGAGTGATATGGAGAAGCTCCATTAAGGAGGTCTCTCTGAGTGAAGCTGGAAGACAAATAGGATAGACTGTATGGAGACTGATGAACACTTGAATGGAGGGGCGATGAAGCGTGACTGTTGAAGGGTCCAGAGCCGTTCAGGCGTGGCTGGATGTGAAGCGGGGTGGTGAAAAAATGTTAGAGTTGGGTGCGTAACCTGTAAATAAAGAGACTGGTCTTATTACAATCAGACGTGGTTTTAGCATCAACTTGATTACTCTGTTGAATGGATTTATGGCATGAAAGAAAGGCTTTTAACATGCAATTAGTTGCATTTATCATGTAATTAGTTTTCTTATGTAAAAATTAAGTAAAACGCTAAATTTTTAATATACATGTATGCTTCTCAAAATGGTTCTATAAATTTTACATTGGAGTGAAAATCAATTATTTCATACTGAAAATGACCATCAATTGATAATTACGCAAGCTAGGGTATGAGTATGTCACTAAAGCATCTATAAAAACAAGAAGCCCATGGGCCACATCGCTCACCTGAGCAATAATAAACATATTAAAATCAGCTTTTATATGGCGTCATATACAAAATATCTGAACAATGTAGTGTAATAGATCTTGTATAAAAAAATCCCCCTACATATTCTTATGTTTTTCATTGAGACCCTTTGTAACAGGATGGTTTTATAGACACATCACATATTGAGCATTGCAGTTCTGCGAGGCCCAAACATTGTCCAGGGGCCCGAGTCTAAACAATTTTAAAGACTCAACAATAGGTCAGAATGCTTGCATATAAGTTAACCATACATGTAAATAATAACATTTGAGTTTTTGTGAACAATTTAAATGTTTTCCTTTGTAAAATTGGAATCCCCCCCCCCATATGACCCAACCCTACTCCTGAAGAATATGATTTTGAAAGATTGTAATCTACACTATCTGAACTGACTAAAGTTACAGCTTTACTAGGCAAATTGTGTTTTAGAAGATGATTTTTAAAGATTTTTCCCTATACATTCCTATGTAAAAATTTGAACCCCCCACCCCCAATGTGGCCATCCTTTACCCTCGGGTATCATGATTTGAATTAACTTGAATCTTCCCTACCATGTTTAAAATCTCCTGGTGTAAATCATGTGACCGACCATAATGGCCGCCTAAAGCATGTCGACTGTACAGTTTTGGATCAAAATATGATGACTGCTGACCGCGTTAGGCAGGTGACCGCTTTTAAGAAGGAAGTTATTTTTCATCGGGAGGAAATAGAATGCTTCCACACAAGTTATTAAAGGTTATCTGCCCGATCGGTTTCTGAAAAGAAAATTTTTAATGATTTTCTCCAAGTATTCCTATCTGAACCCTCCCCCTCCAACTTTGGCCCCAAACTACCCCCGGAGATCATGATTTTATCAAATTTAATCTAACCCAACAGATGATGCGTTCACATAAGTTTCAGCTTTTCTTGGAATGGAACAGGAGCTGGACCAATGTCAGGCCAACCTCAGAGTGGAACGAGACTGGAGATCAGGCATCGCTGGAGTAGGGACAGAGGGGGACAGTGATAGGGTAAGGAATCAGAGAGAGAGAAAGAGAGAGGGTATTAAAATACCGCTGTGGCCCCAAACTACCCCTGGGGATCATGATTTTATCAAACTTTAATCTAACCTAACAGAGGATGCGTTCACATAAGTTTCAGCTTTTCTTGCCGATCGGTTCCCGAGAATAATATCTTTAAAGATTTTTCTCTATATACATGTATTCCTAGTATGTAAAGTTTGACCCCAATGGTGGCCTCTCCTACCCCCACGGATCTTGATTTGAACAAACTTGAATAAACACTACCTAAGGATGCTTCCACACAACGCGGCTATGTTAAGGCTGTCCGAAGCAAAATTTATACCTAAAAACGATACTATTTTAATTATTGAAAAAATACTTTAACCGAGCGATTTTCTTTAAACTTTTATTACATAAATTAACAGTGATATCAAACACTATATTTGATGCATTTTGTGACGTCATATATTTTTCTTAAGCACGTGACAGGCGTATCCTAACACGGTATATAATCTATATAAATCGCATCGGCGCAAGTGAATAATGACATTAAATCAAAAATATTTTTATGAAAAATCCTTCGATAAGTAATGTATTTTGCAGTTTTTGCTGGGGGTTCATATAAATATTTCGTTTATTTGAAAAATTGTCAAAACATTTCGCACTGCCATCGAAATTAGGCACATTTTTACCTTTTAAGCTCGATTTACACAAAATCGGGTCAATTGGTAGGTTTCCCCCAGCAAGATTCACATTGGTACTTATTTTCTCTCCCATTTTCACGTAAAATATACTAAGATTGTATTGATCTTTCACTTGTGCCAAGCTGTTTTTTACATGCATATACATATCACCATTCATTAGTTTACACGTAGCAGGGGGAGTCTCAAAACCATAAGTTTGTAAATAGTTACTTACCTAATACAAAGCTTTAAAACTGTTGATTTTTTGATACTCCATATTGGCGATATTGAGTTTAGTATCACTAGTATTTACAACAAAGGAATGAAGCGGTCTTATAATGCACAATAAAATTCACTTATTACGTTACGATACATTCCCTAAAAACGATCGAAAGGAATGCAGATCGTGACGTCAAAGTTAACTATGACGTCATATCTTATGAAGTACAGACAAGTGACTTTCTACACATCACTGTGAAATCAATCGGACAGCCTTAACATACCCGCGAAATAACAGCTTTTCTGGCTGATCGGTTTCAGAGAAGATTTTTAAATCTACTCTATAGATTCCTATGTAAACATTTGACCCCTCATTGTGGCCCCACCCTACCCCCAGGGATCATGATTTCAATAAACTTGAATCAACACTACCTGATGATGCTTCCACACAAATAACAGCTTTTCTGGCTAAATGATTTTTGAGAAGATTTTTGAAAAATATTAACAAATTTTCAATGATTTTTAATTATCTCCCCTTGAAAGAGAGTGTGACCCTTCACATTAACAATTCCCTTTACCTAAGGATGCTTTGTGCCAAGTTTAGTTGAAATCGGCCTAGTGGTTCTGGAGAAGAAGTAAAAAATGTAAAAAGTTTACGGACAGACAGATGGACGTTGGACAAAACGTGATCAGAAAAGCTCACTTTAGCTTTCAACTCAGGTGAGCTAAAAATGTAGAATTAGGTCACTAGGTCACCTTGATGGAGGTCGACTGTGCCCCTCATTACGGGGGATCCCACTCTGGTGGCTCTCTTCCACTCCCTGACCAAGTACCGCATCCTGAAAGTAAAGGAGATAAATCTAGTTCAGCTGTTAAGATACATACATCAATGTGCTTCACTTACGTTTCATAATATATCTAACTTACATCCAGAATATTCATAATAGTACATTTCACCCTAAAAATTAAAAACAAATAAATATCTAGGTTGAAACACTTCCAATGAGGCGACACTCTTGAACATGGTGACCAGTCTGACCTACTGACCTAGTTAGTCTCCACCACCCTGGTGGCACTCCTAAATGCAGTGACCGGTCGGCGGGGCCTGGTCCTTCTCTGCAGGTCCTCAGGGGAGGGGTAGACCCCCATCCTGGCAATCAGAGCCTAGGTGGTCAACTAACAGTCCTGGAATGCCCCAAGTAACAAGAACAAGTACTTTTTCTGGTAGACCAGGGCCTTCTTGTAACTGTCCGCCCGCAGGTACTTCCCATACAGACGCTGGATCTAAATACAGATTTACCATCATCAAAATTGATTGCAGTAAACAGGTATCAATTTAACAAATGTTGTTCAAACTTCAAACAAATATAATGGTTATATGGACGCATTTTTCACTTACACTACCAGTATTTGTATTTTAATACCCTCTCTCTCTCTCTCTCTCTCTCTCTCTCTCTCTCTCTGATTCCTTACCCTATCACTGTCCCCCTCCGTCCCTACTCCAGTGATGCCTGACCTCCAGTCTCGTTCCACTCTGAGGTTGGCCTGACATTGGTCCAGCTCCTGTTCCATTTGATTAAGGGCCAGCTGTAGCGACAGCCTCTCTTTGGCCCATGAGGCGCGAGCTTCCAGATGTCGGTTCTCCTGATCCGCATGGTTTTCACTCGTATCATGGCCATTCTACAGCGAAGAAAAACACAGTTGACTTATCAAATACTAAACCAAGAGACCCATAATGGCCTAGATGTGTGTAAACATATCTTGAGGTTGTAAGGTGGCCCAGCTAAAATGGACATATCACTCCTAGATTGTCATTATTCTACTGACTTACAATCCTGGTTTTGAAGAACCTCAAGCTCTTCCATGATGCCTCATATTCAGCATCCCTCTTCTTTACCCATAGTCTTATATTTATTTCCAGATTTACATCCCTGACATTCAGGATCCCTCTTTCCTTTCCCATAGCCTTACATTTATTTCCAGATTTACATGCCTGACATTCAGCATCCCTCTTCTTTACCCATAGTCTTACATTTATTTCCAGATTTACATCCCTGACATTCAGGATCCCTCTTTCCTTTCCCATAGTCTTACATTTATTTCCAGATTTACATGCCTGACATTCAGGATCCCTCT
>WFKH01002636.1:2241512-2252817 GCA_016163765.1 Magallana hongkongensis | reverse complement strand
GGTCTTCGATATCATCCACCCTCACTACACAGTAAAAGGATGATGACATGTATAGTGCACCCTCTCCTCCAGACGGCGTGACACACCATAGCAACCAAAATAATCTACAAGACAAATAATTCATTTATATTTAAACAGTATTTTGTTAGATGATTAAATTGTTGTGTGTAAAAGAAAATGGGTTATACATTCTGAATTTGTAATTGTTTTTTTTTCAGGCTTTGCAAGCTGAAATCTTGGAAAAGACGGTGAAATGGACAGAAGAAATGCAGCAGGCCAAATCAAAAGTAAGAGAGAAAGAGGAAGAGATCCACAAACTTCAGAGCACGAGGCCAAAGTCTGAGGCCAAACAAGAGCTTGACCAGTTACTGAGTGAGAAGGACCTAGAACTTCAGGATGTGAAACAGAGGCTGCGGGAAGCAGTAGATCTCAGCGAGCAGCAACTACGCATCGTTGAACAAAAGGACGAGGAGTTTGTGAAACTTAAACTGGAAATACAGCAGATGATCGCAGAAAAAGACAAGACAATCAGAGAGCTCAAAAAGCAGCTCATGTCTCAGAGCTCGAGTAGTGAGCTTGAGATATCTCAACTCCAGCAGGAAGTGGAGAGTAAGAGGGATACTGTGGAAGAGCTTGAGACTGAGTTGACACGACTCAAGACGATCCAGGACTCGACTGCTGAGGCCGGCGGTGATGCAATGACACTGATAACTCAGCTCAGGGACCAACTCAGGGTGAGATATAATTACCGAGCTGTAATGGCTGAGATATAATTAAGAACTAAGATTTTAAAAGTTGTCTTTGACAATAATTAAAAGGATATTTATATTTTTCAAGTTTGTTTTTTCTTTTGTTGAAAAGAGGATATTGGTTGAATAGATGATATGTATTCATGGTTTAGTGGTACCAAACTGTCATGCTCTTTTCTAGGAGCGAGATGAAGCAATCAGAGAAATCCACCACAATCTCCAACAATCTCATGACGAGCTCCAATCAAAATCTCAAGAACTCCAGACCAAAACCCAGGAACTCTATGAGGCTCGCAATAAGCTGGATCAGGTGCTCTCACCAAGCAAAAATCTGTCTCGGGAAGCAGAGCAACAGTTCCGTCAATTACAACAGGAACTTCAAACGGCGAAGGAAGCGCTGGCGGCGATGCAGCGTCAGGCAGGAGGGGCCAGTAGGGGAAGTAGTGTAGAGGTAAGGGAGGGGTTTATAGATATCAACATGGCTGGATGTTGGTGGCCATTTCTAGATAGTATCGATCTCCATAAGAAGAACAGCTCTGTTTAAATAATATAGGAAAATATTCAACTTTATAGCTATACTTTTTTTAATTTTTCTATACGAAAAATTGGTTTGTAGCTTCAAAAATCTTACCTTAAATTAAAGGCATATCTGATGGTTAATTTGTTGACCACCCGGCCTCCTTAGGTAGATCTTGACCATTCGGCCACCTTAAATCGGTATAACTAATGAGATTTTAAAATTCTGAAGAAAGAAGTAAAAGCATTGTTACATGGATCTAGAAGTAGAATGTTGATGCACTCTGAGATATAGGGTGGATACAAATGTTTTACATCATTGTTAAGACAACTGAAGGCTCTAGTCTTGATTCAATGTTGACGGCCAATTTACAAATGACTGTAAATACATGAATGAACAGTGGCTGGTATGCCACCGATTGTTGACGGCTATTTTAAACTTTATTTACAGAGGTTGGTGTACCGTGAAGGAAGTTCCGAGTCTGACCTTGATCTTGAGATGATGGACACAGATGAGTTACATCGCCTCGTTTTGGATCTTAAACACGACCTTGAGCTCAGTAAATCGGAGGTCGATTTGTTCCGAAAATCAGCATCCATGTCGGCAAAGGACTTTGTTCAGGTTTGTGTCACACCCCTGCGAATGTGTTCGGAATGTTTTCTTTTTCGTTGCTTAGTATGTAATAAATCCAGAGGTGCTCGAATGAAAGTTCACGAGACTTCCCCGAGATTTGTTCAGTTCCTGTGAAATTTCGAGCGGAAGTATAAGTGTTCGGATAATATTCTCAAAATACGTAAGAACTTGTCGTTTTTCATATCATATCCTACTTTGATTTATGTTAAAACATGAAAATCTATTAAGATATATGTCTTATTTCATCATCTAGCGCTTATCTATACTACACGATGATATTCACAACAGAGTTACCGTTCGTGTTCAACCACTCTACACGTGGTTGAAAATATAAACATTGGGTTGCTTAATAAAATCATAGCCATGTTTGATGCTTTTGGTGTGTAATACCATGCTTTTTAAAAAATGAATGGGCGTCTGTTTTGTACTTAAACTTGGTATATCGAGCCATTTTCAAGGAACATTCTGCATAAAATAGTATAGTCTGTTTCAATATTGATGCTATTACTAGGTCAGGCGCGGATCGAAAATTAATCCCTAGGGAGGATCGCTACTAAGCATGTTAATTGTTGCAACAGCAGAAAAAAAATTATGTTTTCTATTGTCACATTTATTTCTAGAACTCATTTTATCCACCAATTAATGAAGATAAAGTTTAAAATCAATAAACGTCTAGATTTTATATTTGACTATAAGAACCTAGTTTTTAGGAAATAGACTATAAACATGAGGCACCATTTTTACTGCGAAACTGAAAGGGTCAAATAAAACCACGTGGTCTAAATTTAAATGACAATAACATTCGCAGGGGTGTGTCAGACAATTTGTGAGTAGAAGAGGTAGAAATTGATTGAGTCGAGATATTGTGTTATGAGAAAATTTGTATGAGACATGTGAATCTATCGGAGTTTGTGTTTCTCCAGTAGAAGTTGATTGAGTTGAGATATTGTGTTATGAGAAAATTTGTGTGAGACATTTGAGTTTATCTGAGATTATGTTTGTAGAAGGTGATGAAGTTGAGAGAGGAGCTCAGCTCACAACATCAGAGACACATACAGGACCTGACGGACAGAAATCGACTCGAGTCTGACTCAAATCTTGCTCAACTCAGGATCAAGTATGAGGATGAGATAGAACATATCAAGAAGCTTCACCAGAAAGAGCTGGCTCAGATGATTGGTGAGACAAAGCGTGAGCTCGAGAAACATCATAAAACGGAAATCAACTCAATGCTGGCTCGACATAAACACGAGATTGAGATGCTGAGAATCAGAGAACCAGTGCTGGGTAGGGCACACATCTGATTGTGTTGACAATGGAGTTAATGATTTAAGAAAGATTAAAAATCATTTATTCATTAAGATAATGTAGTTTAAAACAATGAGGTTGACATTGACATTATGATGAAATGCCATCATTTTGTAATAATGACTTGTTTTGAAAAAAATTCTTTTATTTCTGTTGAATATCTGGAACATGTGGAGCTAATTTTCTTAGATTAAAAATTAAATGATTATTTTAAATTCATTTGTAGAATCCCACGATGCTTCAGTGCTGAATCTGGCCAATCAGCTTGGATCTGAGGTTGCCATGACAGAGCGTTTGGACAGCGAGTTAATTAGGTCCTTGTCACAGCGCCCCGATGGTCAGGACAACGCTGACGCCAGCGATGTCGCCGAGAGTGAGATATCTGTAGACGACAATGTACCATCTCGACTTCAGGTAGACATCTCATGGCGCCAGAAATCAATGACTTAACCGTCATACCTAAATAAAAAAGTCTTTACACAATTATGTTTATCCTATACCTTAAATTTCAAATGTTGGCCTCCATTACATTAGAATTTATTCACTTACCTGAACAAAACTTATTTCAATTTGTTTTTGAATGATTTTCTGTTTCCTTGAGAAAATAGAGACTTGTTCTAAACATTCATTAATTTTTATATCTTTCCAATCCTTTTTATTAAATATGAAAAAAAAAACCCAAAAAAACTAATCGTGAATCAGTATCCATGTAAATCCATCAAATAAGAAAGACACTCTCCTTGGGGTGATCTATACCTGGCCCGTGATTGGTTGTTTCCATAACCCCTAACCTTTAACCTTTATTAACCTCCACAGGTTTTAATGAAGCGCCTCCATCGGGAGGGGGTAGAGATGTTGTCTCTGTCGGAGTTACAGTTCTTGAATCGACACATGCCCCCGAGCACGCTCAGTAGAGAGGTGGATCTCAGATCCTTACAGGCAGCCTGGGACAGTGAGAAACAGAGTCTTCTGTCTGCCGTACAGTCACTGAAAGACCTGCTCGCTCAGACTCACAAAGTCCGAGGGGTCGACAAGGTAAACTCACGACAAGCTCGATCATACACTCGCTCACAAAGTCCAAGGGGTCTACAAGGTAAACTCACAACAAGCTCGATCATACACTCGCTCACCAAGCCCCATGGGTCGACAAGGTAAACTCACAACAAACTCGATCATACACTAGCTCACAAGTACAAGGGGTCGACAAGGTAAACTCACGACAAGCTTGATCATACACTCACTCACAAAGTTGATAACTAAAGGTAAACTCAAGACAAGCTTAATTATACATTCTCTATAAATCACACACTAACCAAGTAAACAAATTCAACTTAATTGTTCAATCACTAGGATAATGAGAGGTTTGTTTGTTCAGACTCACTTTGTTGGAGGGGTTTACTAGGTAATATCTCAACCTGAGAATGTTTGAACGGTTGACAAGGAAAACTCCCAGGTAGCTTGATTATTCTCTTATATTATTGTTGTCTAAATTGTACTCATTAAAAAAGACTTGACTCTTCAGTCGTAAAGATCAACAAAAAATATTGCAAAAACTTAGTTGTCCAATCAATGATAGACTTACTTGTGTATGCCTATTACTGTAAAAGTGGTCATTTACGCATGGTAGAAATTTACAGTAGTTACGCGGTAAGCTTTAAACCGCGTAAAATACCCCTGCGCGTATGGTAAAAAATTAAATTTTGCTTGTGATAAATCGCGCATCCACGTATTCAACAACCATACGTATTGTCATCTTCGCTAGCCAAGGGTTTTCGGTCCACTCTGCTCCCCATAAACCCTTGGCGGATTTCATTACGAAAACTCGGTGATGCGGTGGCACTATCTAGCGAGCAACTCGAGTTGCGCCCCTTGTATTTTTACATTTTAATCGAATGAAACAACAAGTAATATACACGCTACGGCATAAATACAACTTGAAAACATGTTGACTAGCAAGAATAGGAACATAATTAGTGATGCTATTCAATGGGAATGAAGATATAACCTGAGAAAGCAAGGAATGTTTTATTTATAGGCCTAGTGTTTGTAGAGACATGTACCGGGAGTGAAAAAGTCGCTATATATAAATGCATTCAAGCCATAAAACCAGGTATCGTTGTCGTAATTATTGTGGACAAAAGAAATAAATAAAATACAGCTCATTGAACAATTGAAACTCTAACCATAAGCAGGGATGTACAATGTACATGTATATACTAACGGGATAGGCAACTTTTTCATTCGCCATGTTTACTTCCCATACTACGATTGCACGAGCCTTGACAAGTTTGTAAATCTCTGTTAAATCCAGTAAAATATATCGTTTTTTAAAGTGATCTGGTTAGACCATCCTTGTAGAGATATTGTACTCGAGCACTTGTGCCTCAACTTGTGAAAAGCACCGAATGTTTTACCAAAGATCACACGTGTGTTTCTTTTAAAAGTTTATTTATAAGCTTTACAACACTGTGATTGGATCAGCTACTCGCAGCTGCAGCCAATCATTAAACGGAGCTTGTCACCGAGTTTTCGTAATGAAATCCGCCAAGGGTTTATGGGGAGCAGAGTGGATCGAAAACCCTTAGCTAGCAAAGATGACGTATTGTTTGACTCCAGAAAATGCATACTTTACTACCAGCGTAAATAACCACTTTTACAGTAATCAAATCAGGAAGGTGAATTCTCCAATATCAAAGTCACTTTCAGATTTTGAAAACTCAGTTAAGTAGTAACATGTTTGGTAAGTGTAGTTCTGGACAATAATCACATTCAATATATTCTCTCTACTTTGAATTAAAAAGCCAATTTTAATTTTGGTAATAAGAACTTAATATTGAGTAGGTTAGAGCAGAAATATTGTATGTTTATTGTTATCATCACTATGTCTATTGTTCTAGGAGAGTTGGGCAAATTTTTGTGATTTTCCAAATGTAAGTCCAGATTTCCTCTGTTGGCTTTATTTTCCAGCATTACTCGTCTGCTTGATTGTGAATGCTTTAATGTTCAATTCTGGGAATTTATGAAATGTTTCCATATTTAGAGTTCCTTTTTCCAATCTGATATTTTTAGGATTTTATTTGCTTTTTATTTAATCTTTAACCAAGCAGTGTGGGGTATTTTTCATTAATATGCCTGATTGAACAGATTCAGAATTTCGTCTGATTCACCCTGTGTGAGCCCCTGGCTTTGTGTGTTGATACTCGGCCTATACAACCAGTGCTTATACTCTGTTTTTGTTTTGTTTATATTACTGTTTACTTTGTCACTTAAAGAATTGATATGAACTGTTTGAAAAAAAATAATAAAATAGACTGAATGATTTAATTCAACTAATATTTCAGATGATAATATTTCTTTCTCTCTTTTCTCATTCATCGTTCACTTCATCGTTTTTCAGACGTCGGATGTTTCGGATTGGAGAGGCGAGCTGTTACGCTCCATTGGTTTTGTTTTTGCCAAAGAACGCGAGACGCTGCTAGCTGAGCTCCGATCACATGTCCTCTCGCATCCAAACGTAGATCTGACCGAGATTCAGAAACTTGAGCAGAAAATCAGGAACCAGGCAAGTTTTGCATTTCCTTTCAAATTATTTCATTTTGGTCCAAGATAAAATCCCAAGTAGATCTAGATACATTCAATTAACAAACATTTGTAGTAAGTTTCTTCTAGGTATAAGGGAAACTGCTCCACCACATATAAAATGGGCTATCGAGTACCCACTTTTTTAGATTAAAAAGTTTCAACTTTGATAGAAAAGTGTCAATTATAAAGATGGTGTACAGTGACTGGTTACTCCTTGGGGAGAGGGGGGGATTTTAATTACAAAAAACCACACAACTTGCTTCCTGTTGGGTTAATGTTAACTTTATCTTTTTTAAATGTATCATAGATTTCTTATTACAAAATAAGTGCATTGTTTTGAGTTTGTATAACATTAAGTCTATTGGTTCTGAGCAGGAGGCACATCAGAAGGCGTCGTTGGATCAGATATTCAGCGCGGACCGTCAGTCTCTTCTGGCCGAGGTCCGCGACCTGCGAGCTCACGCCAATGTAAGCGGACTACGTCACCAGGAGGAGAAAGAGCGACTGACGGAACAGCTCAACTGTGTGGAGGATCAGACCTCGAAACGCGAGCGACAGCTAAAACGTCAAGGTAAGCAGATCAGATAACAGAAACGGAGCGACAGCTCAAACATCAGGGTAAGAGGATCAGACCTCGAAACACAAGCAACAGCTCAAACGTCAGGGTAAGCAGATCAGACCTCGAAAGGCGAGCAACAGCTCAAACGTCAGGGTGAGCAGATTAGAAACTTAGCATCACCTCAAATTTCAGGGTACTAAGCAGATCAGATAACAGAAACGAAACTTAGAGACAGCTCAATAGTCAGGGTAAGCAGATTATAGATGCAAGGGACAGCTCAAATGTTGTATTAAGCAGATCAGACCTCGAAACGGTAGCATCAGCTCAAATCAGATGGAAACTGAGCGTCAGCTCAAACATCAAAATACGGGCATCAGCTCAAATAGATATTCTTTCTAATTAACACAGTTATTTAAGAATGTTTTGAATTTGCCCAGTGTTACATTTAATTTTGCCCTGTGATAATGAGGACGAAAAGGCAAAAATAAAATTGGGGGGGGGGCAATATTTACCTAAATCTTACCTCCTGCTAATGTTGTATGGACCATTGGTTAACAGCAGTCATGTGGAGACCATGTGTATCCCTTACATAGTCAGTATGAAATATATCTCCCCTTTAGCATTATTACATCATTCTAAGAGTATTATGTCATCCGGGTTTGTACCCAAATTGAATCTTGTAACTTTGTAATGAAACGCTTGATTTTCTTAGTTTGTTTTATCAATTTTATGTCATTAACACAGAAGCAGTTGGTCATAATTGTTACATGATTTGTGTTGACCTAATATGGAATTTACTGACCACATATAAACCATATCAGGTCAACTACAAACCTTGTAACTACCTGTAATAGTACTGTAGATTCCTAATTAAATGCGAGAAATTAATATCCGCATAAAATCGCAAGAAGCACATCTCGCAGATTTTAAAATCTCGCTTTTGTTTTTCGGACAGATGTCAACTAAATGAAACTATAATAAAAATTCGGCACTCGCAATTTTATATTCCTGCCATTTGATGCAAAACGGTTGAATCATGGAAATTCAGTACGCACATAAAATAAGGAATCTACAGGTTTCAGAATTTAATTTAATTTAATGCTGATGGTAGAATGTTTTGTTGGTACCCCTAGATCAAGATGACTCGGTTGTTGGTAAGAAGCTGGCACTATTTTGAATTTTTCTTTTTTTTCATCTGTTGATGGTTACTTGGAGACAGTTGAGATTTTTCTATAACATAGTAGTTAGTTATCCTGCTGATATTTAATAAAGACTTTCATCTTCTGAATGGATTCTTTTTAATATCATGATTATATTATCAAAGACATTACGCTATATTTAACAAAGAGGTTCAGTAGATTAACTTTTCAATTTCTGTTGTCATTTACTTTCTGTTGTCATTTACTTTCTTTATGTTGACATGTTTACCCAGTTTAATAGACAGAACAATTTGACAAAAAAATTTCAGGATCAATTTTTTATGGGAATTTAATATTTTCATTGTATATATGAACTATGCATGAATAAGAAAATTCAACACATAAGCTGCCTGGGCCAGACAGATTCAGAGAGAATACTGTGGAGCCATTAGAGTTTATGGTACTGGCTTAATTTTGGGGTATTCATGGGAAGCCCTCTCCCACGAATTTACATCTATGATGAAAACAAATGAAGAAAGAGTTGTCTTTCTTACTGAAACTGAGAAGCGACGCATCCACAAAATTATATTCCCACAAATACGCAAAAAACCCACAATCCATGAAAATTGGCCCCCAACAATTTGAATCCACAGTAGACCTCTCGTAGTATAGTGCCAAAAATTTTAGTTACTGTAAAAGTGGTTATTTACGCATGGGGTAAGTTACACTAGTTACGCGGTAAAATACCCCCTGCACGTACGCTAAAAATTTTAAAACTTTAGAGCAGTGAATCATGCATCTGTGTATTTAATACCCGCGCATACTTAACCACCAGCATAAATATGCTGTGTATTTAATACCCGCGCGTACTTAACCACCAGCATAAATAACCCCATTAACAGTACCATAAAAGTCAAAGAAGTGTTACAGAGTGCATGTGGTTGTGAATATCTGGAGTAATGATGACATTGATACAGTTCAGTCTTTGGCTGTTGACATCTATAGAACTTATGACATTGGTACTATACACCCTGAATTGTAACATGTGACATTTTTCTGTTGATGTGCGGTTAGTGGTGTATAATGTTTGTACATAGCTGTTGACAGGTATAGAACTTTGGACATTGGTACTATACACCCTATATTGTAACACAGAACATCTTTACTTATTTACTTACAGTGCAGTTACTGGAGTATAAACTGCAGCAGGAGAAGATAATCCAGGACGACCTGAGAACCAGTTTAGAGGTGGAGCGGGACCGCTCCAGTGATCTGTCCAATCAGCTGAGCCATGAGAAGAACGCCGGCCTTGACCTTCAGACAGATCTATCCAACCAACAGCTCCAGATCTCGAAGCTGAAGGATGCGCTAGAGCGCGAACAAAGCCGATTTATCTCAGTCACGTAAGTGTTTGAGTCTGTCTATGTTATTCCAAATGGAATATAAAACAAAAGTCAAGTTAACTCTTAATTGAGTCTGTCAATATTATTCATAGGGAAAAAAATCCCATACATATTACAAAAAAATATTAACTTACCTACTTTTAAAGTTTTGGAAAGAAAGAGTCTATCTGTATTATTCCAAGGAGGAAACCAACAAAACTCAAATCTACTCTTTGTCTTGTAACAGAACGGTAGCTGTAGAACTGTAGCTTCACAGGAAATTCAAGTTAACGAACCGTGGAACTACAGGTCCACTAAAATAAAAAACTGTGTATTTATTGTGCGCAAAATGTTGCACACAAGTGGAGCTTCAGTTTTACAGCTAACAGAAAGGAAGAGTAATAACTTACCGACTTTTCAAACTTTCGTTTTATAAATGTTCATTTTTAGTTACTTTATTATCAGTAGATAGAAGATAAAGCAAGTCAGTATTAAAAGATATCAGTATCCAGCTAAAAATGAAACAATTAAAAGTAATTTAAAATAATGGAAACTTTTCATCAAAATTTTAATGATGAACCAATAAAGAGTTTTAGAGTGTTGTTTTTGTTTTGATACAGAACAATTTGGAATGACTTGGTGTAAGTTTCTTGTCACTGTTACATAGATGCTTGCTTTTGATTCCCTTTTGATACATAAATCCAAACTCTCTACTGATCCAGATTGGTAGAAAGAAAACAGGGAAGTAGTCGCAACTAGGGACTTCATTAATTTACATGTTTCAAATCTGGGTTCATAATCACACATTCTGTTGTATATAATAGTACCCCATTGAACTGCTGTGTGGTCACCACTTATCAGGTGACAGGGGCGGTATGTGTCATACTGTAGATTCCTAATTAAACAAAAAGGATTTAATATCTGCATAAAATCATGAGAAACGCCCCCCGCCTCCCCCTCGGATTTAAAAATCTCACTTAATTTTCTTCATACTTTTGAAGTTATAAATTTTGGTGCTCACGATTTTATATTGTCGGGATTGAATACAAAATAGTGGAATTACAGAGTTTTTTAAGAACTCGCGTAAAATAAGGAATCTACAGTGATTTGCTTTCATGCTGGAGTTTGCTTACAGTAATTTGCTGATGGTTTTTCGTTGTTTTCAGCATCTGGCTAAGGTGACTGTGTTGTGGGTGTAATTGACTCCATCACCTAATCATGTGGCCCTGCTCGTGCATTTGTGTGGTCACGTGATCAATTGCAAAACAGTCATGTGACATTTATTAATAGCACTTCTCTAACTAAAAACTACATGAAAATATAATTCCACAAAATAGAATTATGATGGTTGCAACTATTAGCAGTATGATGAGGATTGTGGGATTTCAGTTTTTGATTTGTTGGGGGGTTTGATGAGGTAGGTTTAACATTTTCTG
>WFKH01002636.1:2182806-2194612 GCA_016163765.1 Magallana hongkongensis | reverse complement strand
GATCAATTATGGTCTAACAATTAGTATGCAAAACTTCAGTCAGCATGAGACCCAATGAAAGATTGTATTTGCTGACAATGTTGTTGTATAGACCATAGAACTTACGAAAAGATTTGTTCAATCGAGATTGAATTTGTGTTAGACATATTCTATTTTCTGTATTTAAAAATAACTTTTCTACGGCAAGTTGATTGGTTTTCAACAAACAGACACAGCCTATACAGAGAGTTACTAATTATTCTTTAAATGTTGATGAAGTGCTTTGGCCAAACACTTTCATAGTTCAAATCCCTGCACTGTATCTGTGCATATTTGATACCAACAGGATTTCAGTGGAACGAGATCAACACTTCAACTTCAGAGAGTTCTGTTTACCTGGCACAATGGCCAATGGTCAACAAACAGTAATCTGGTTCCCCCCACCAGACAAGTTGTCCACTACCTGTGATCCTTTACCCCCTGTAGTGTTTAACCATCACTAGTTTAAGTGGCACAGCTAACTGGCTTCATTGTACTAACGGTAGAGTACCGTTGTCCCAGGACTAACTAATTCCCTGGACGATTCTTTATCCCACTCAGATTCCAAACCTCTCCCCTGATCCCATTTAACTCTGACGCAATGTCAACAGGTTTAAATCACAAACCTCTCTTGTAATATGTCTGTAAACATTTTATATCTTGCAAGATCAGGCTTCCAATTTTAAGCCGAGTTTTTCTACTGAAATTTTCACCAGTCATTTTCATGTTGTCATCTCCAAACATATTTAATGAATCACTTATAGTCTCTCTGAGAAACATGTACAATCCCATGTATTACTTATAGTCTATCAGTACAATATACCATGTATTACTAGGCATCATTATTTGTATCCATCTAATGTTTCACTTATAATTTAGGAATGAATTCAATATTTATTAGTTTTATACAATATAAAATGGTTTGGAGCAGTTTACGCTTTATAAACTGTGAAGCGGAATTATAAAAAAGTGTAAACTGTTCCAAACCATTTTATATCGTATGAAACTAATAAATGTTGAATTCATTGCTTATATTTTTTTTTGGTATTAATTGTAGATAAAAACAAGTCTTTCGACCTTGAAATGTCATTTAATTGTAAAAAAGTCAAACGAAACGTCAGGTGGATTGATACATTATTGACATCAGTCTTACTATGACGTAGGCAACATTCTTTAACCGATATAAAATAATTTTTTAGCCAATCTGAAAGCACGTTACAAACAAAATTAAATCAAATTGAATTATTCTCAAGTATTAAAAAAACTTCAGACCATTTGACAGTAGAGATCAAATGAGCTACTTGTTTATTGATGCAGTTTCAAATATTAGCTGAGATTTCGTGTAAAATTTAAAATCCAAAACAATAAATCTACAGCTATTATGTATTCCTTGTATTAAGGTCAGACGACACGTTCCTCAATTTTATATGACTTTTTCCATTTTAACTGCGACTTTTAACATAAACAAATTACAAATTTTTCTCCAATCGAAGAAGAGCACAGAAAGGATGAAATCCCGGAATATTTTTATTGGAACTCTTTATTATGAGGAAATACAAAAAAGATGCTTGAGGAACGTGTCGTCTGACCTTAATAGTGACCTCAGGCTTACCACTAACTCCTTGGCAGACTTCTCCATCTTCCTCTGTATTTCTTCCACCTCCTGTTGATGATCTTCCTCCATCTTCTTGATTTTCTCCCCATAGTCATATGCTAAGTCTGCTGCTTGTCGCTTGAGCTCAATCTCGAGTTGAACTTTGAACTCGGACTGTACCTCCATTATCTCAGCCCGATGTTCATGCTCCAGATCCTTCATTTCACAAGTAAATGACAATAATACATATTCAGTACACTATTGTCAGCGCTAGGAATCCTAGACTTACAGAAAAACAGTAAAATCTAACAGTTAACACATTGCAATTTCTAGTCTACTCTTTATACCCCGTTTTCTCCCCCTTTCACCTCTTTTCCACCCGATACATCTGCTCACTAAGCTTTATTTGATTATATTCTTTTACTTTCCTCTCTCTCTCTCTCTCTCTCTCTCTCTCTCTCTCTCTCTCACCTGTCTCAATGCTTCGATCTGCTCCCTATGCTGATGCTGCAGTTCATCATACTGCTCCTCCAGCACTCTCTCCTGCTCCTGAGAAGCATCAAGTTCCTGCTGCAGCTTCATTAGCCTGTCATTGAGCTCCTCAGCTGTGTCCTCATCATTCTCCTCAGATTCAAAGGAGTCCTCCCTCTTCTTCCCCATTTCTTTCCTCTCTTCCTCCAAAGTTTTCAGTCTGTTCTCTGTCTCTTGTAGTTTATTTTTCATGTCCTCTATGAGGGTTTCTTTCCCACTTAACTGCTCCTCTGTTTCAGACACCCTGTTTTCTGTCAAAGTCATTTTTTCACGGAGTTCTATATTCAACTGTGATTCTAATTCCAGTTTTTTATACAGTTCATCAACCTCATTTGATTTTTCTCCCAACAGTTTCTCTAATTCCTCCACTTTGCTTTTGAGGTCCATATTGGAAGAAGAAGACACACTGCGTTCTACTTTATCATCACTCGCTGATGTCACTTCCTGTCTCTGTAGTGATGTCACTTCCTGTTCCTGTAGTGATGTCACTTCCTGTTTCAGTGACATCACTTCCTGTGTTGCGGCTTCGAGCTGTGAGGACAGCTCTGAGACCTGGGACTGGTATTGGTTCCTGATATCCTGGAGTTCCCTGTCGTGCTCCTCCTTCAGTCTGGTCTGCATGGCTTCCTCTGAAAAATTTTATAAAAGATGTAAACATTTCCCATTATAAATCTACATAAGAAATCAGTCTTTGTTCCTGTAAATTTTTCAGTGTGAAAAATGATAATGAAGATATCTTGGATATTTTCCCTTTCATCGATTTCAATTGCCCTTTTTTCATAGGTATGTGCATTTTTATTAAAAATTGTCTTAATGTGCAGCATAAATGACTGCCGTCATGAGAAAAGGGCCCTTATCTTTTGACGTCACAATGCTCAGAAAACGACGTCATAGTAGCGGCATTGTAAACGCAGTTTTTTTTATTTTCTGTTTCTATTTTTTTTTCTGCGTCTGTGTTGTGTTTTTTGAA
This sequence comes from Magallana hongkongensis, assembly GCA_016163765.1. Lineage (NCBI taxonomy): Eukaryota > Metazoa > Mollusca > Bivalvia > Ostreida > Ostreidae > Magallana > Magallana hongkongensis. Next base: position 2,191,499 of record WFKH01002636.1, on the reverse strand, counting down.
TAATTAGAGTATGGCCTTGTTTGAATACCGATAATAATAATATATAATAAAATAATTAAAAAATAATTTATAATAATAAATAATAATAATATAATAATTGACGTTCGTGACGTCGTGTCGTTTTCGACCAGCTGCGTCAAAGTCGTGGTAACATGTCTTACTAAAATTGTCATAAAATGCTTAAAACACGGAAGATTTTGGATATCTTTGTATATTTGTATTCAGAAAGAGATGACTAATCGGAATTGAGAAAAAAGTGAGTTTGTGAAATTTTGACCTTAAGGGCCCTTTTCTCGTGACAGCAGTCAAATATCTTGGGACAGACTATAATAGATAGGAAATCATAAAATCAACTAAAGTCAGTCCCAAAGTTATTGTTTTTATATGTTTTATTGGTGGTTTTGTTAAATACACATACTATTCAGCAAAGAACAGTTAAATAAGAAATATGGGGAAAAAAATCTTCCTTTAAACATGTTTCCTAGAGACGCCCAGAGAAAATGACAAATAAAAATTGATTTCTTATTGGGATTTATAATAAGGGAAAATCTAACATCTTTAATCCATTCAGAAGTTCTCAAATCACCATCACAATTTTTCAACATTATTATCTGGATACTTTCATGTTGGCTATGCAAAATACCATAAATCTTTATTCTAAACCATGTATTTCAACCTCATGCAATAGAGGGGCATTTCAAACAAAATTCCTGCAATATTATCCTTCCAGTGAATAAATGTAGTTTGGACACAGAAGTATTTATGAATATTGACATATTCAGCAAAAAGTAATGGACACAGAATGTGAAATCATTAGAATTTGTGGTGGCTCAATTTTCGTAGTTTTCGTGGGTGGCCCTCCCCCACGAATTTACGTCCTCCACGAAAACAAGTTTTGAAAGAGTTAGTTTTCTTACTTAAACTGAAAACCAACACATCCCACGAATAAGCAAAAAACAAACAATCCACGAAAATTGGCCCCCACGAATTTAAATTATTCCACAGTATATGAGGACAGAACACCAGGGCAGAGGGGTGGTATTCTTCTAACTAATCCTTGTACTGACAAAACAACCATGTAACATAACATAAAAATGAACTGCAATTCATGACCAAATATTTACATTTGCAAATATGCTTCCTTATATGAACCTATGGAATAGCGAAAACGTTCAATTCTGTGTGTGAACGTTTCCGTGACATCACAATAACCACATGCGCTTATTGCTTGTCGCTTGGATTATTGCAAACGTAAAATCTTGATAATTTTAAGTTTTGAATGATTTGTCTCTCTCAAACGTAAATATAAGTAATATACAGCAATGTTAAAAAGTTCACTCGTCTGGGATATGAAAGTGTTTGGTCACGTGATCAAATCTACTGAGGAGCCCCATGGGCTTCACAGGATTTGATCACGTGACCAACCAACTTCATATCTCGGTGAACTTTTTAAATTACTGTTTATTTCTTAAATGAACAACATTTATCAATAAAAATAAATGAATCTTAATAATGAAGCAAAATCATTTGTATTTTGTTAAAAAGTTTGATACTGTAAACTGACTTTTACCAATTGTTAGTCGTGCCTATCAATTTTAAATAACTTCCTTTTCTTTACAGGTTATGTTCACACAAGCATGTGATGGTGTTTAGGCCGCCCAAATTGATTCTACATTTAATGTGACTTCAAAATACCAAACCTACGAAGGAAGGCTATAAAATTAAATGAAACAGAATTTTCAAACAAGTGATTTTCATTCATTTACATTAATACAAATACAGTCAGGATTCAAGCTACATGTAGGCTACCTCTTTAATCATGATCTCTCCTTACAATCCCAATGGGAGTCTGATATATAGTCCATAGTGAGTTCCAAACATTTCTAATTTCTACAGATTGCCGTATTTTTATAAAATCAAACTTGAAAATGCCAAACTAAAGTAGAACTTTGTTTTTTCTAAAACACAGTTTCTCCTAAACCTACGTACACAGATTTTGTTAAGCGCACAATTAAATTTTGATGGCCTTATATTTGATGCTGTCTTTACCTGACTGTTTTGGTTTGGAACTCTCAATCTAATCCCTCTCTCTCTCTCTCTCTCTTTACCTGACTGTTCCTCTACTTTGGTTTGAAACGTCTTGATCTGATTTTCGTAGCTCTGCTGTAGTTCCTCCATCTCACGCTGTAGCTTCTCCACCTCCTCAGTCTGACTCGACATGATCTCAGCTCGAGCCGTCAGTAGCTGCTCATACTCAGCTAGCATCCGAGACCGAAGCGACGAGATCTCCTCTCTCTGGGTTTCCAAAGACTGCTGAACATCTGCAGAAAATTAATCATCATCATCATCATCATAATTATTATCATCAAATTATAAGTATTATCAAATAAGACCATTTGAAATAATCTTTCAAACATGTAATCTTTACTTATAGAGAATTTTAAGCTATCTTCAACTGTAAATCACAGCATCAATATATTTACTAATTTTAAGCAAAATCATCTAGTTATACACATCCTTCAAGAATCTGCCAATCTGTGACAGACTGTACGATGTCCATCCTAATACTCTCCCTCTAGTCCATTACAAATAGTAGACTTCAGTCCCAAAAGAGCCTCTGTAAATTACTGTAAGCATCCCAGCCAACTAGTGGGCATTACTGAATTACTCCAAGTGACTTACCATAAGTCTCCAAGTGACTTACCATAAGTCTCCAAGTGATGAACTGTTAGTACCTTTTACAGCGAGTCTGAGTGAATTACTGTTAGTCCCTGGGAGAATTACAGAGCTCCTGGGTCCTTGATTCAACACTTAATATATATACATTACTCTCTATTACCCACAATGTCAACACATTAATACACAGGGACTGTTTAATTATACACTCCATCACAATGAAAATTCAGTTAAAGGTCTCAATAGAAAAGACCACTCCATAGGGCAAAACTCATGTAAACAACACTCGGAGTACTCTTAATGTCCCTCCCCGGTCAGTCAACACGACCGATGTGTTTATACTTCACACTGGAGTACTAAGAACAACCAGACCGTCACGAATACCGTGAGTTAACTCATGAGCCTCGGTGTCAAGCATCGACTTTTTAGCTGTCGTTATACACATTCTACATAACACTGAGACTTTACAAGCTTTTAATTGCCAGTACTTCTTGAAGTTAAAATTTGTCACAGAAATATCACTGAAAAATAACATAGAGTCACTATTATCAGCTTAACTGTCACTTAACAAACACTGAAATAACACTTTAAAATAACATGGAGTCACTTATCATCAGCTTAACTGTCACTTAACATTCACTGAAATAACACTGAAAAATAACATGAAGTCACTTATCATCAGCTTAACTGTCACTTAACATACACTGAAATAACACTGGAAAATGACATGAAGTCACTTATCAACTGTGCATTTTGAAGTTTAAAACTGATCTACACCTCCATCATTTGCCTTTGCATTTGAAATCTCAAGTCTTTGTGACATGACTTTAAATGCACTCTTTTACAGTGAAAGACTGAAAACCAAACCGGGTCCAACAAAAGGGCATCAAATTCACTCCATTACAAGACAAAAAGACCCAACAATGACAGGGCATCAACAGTTAGTTTTAATAAAACCTTTGTCACTTTTGTTTGTTTGACTTTGATCTTAAATTGCGTACTCTACATAATGTACATTGAAAACATTTTAAAGATTCTTGTTATCAGAAGAATTTCTAGTTGGAAATGTTAATGATAGCTAGATTTCATCTGATTGAACTGTTTGAACAGAAACATTTTCACTTTTGTTGAGGAACCATTTAAAAAGGACATATAAGATAGATATTTGTGTACAGTGGTTCTGTAATGGATATTTGTGTACAGTTGTTCTGTAATGGCTTTCCCTGAGGACACTTGATACCAAGGCACACAATATATTTATCTTTTTTTTTCAATAATCTGGGTGAAAAAAAGCTGACCTTCAACCAAGAATTGAACAAATCAGGGGCTCTATGTTCAATCTCTGGGGCATAAAAAGGGGGAGGGGTTTACTGTATGTGATATCTTTGAGGGAGAGGGCGATATAGAGTTTAAAATTCAAATTTCTTAAGAGAGAGAGCGAAGGTCTTTTTCCCAGTAGAAGTGTTAGTGTTCAGTTTAATTTCTACTTTAATCATTTGGCTAACATATCTAATTGAAAGGAATTTATTTTAGAAATTTTACCAACTGTGCCAATAATATTTGTTACAGTATCTTTTGATTGTTGGCCATGATTTTGGATAATAAACAAACAGCATTCAACTCAAACAATCAAACCTAACATTTTATTTACAATCTAGGGTTTTCACAAAGCAAAGATTCTGTTTCAGTAGTAAAAAAAAAATTCCAAACCTCAAAGTCAATTGATGATAAAAACAGGCAAATAAAATAATTGATGAAAGAGGTTTAATTATATAACTGAGAGAGTGGCATTTAAATTTTACTCGAGATAGCTACAGAATGCATACTTTGAGACATGCTCATACACAAATAGTGGGTATTTAAAGGGCCATTACTCCTACAGGCTTCATTTCTATATGGATGTTAAGGTGGTATGGGGCATCTGTCGATATTAATGTAGATTAAAGTACATTATAATTAGAATTTTCAAATTTTACAATATATAACCGCAAAAAAAGCTTTTAAAAATATTTGGAGAGAAAAAAATTGTAAAACCCTGAGTGGGATTTGAACTCATGACTTACAGATTCGTAGTAAACCCTCTGACCCACTAAGCTGTTAGGTGACAATATTGGGAAAGAAAATACTTACATAATTACACTTCATTTTCTTGTTTATTTTGATAAACAATACGTCACAACATGGAAGTGTCCCATACCACCTTAATAAAGCTGAACACCACTTGTAAAAAGGCACTGTGAGCCCCAGGGGTCGAGCATATTTTTTAAAAGCCACTTGCCCACAGGCAAGTACTGATTTTGAATCCACTTTCCCAGTTTCAGAATTCATTTGCCCACCACTACATGCACCCCCCCCCCCAAAAAAAAAAAAAAATAAAAAAATAAACTAATTTTAGTGATATATCTATTACACAACATATCATCAATCTTGAATGGACTGATGTTTAATTTAAAATTTTTTGCATTTATCTAACACAAGAAACAGAACTTGAAAACTAAAATCTAGATAAATTGTTAATGTATACACCACTTAAAACCAATTACTGTTTATACTTTTTTTATTATTTTGTTAAAATATCTATTGATTTAGTCACATATGTAGACAAATACATTTTTTTTTTAAAACTTTGTTTTTGTTTTCCAAGCTATTTTGTTATAATTTTAAGATCTTTCCAGATTGTTTTCTGTTATTATATAAAGCATCGGTATGCTACTGGCAATGAGTCTCAGAGTGAAAAATTAATGAAATATAGCAGCTTTTTCCGGATTCTTATACAGGGTTCGATACTAACCTTAGTCCATTTGTCAGACTAATAGATTTTCACTCAGACTAACAATTCTAGCTAGTTAGTCCGGTCGGACTAATAAAACGTACTACTTAAAAATGTGTAAATTATCTGATTAACGATGTACGATTCAGGACATTTTTTAGGAAAACACTGACTATATCTTTATTATCTAGCATATGATACATTGCGGTGATTATAAAGTTACCGAGCCAAAAACAACAGAGGTATGCAGGATGTTATGGGCGACTTGATTATTTCTTTGCCCTAAGGGGATGTCCGAGAAAATAAGTGACAAACGCACGTGTTCAGCGTCGATAGGACACTTATGTGGTTTAAAAAAATAAAGGTGAAACGAATCTTCTGTGAGTTGTTTAATATAAATGAATTTTGAATACATTACTTGTCATAAATTGCTTACAAATTTAAATGGATTTTAAAAGAGCTAAGATAATGAAAAGAACAAGGTAGCTCATAGCCCGGACCTATTGCACAGATCTATTTATAACATCTGTAATGGCAGCATACACCATGTACAGGGAGATGGTGAATACACAGCTCATTACTATGTACTGAACCAGTGAAACACCTCTAAGAATAACATTATGGTGTATGTTACACACCCCTTTCCTTCAAATTTTATTTAAAAAGTGCATTTTATATAAGGCAAATACAGTATTGCATTTTAATCTACAGCCTATAGCCCAATAATTTCATAATTTCATAATTGATGAGCGACACAAAATGGGCGAGTCTTAAAGCATAACTGATAAACGGTATTGGCTGTGCCGCGCAGTAATACATAGCATGTGCTACATGAAAAAAAATAGTGGTTTTAAAATGTTGTTTTAAAGTGTACAAATTGGAAATAATATAAATATAAGTAATAAGGAATCATTCTTTGAATATTATGAGGTGATAATTTCAGTCGGTGCGTGGTCAAATCTATCATAATGCCCTTTGGGCTTTATTGGATTTGACCACGCCCCGACCGAAATTATCACCTCATAATACTCAAAGAATGATTCCTTATTCATTAAATAAAATTGCCTGCAGACTAGTTAAAGTAAACAGGCACTAGTCAGGCTGGGCTAATGCATAAAAAAGTTAGTGTCGACCCCTGTAATATACCTAGATGTTTATTGTTACTGATATATATTAATGTACTCAAAAAGTTTTCCTGGCTAAGCCTGAAACTTATTATTTTCCCAATTGGGCAAGTTTATCATGAAAACTATCACTCCCTAGATGACATTTTACTAGCCCCGGGCAATGGAATTCTAGACCCCTGCAGCCACATTTCTATTTTCTTGCCACTCCCGCCACCGACATTGTAACAGTTTGAAGTACTGTGCTGAACAGTTCCCACCTATGTGGATGTACATCTTACATCATCGTGTTACTAATTCGCAATGATTTTTTATGACAACTATATGGAGAGTTATATACCTTCATGCATTGTTAAGGATTTTTTAATTCTTACTACAGTAAAACACACTTGTAACGAAGTCCCAGGGACGGGCAATTTTACTTCGTTATAAGCATAATTCATTATATCCATCAAGTTTATAACATGTTATAAAGTCACGGGGAATGAAAATCACTTCGATGTAAGCGTCAATTCATTATAAGTGTGTTCGCTATAACCGTGTTTTACTGTATATAGCGTACCTTGAGCCATGTGTAGGACTTTCACTAAATAGTGTACCTTGAGCATTGTGTAGGACTTTCTCGCGCTCATCCAGGTGTAAGAACTCGTTGCCTGTGACAGGAAGTGACCGGATGCTGTCCGTCTCTCCATCCTCTGACTCCGTCTGCTGGCCCTGGGTGTGGCGGTGTTTCCGTGGTGACCGCAGTCTCGGCTCATGCCTGTCCAGGCCATCCGAAATTTTCTGTATAGAATTTTTTTTTGTTTATCATTTAATGTGTGGAACAAGATAGGGGAGAAGTTGAACAATTTAAATTTCTAAAATTTACCAATAAAATTATACAAAAAATGCTTTGGACGCCCCGTAGCAAACTTAAAAAATTTATATTACCTTAAACCTCCTAGAAAAATTTTCTGGATAAGCGCATGCATTTGTTCAAGTATACTTGTCAAATTCACCTAATTGATCATAATAATGGCTCTAATTCCACATTAGTAAAACTTTCCTCAATGTTTTCATTCTCCCTCCCTATATAAGTTAAATTTGGCTTCTTTTTTGTCTCTCTCTCTCTCTCTCTCTCTCTCTCTCTCTTTACCTTCAGTAGCTGTCTGTGCTCCTCACTGAGTTTCTTGTTGAGTTTATGGAGAAGGGATGACTGAGTTGTTTCTGAGCCTGTCAAAATTATAACAGTTCCGTATGCTATAATGTCAAAATTATGAAAGTTCCCTATGTTATAATGTCAAAATTATAACAGTTCCCTATGTTATAATGTCAAAATTATAAAAGCTCTCTCTGTTTTAATCAAGGTCATACACTAGAGAATGAAAACAAACCTAGTAATTCAGAACTAAAACTAATTAACCACAATAAATGTAACTATGAATGTAATCATCAAATTGTACTCAATAATGTTATTGTATTCTTGTCTTGGTTGTCTTGAAACAAAGGATAATATTTTTTTTAGACAGAAAGGGAAAAATGTGTCTTTTTTTCTATACCAAGTAATTTAATTCCTCTTGATTGTCACAAAAAACCCAGAAAATGAAAAAGTACAAAATAGACTCTGGTTCAAGAAAAAAAGTGTCTGCCTTAATTTGTAGCTTGAGATAATGTGTAGTCCTCTGGGTCCCTGCATATAACATGAGTTAGTATTATTATTGCTGAGTTTGTTAGTGTGTGCTGGCCTGCTGGGGGTCTCTGTAATAAGCTCATGCAATATTAAATCCACCTTCTGTTCTCTCTAGTATCTATCCAATACATCTAAACTTGAAATGTGTCCTCAATACAGGTGAGTCTACTTATTTTTACCCATGATGCATCACTTCAGGGCTCCAAAACTTTACTCTGATGATGAAAAAATGCAGGGCTTAAAAATTTTCCAAAAAATGCATCACTTCAGGGCTCCAAAACTTTACCAATGATGCAAAACTGTAGGGTTTAAAAATTTAACCAGTTGTATCAGTCAGGACTCCAAATTTTTACCTATGATGCATCACTTTATGGCTCAAAAATTTTACCCACAATGCACTTCAGGGGTATAGAATTTTACCCATGATGCATCACTTCAGGGCTATAGAATTTTA
>WFKH01002636.1:2140913-2164682 GCA_016163765.1 Magallana hongkongensis | reverse complement strand
ATACAATACATTTGACTGTGATATCTGGATAATTATATCACTTTACAGTGATATCAACCGTGCAATTCATTTGAGATAAATTATGATACTTCAATTGGATTAACTTAAACATCATAAAAACAATTGTAAACATAGGTAATCACAGATTACAAAGCTCACCGAGACGAGGCATAAACTTTATGAGGCACCACCTTTATAAAACCACCTTTATCATATTATATGAAAATCATAGTTAATGATCTTGGATATTCATGGATACTGTTTTGACACAATATCGTATATCATATGTAAAAAATTGTATGATAATCATGTTCATTTCATACATTATTATAAGATATAATGTTTATCAATACAATATATAAAATATGATATTGCATCCAATGATACTTACAATATATATCATTTAATACAATATAATACTGTAATAAATATTGATGCAATATGATTTTGTAACATATAATATGACATTGTATCGTGTTATACATTATTGTATTTAATCACATAATACAATATCATAATACCTAATATAAATACAATATAGCATTATTTGATACTATATCATATCACATAATACATCACAATATTGTAACATATGATATTATATTGTATAATATAGTATAATATTGTATTGTATGATATCGTATCATATTTGATACACAATATTGTATCATATGATACAATATAATTTGATAAAACATTGTATCATATCATGATACAATATCATATGATACAGTTCGATATTATACAATACAATATTATACAATATCATTTTATACAATATCATATGATACAATATCATATTATACAATATCATATTATATAATATCTTATTATATCATATAATACAATTTCATGTATTATATAACAATATATTATATAAACCAATATCATATTATACAATATTGTATCATACGATATGATATAATTATAATATACAATATTGTATCATATGATACAATATCATATATTGCAATATAATATGAAACAATATCATTCGATAAAATAATATATTATACAATATCATATTCTACAATATTGTATAATAATATACAATACTATACATAACAATATCATAATACAATATCATATAATAATGTACAAAAAAATTGATACAATATCATATCATATCATATAACTTTTTACAATATAATGTATGATATTACATTGTATCATATAAAACAATAGTGTATCATATCATAGAATACTATATCATAGGAATCATGTTATATCATTTAACAACAAACACATCTATCAAGTAGGTTTGAGTGAGGTAGGAGAATTTTTAGCATCCTTGATAATGGAGATCAGGCTCTGCATCTAAAGCTACCTCTGCAATTCATTTATATTATATTTAAATCAATTATGCAAGCTATTATCTATAAAACATGTAACCTGTTCCAAAAAAACTAAACCTCATCCAGCATCCGAAACCTATGGCTCAGATTCAGCATTCAAGCCTGTCAGATGCATCAGTATCATGAGATGCAGCATCCCTGCAAGTTTGGTGATGTAAGGACCAGTAATAACTAAGATATAATCATCAGAGGGCACCTGCTCTAAAAACTTTAACCAGTTCTTAAAACCTTAACCTCATCCAGCATCCGAAACCTATGGCTCAGATTCAGCATTCATGCCTGTCAGGTGCATCAGTATCATAAGACGCACCATCCTTGCAAGTTTAGTGAAGTTAGGACCAGAAATAACTAAGATATATTTTTTAGCATCCTCGATAATGGAGATCAGGCTCTGCATCTGAAGCTACCTCTGCCATTCATTTATATTATAGTTAGATCATATATGCAAGTTTGAAATAGTGCTATTACCTACATGTATTAAACATGTGACCTGTTCCAAAAAAACTAAACCTCATCCAGCATCCGAAACCTATGGCTCAGATTCAGCATTCAAGCCTGTCAGGTGCATCAGTATCATAAGACACACCATCCATGTAAGATTGGTAAAGTTAGGACCAGTAATAACTAAGATATGATCATCAGAGGGCACCTGCTCTAAAAACTTTAACCAGCTCTTAAAACCTTAACCTCATCCAGCATCTGAAACCTATGGCTCAGATTCAGCATTCAAGCCTGTCAGGTGCATCAGTATCATAAGACGCACCATCTATGCAAGTTTGGTGAAGTTGGGACCAGTAGTAACTTCGAAATGGCTATCAAAGGGCACCTGCAACAAAAACTTTAACCTGCTCAAAAAACCTAACTTCATCTAGCATCCGAAACCTTTGGCTCAGATTCAGCATTCAAGCCTGTCAGGTGCATCAGTATCATAAGACACACCATCCATGCAAGTTTGGTGAAGTTAGGACCAGTAGTAAGTAAGATATAATCATCAGAGGGCACCTGCTCCAAAAACTTTAACCAGCTCTAAAAACCTTAACCTCATCCAGCATCCGAAACCTATGGCTCAGATTCAGCATTCAAGCCTGTCAGGTGCATCAGTATCATAAGACACACCATCTATGCAAGTTTGGTGAAGTTTGGACCAGTAATAACTTAGAAATGGCTATCAAAGGGCACCTGCAACAAAAACTTTAACCTGCTCCAAACACCTTAACCTCCTCCAGCATCTGAAATTCATGGCCCAGATTCAGCATCCAAGTCTCTCAAGTCCATTAGTAGGTCCAGATGCATCATTCATGCAAGTTTGGTGAAGATAGGACAAGTAATAAGTTAGATACAGGACCTGCAACAAAAACTTTAACCAGGTCCGGACGCCGACGCCGACGCCGACGCCGACGCCGACGCCGACGCCGAGGGTATAGCATAAGCTCCCCCCGACTTCGTCTCGGTGAGCTAAAAATGATTATGCAACAAATACAGTCCCCAAAGCAGGGTGATCTAAACTGTCTCCACTTTTTGTGATGGGATGATTGCTATTTAATACAAATTGGTCAGTTTTCTATATCCTTTTCCTAAGTCTTAACTGATAGCAAATATTTTGTAGATTCCAAATTGAACACCAGGAATTAATATCTGCTTAAAATTGTGAGAAACAGACCTTGCTGATTTTAAAATCCAGCTTTTATTTTTCTGACAGTTAGATGTGAACTATATGAAAGTATGTTAAAAATCAGGCTTTTGTTGCAATTTTATATTATCGCGATTTGATTCAAAACAACCAAATCTCAAAACTAAGGAATCTACGGAACTAATGTTGTGGTTTAAAATTAATTGATCCCTTCACAAGCAATGGAGAAGCTACATCAATTATAACCAATGCTAGCATTCAATTCAAACAATTTCAAAATATGTCAATGGAATGGCAAGATCACAGAGGGGGTTTCCCTCTTAGTTTACATGTAGCAATATTTAGGTACCTCACTACACCTAGAATTATAGTTTTTAAGACACTATGTCACCAGATTGCAATTTAAATGTTCGTAAAACAGTTTGTATCTATCGATGTGGTTGTATATCGTCATAGCTCAGTGGTTAATGTAACAGGCTTGTGAACCGCAGATCATGAGTTTGAATCTGCCTTTAGTTCATTTTTATTGAGTTAAATTTTGAAAAAGATAATTTTTTATCCAAAATTGCACATTTTTTTTTCACCTATTTGACTTGTATATTTCTTATCCATCATGCTATCTATCATAATCAAGTAACTTTGATGATTTTGCTGATTTGAGAACTTATTTCAAGGTGTAGTGAGCCACCTTAATACATGTACAAGCATATACAGATTACATGCAGGTTATGATGAGTTTAACAAATACAGGAGTTATTTCCCTTTGAATTTTTTTTTTCAGATGACACAGTTTTGGTTGGGTATAATTGTCAATATATTAATAAGTCATTTCTCATATTTCTTGCAGAGAAGAAAATTCAAAATATTATATATTGATCATTGTCGTGTTCAGAACTAAATAGTAAACATGCAAATTTTAAGTTTTTAGGGAGAGGTTTTACTTTGAATAAAAATCCAGTCTTGATGGATTTTTAAGTACTTGTTATTCTAGGGTAGAGAATAGCTACTGATATTTCAAAGGGAAATAACTGATGTACACATTAACTCTTGCTGCCTTCATTCAAAATACAGAGTTCTTCCTCTCCTCAATAAATACATTTTCGCTGTACAATAATACACCATTCACCAAAACAATTAAAACCTTTACCAAATACATCATGCAAAATTAACAGGCCCTGAAAATGAACATGGGAAATCTGTTGAGGCCAATGAAATTGAAACTTACAAAAATTTAAAAACTTAAGGAGGCTGGGTGGTCAACAAATTAACCATCAGATCTACCTCAAACTTTGACATTTGATATCTTTGGCCATAAACTAACATTTCGTAAATAAAAAATTCAAATATTTTAGCTTTAAAATTTGTTCATTTTTTAAAATATATACCGGTATTCATATAGCGCTCTTCTTCATAAGGAGATTAAAATACTCTTAAAATGGCCACGACCATCTAGCTCTTAATTAACTGATTAAGAGGATCAAAAGAGAAAGAGTCTAGAAATGTGAAGTTCTGTACCATTTTGTAGATGATAAAACTTCAAATTTTGAAACAAAAAAAAATCTTTTTAAAGGAAGAAAACAAATTGGTCTGGTTTTTCATACTTGACTTGGCCTTGACTGAAACAAGAAATTAAACACAACTTAGACTCAAGAGATTTCCCTGTCCACATTCAAGACTTATATCATGGTCCCAAGCAAGGCAGATAGATATGTACAAACAGAAACATTTCAACAAAATGCAGACTCCTCAATGTACACATTGTTAAGAGGATAATTTTGGCACATGTCTGAACGACATACTCAGTAGCTCTCTGTGTAGGTACATGTTCTAACACATATCTACCACTATTACTGTAAATTCCTAATTAAATGCAAGGAATTAATATCCGTGCAAAATCGCGAGATTCTCACTTTTATTTTTCAGATGCATGTACACTATAAGAAATTATGATAAAAATATGGCGTTCGCAATTAAATATTCTTGCGATTTGAAGAAAAACCGTTGAATGGCAGAATCAAGTACTCGCATAAACTAAGGAATCTACAGTATAACAGTACACACTGTATTGATAGATGACTCAAGCATGCTGCAGGGTCCATGGTCTACAGTTCCCTAAATCACCCACTGTTTCTCTATCACTCACAATTAATGGAGCTGAGGTTTGAGCCTCAACTAAACCTAACACCTATCATGTCAAAGGATAGAATTATCTGAATCATTAGATCAATACATTCAGTCTCCGACTAGCAGAGTGATGTCCCTTTGTCAACATTTTCGTGAATTTTAAAATTACATCTGACTCCAGATAGATAGAATGAAGTCCACTTTGTAATGAATTTTCACAGATTTTGTCCACTATTCAGTGGCGGAGTTGTGTCCCTTGGCCAACACTTTCATGACTACTATTGGATTCTGACTGGCGGAGTGACGTCCCTTGTTAACACTCCATGATTGTTTCTATCCGGCTATATGTCTAGTTCTTACTAGCATAGTCCTTATGTCAGCACTATCACAAATTGGAGCACAGGATCATCCTGTTCTAACTAGCAGAGTTAGTTAAAGTCTGTTATGTCCCTTTGGTATCATTTTCACTGTAATGCTGCATGGTCCCTGACCCCAATGACCCCGAGTGTTGCCGTGGGTGACCACTGCCCTTCCCCACGTCTCCCGTACTCCCTCGGACAGGATCTGAACTCTGTGCAGCCTTTGATTCTCTCTTGTGTAGATTCTGGTCTGAGCCTGACTTCAGCTTTCCCTTCAGAAACTCAATGGCACTGAGATGTTGCTTTTCAGCATCCGTTAACATCACCCCCACCCTCCCTGCTTCCCTCTCACTCAATCTGGAGACATTGAGATCCACGCTATGACAACCAGATACCATCTCACTTGATCTCGAGATATTGAGATCGACGCTGTGATGACGAGATCCCCTGGACATCAGCCCCCCACTGTGAATACTGGATGTCTCAGAGAATGACGGACTTTGGACCCTGGATCCTGTGATCTCTGACCCTGCCTCGCTCCCTAGGGCCAGAATCTGGTCCTTCATCCGGAGCTCCCTCAGTAGCTGGCTCCTCTGGATCTCAAGCAGCTCCTCCTTCTCCTGGAGCTTGGACTCAATCTCGAGGAAGTCCATCTCGAGCAGCCTCTTCTGCTTCATCAGCTCCTTTTCGATCAGGTTCTTGTGGTAGATGATGTCCTCCAGCTTCCTCTGGTACCCGACCTGTCTCTGTAGCTCCATCTTCTTCTCGTGAAGCTCATCTTCTATACTTTCTCTTTTGCTAAGTTTAACTTTCAGCAGGTCCTTCTCCCTCCTCAGATTTTCTTCCAGAATCATCTGGTCGCCCAGTTTACTGGACAGCTTGTTGTTTTCTAGTTCCCGCTCCTTTAACTGGTCCATCAGTTCCTGCCTGTGCTGCTGTAGCAGTGCCACCTGTCTGGTGAATGCTTCGTCCCTCTCCCCCTGGAGGCCCCGGTTTGTGGTCTGTTGACCTTTGAAATCCATCACCAGCCTCTCCTGTTCCTGAACTCTCTTCAGCCATCTGTCGTTCTCTGTCTGCAGCATCTTGTTTGTCTCCTGCAGCACTGAGACTTTCTGCCTCAGGGAGACGATCTCAGCCGAAAGGTCAAAGTTTACCACCGTGTTGGACATTCCGAGCTTGGACCTGAGACTCCCAGACATCCATTTCTCCCTGTCCAGGGCCTCCTGTAGTAGGGCGTTTTCCTGTGTATAAATAGACTTGGTGTCTTTAAGGTCTTTACGGAGGTTTGAGATCTCATCAATAAGTTCAAAATGTTTGTGCTCCAGGGCTTTGTGGCCATCTTCCTCGGGACCTAATCCCGACACGATTCTCTCCAATCCCTGATCCCAGCTCCCACCACTGAATGTGGAGCCAGTACTGCACACAGATAATCCCGGGGAGAACAGATCTCTTGATTCGGGGATAACCTCAGGTACACTAGTCGATATCTCCAGATGAGATGCGCTCCTGACGCTATAATTAGACGGCTCAGACAAGTCATCCAGTGGAGAGTGCCACGGAAGAAGAGGATCAATCTTGGCTTTGACATCTGCTTTATCAACTGTTTCATCCGGTGGATTTTTCTGGGTATCATCCGTTTCTGTGTGGATGTGTAGGTCCTCCACACTTTTTCCACCCTCCTTAAATTTCGGAGCCTCCTCCACACACAGTTTCTCCTGCAGTGCCTTCAGGTTTCTCTCGGGGGTTTCCCGGCCCAGTAAGTGTTCCTCCAGTTTCCTTATATAGGTCTCCTTCTCTTTGAGGGCTCTCTCCATCCTGTTCCGGTACTCCTGGAATTCCTGGAGGTCCTCTGGGTCCTCTACATCACCCGAGGTCTCCATCTGATCCAGCTCATCCTCGAGCCTCTTGATGTAGTCCTCTTTCTCCTGAAGTTTTGACTTCATTGCCTCCAGTTCTTTCTGGGACACTTTGTGATTTTCCTCTGTATCGGTTTGTGTCTGCCTGTCTTCACTGTTGATCTGACCACATTCAGCCTGCGTTTCCTTCTCTGAGGTCTGAACGCCTTTGACACCATCATCGCCTTGCTGAGCCTTGGTTAATCCACTAACTTCTTCAGCCTGACTCCCTACATGTCCTGTGTATACCAGATCTGGATCAGTCTGTACCTCGTCTGATTCGACCTCTCTTGTTCTTTCAGCGACATGCTTGACATCACCGTTCCACCATTCCTCCGTCTGACAACTCCGGCCTACATTTAACACTTCTTGGTCTCTGATTTTACCCAGCTCTAGTTTCAAGCTGCTGTTTTTTAGTTTTTCCTCATCTAGCCTGTCTTTCAGAATGCTAAGTTCTGCTACAATTTCTTTGATGTCTTGTTCTTTACTTAGACACTCCTCTCCTAGCTCCTTTACCCTCTGCCTGGCCTCTATACACTCTGACTGTTCTCTTTTGAGATCAGACACCAACACTTTAGTCCTGCTTTCTACGTGTTCCAGAAAATCGTCTTTTTCTTTCATTTCCAGCTGCAAAGAGAGATTATCTCTCCGTAGCAATTCAAGCTGAATGTTGAGTGCATTGAGCATCTCTCTGAGCTTACTAACGTCCTCTTGATTCTTCTCTTGAGATGTACTTGAGATTTCCCCCTCAGATTTGATTGAGATTTCTTCAGACAATAATTTCTCTGGTTCCTCTTTCTTTACTAGAGAGGTTTCAGTGCTCATGTCTTCAAAATAAACTTGTTTCTCCTCTGCTCCAGCATTTGAGTTAATATTGACCTTATCTTCCATGATGCCTTTCTTTGTTTGTTTGCCATCTTCCTTTGTCTGCTGGCTGCCTTTCTTGGTCTTTTTGACATCTTTCTTTGTCAGGAACCCTGACCCCCTTGAGCTCATTCCATCCTCCACCCTGCCTTCCTTTGTCCGCTGGATGTCTTCCTCTGTTAGTTTCACATCTTCCTCAGTCAGGAAGCCTGGGCCACTAGAGCTCTTACTCATCACGTCTTCCACCACCAGCTCCTCGTCTTCCTCCACAAACACCGAGCCGTGTCTCAGCTCCTTTAGCTCACTCTCAAGTTTCCGATTCTTTTCCACCAACGCTTTCCGCTCCCCGTTATTCAGACTTTCAACGATGCGGATTTTCTCGCTCAGAAACTGGTTCTGGAACTGTAGCTGGTGGACCCTGCTCTCCATCTCGCGGTAATGCTCGCTACAGAACAGACTCAGCACGCCCGAATGCTGCCCCGCATCCTCTGCCTCATATGAGAACTGTCTCTGGGTGAGAGCTCGACCCCTCCGAGAGGATTTACCCCCAGGAAAGTGCGGGCCAGCACTAAGAGGAGGGTCTCTGCTGATACTCAGGGATTTGATCTCCTTCTCCAAGTCTTTTCTGTACAACTTCTCTGTGTTGAGTTTTAACTCGAGTCCCTCTCTGAGTTGCTTCTCTTTCTCGTATAAAAAGCTGAGGCCTTTCAGTTTACTCTCCAAGCTTTCTATGGATAAGAAACTAGCCTTCCTCTCCTTCCTATCACTTCCATCATTTTTCTGTGGATTATCAGACATTACCAGTCGTTCAGTATTACTAGCTGGTTCAGTGGTAGACAAATCTTCCACTAGGCTGTTCAGTTCTTGTTCGAGTCCCTGGCGCAGCAGAATCTCCTGTTCTACCCGCGTGTTCAGCGTCAGACACTTCTCTGTTAACTCTGACTTCTCATCCATCATTTCTTCGATTTTATTTTTCAGAAGGTGTAATTCAGATTCCTGGATTCTCAGCAGTTTTTCTGCGGGTATTACCTCATTTTCTGAATCCTCCGTCTCCGACATTCTGCGACAGTCGTTGGAGTCCGTATTGTCTCCCCCATGTCTTGAAGGAATGAACCCTTCGTCTGGCTCCTTAAGGAAGTGATGCACGGGAGCAGACGCAGGACACACCTTCAGCTTTTTTAACTCGGGTGAGAACTGTGGGGGACAATCTTCTGAGATTGACCTTTGAACCCCCTGGCTTTCCCAGGCCGAGTCTAAATTCAGACTAAGTCGGCTGGCCTGCAAATCTTGATCTCGGATGTCTTTGAAGGACTCATGCTCGGCCGGATTGAATCCAATTTGGATTTTCTGGACCTCTGAGAGATACTCGCCATCTTGATTGTTCTCAGAGAACACTTCATCACACTCAGGCTGGAAGCCCTGAGCGAGTTCAGCGAGTTTGTCATTTCCATCCTGCTCATTGCTGAGACTTTTGTGTCTTTTCCTATTTTTCTGATCTCTCATCACATCTGATCCTCCGCTCTGTAAACCAAAGTTTGTTTCGTCCAGAAGTCTCTCCTCTCCAAGGATCTCAGGTTGAAATCCCTGCTCCACATTTCTATCATCTGTCACTAGGTCGGATCGTCCACTCCCCGGGGCTTGGAATGCCATGTTCTCCACCCTGTCAGACAAATCCTTATAGCTCTGGAACATCTTCTGACAGGCCGAGTTCCCACAGAACCACTCCTGTTCCGAGCCAAGATTCAGAGAACTCGGTGGTGAGATTGACTCTGAGATAAAGGACGAGTTGAGGTGAGATGAGGAGCTCTGTTGGAACTGGTCAGGCTCAGTGAATACTGAGTCTATCATGGTCCCCACTTGAGTACGACTCAGCTGCTGGTGAAGGTGACTTAACTCACTTCTGAGTTCATCTCGCTCCTCAGAAACTTCCTGAAATATAAGAAAACAAAAAATTGTTAGTTTTAAACTCATAAAATATAATAAAACAGTCCATTCCAAGTCTCAGAATATAAATTCAAAGGTTGAAATAATATATTTGAAGTTTAAATATCACTACTGAATTATCTTTTATGCACAGAATACTGTAAACTAACTTTTATTCGTGTGTGAGAAATTTTCCTGAGGTTCACAATTAGTCATTGCAAACCAGTTTTTCGGAAGTAAATCACAAAATAAAGTCGCCGCGAATAAGACTTGGTTTACAGTACATGCCATAAGTTGGCCACTGTTTGCTAGTTTCTAACTGTGATAGGTCAAAGAGGCAGAGTAAATAAATTATTCTCATAGTTAATTAAACGCTTCTAAAGTTTCAGAGTATGTCAATTTTCAAAGTTTTCAGTGTACCTTTACAGTGGAATCATTTACGTTCTTGGGGGCAAATTTTCTTGAATTGTGCAATTTTTGCTTAATCGTGGGGATGTAATTTCGTGGATGCATCAATTTTCAGTTTCAGTAAGAAAAAGTCTTTCATAATTCATTTTTGTTGAGGATGTAAATTTGTGGGTGAGGTCTACCTACGAATACCAAGAAAATTGAGCCACCATAAATACTAATGATTCCACAGTATGTGAATTACAAGAATGCCTAGAACCACGCTATGCCAGTTATGAATATCTCGCAATTCCACTTAGTTTAATACTTCAGTTTATTAAGGTGGCTCACTACACCTTGAAATAGTTTCTCAAATCAGCAGAAAATTACTTTATTATGTAAGATAGCATGATGAATAAGACGTATATAAGTCAAATAGGCAAAACTATGAGTAATTTTGCATAAAAAAATTGTATGATTTTTTTTTAAACGATTTGGAAAATATGAAAAAGAGCCCCAGTCAGATTCATACTTGTAATCTGCAGTTCACAAGCCAGATACTTTAACCAATGATCTATGGTGTAATTTAATCAATTGAAATGGTTTTTCACAAACAATTTAATAAAACATTTAAGGAGGCTGGGTTTATATATAGTCAAAAAATTAAATTAAACCATCAGATCTTCCTTCAATTTTCTGATATGATTTGTTAAGTTATAGACTATCATTTAGTAAAGAAAAAATCCATATGAAATCTTTGAAATTTGAATGTTTTGTTATATCTTTCCACATAGCTCTTATTCTTTAGGAGATCAATAGAGCCTAAAAATGGCCACGACATTCCAGCCCTCTTCAATCAACATCTTGTGGCGTAGTGTCATAAAAAGTATAAGCCTTGGTGTAGTGAGCTACCTTTGTAGTGAGCTACCTTAGATATGAGCCTTGGTGTAGTGAACTCCTTTAGATATGAGCCTTGGTGTAGTGAGCTACCTTAGATATGACCCTTGGTGTATTGAGCTACCTTAGATATGAGCCTTGGTGTAGTGAACTTCCTTAGATATGAGCCTTGGTGTAGTGAGCTACCTTAGATATGAGCCTTGGAGTAGTGAACTACCTTAAGGGCAGAAAAGCATCAAATCCTGTCTCTTTGACCTGACACTTCACAAACTCAGGACTGTAAATTATGTTAACCAACATTTTAAAATTTCACTTTTATATTTCAAACGGATGTAAACTAAACAAAACTTTTATAAAAAATCACCGTTTGCGATTTTATATTGTTGCAATTTGATGCAAAACGGTTGAATCACGGAATTAAGTACTCATGTAAAATAAGGAATCTACAGCATATTCTCGTGTGGGATAGTAAAAATTCAAGATTCACAGTCTGGGACGAGACGTTGCCGAATCCTAGATGTGAAAACTTTCACAAGATGAATGTTAACTGAATGGTCTGGAAAGGGGACGGAATGGCAGATCAGTTTATACACTTAGTCCAAAGAATTAAAGAGGCAAAGTAGTCAACAAATAAACCATCAGATCTTCCTTAATTTTTTAGACATGATGTCATTAGCTATAAACTATTATTTAGTAAAGAAAAAATCCATAAATTTTACACTTTAAATTAAGGCATTCTATATTCTTATATAGAGCTCTCCATTTAAAGGAGGTCAATACAGTCTAAAAATGGCCACGACCATCCAGCCTTCTTAATACACTCTTAAATTTTAAGACATGATATTTTGGGGCATAAAATATCATTAATTAAATCTGTCTTGTTTTTTTTAATATTTACATTTGTAAATGTTTTCTTACATTAACCTTTAAATAGCAAAAATGTTCAATTCTGTGTGAACTTTTCAATGATGTCACAATGATTACCATACACGCTTATCGTTTGCATAATTGTTCATTAACCTAAAAACAAGATTATAAATCTGAATGATTTGTATTTCTCAAATTTAAACATAAGTAATAAACAGAAATTTTAAAAAGTTCACCATGGTATGAACTTGGTTGGTTACTGATCATATCATCTCAGAGCCCTTCGGGCTTCACAGGATTCGATCATGTGATCAACCAAATTCATATCCCAGTGAACCTTTAAACATGCTGTTTATTTCGTAAATATTTTTCTTTTTCTTAAAAAACAAAATATTCCTGCTTCACAGTATTTCATGACACAATTTCTAAATAACAAGTAAAAACAGCCTAATATGTAAATTTCAGATGACACCCTACTTTAAATGACTTTGATATGAATTTTTTTGTGTGTGCCTAATATGTAAATTTTACATGAAAAGAGCATTCACATGAATTCCTTGTGAGAGTTTTAGGTAAACACCTACTTAACATGAGTTTGACAAAAAAATTTCTCTCAGATTTTTTTTTGCTAGATATTACTTTTATGCATTAAGACGGCTGAATAGTCATTTTTAGACTATATTGATCTTCTTGAGAAAAATAGTTCTATTTCAAAGCTAACATATGAGGAAATTTCTTCATATAATAGATTACTGTAATAGCTTAAAAACTCATGAGAGTGCTTTTCTCACATGCTGGGTGGTCTTGGCCATTACAAGACTATCTTGATCTTCTTAAAATAAAGAGCTATGTATGAAAAAATAGAAACATTTTCAATACTTGAAGCTAAAATATTTTTATTCTTTCTTCACTAAACAAAAATGTTTATGGCTTAAATTCACACAAGTTTAAATTAAAAACCAGGCGAGTAGTTTGCTGAGTATTTAGACTAACTTTAATAAAACTCATGTGAAAACCAGGCGAGTAGTTTGCTGAGTATTCAGCCTAATGTTAAAGAACTCATGTGAAAACCAGATGAGTAATTTGTTGGGTATTCAGCCTAACTTTAAAAGAACTCAAGTAAAAATCAGGTGAGACACAACTGGCTGTAAATATCCATTATCATTGATCTTACCTGTAGCTGTTTCTGGACTCGGTGTCGACCCTTGACCTCTTTCTGGAGTTTCTTCCCCTGGTCCTTTCTGACTCGCTGCATGGCCTCCACGAACTCCTTGTGTTTCTCTGCCTTCACCGCCTCGATCCTCTGTCCAAGCGACTGCTCCATCTGTTGGACCAGGGCTCGCTTCTCTACGTCAAACTTCCCTAGCAGCTCAAACTCCTTGTCCTTCAGAGACATCTCGAGACGTTCCTCCATCTCATAGCGGAGTCCCTCCACTTTCTGATTGTACTCCGTCTCGAGTTCCTGTCTGATGCTGTCTCTCTCCAACTCTGTGTCCATTCCATCTTGTTCATCACTCTTCTCAACAAAACTCTGTTCTGAGGCTCTGCCTTCACTAACCATCTCTGTCTCCTCAACAACCAAGTCCCTCTCAGACACGGCTGCTAAAGAGTCAGGCCTCAATATTTCCTCTTGATTGTCTTCCTCCATACCACACTCACCCATCCCACCATTCTCAATGTTTTCTTCCTTTGAAGAGTTGTGGTCAGACTCCACAGTCTCGATTTCCCTGTCATAAGAATTACCAGACCTGGACCTTGAATCCACAACATCAGCACCATCAGGAGTGACCTCGTCAAAGGCAGACCCTCTATAAGCCTCATTATTAGGTCCCACAAGGGCCTCAGCATTATTAGAACCTCTAGAGGGTTCAACATTGGAAGGTCCTCCACAGGCCTCAGCATTGATGGACCCCACACAGGCTCTCCTCTGATTCTGCAGCTCCTTGTTGATTTTGTCATTGACCTCCTTCACTCTCTCCTTCTCTGTCACCCCCAGCTCACCAGTCCTCTCCTCTAGACTGCTCATCAGCTGCTCCTTCTGTTCCTGCGTCGACTGTAGTTCTGACTGAAGAACGTCGATGGACGTCTTCAGGCTCCCGACGTCGCGGTTCACTGCCCCAAGCTGTTGTCGCAGTCTCTCCATCTCGCTGTTACATTCCTGTTTGGTCTCCTCCATCATGGAGTGCACAGCTTCATATCTTCCTTGCATTTCTGTCAGGTCCTCTAAAAGCTTTTCCTGCATTGAGAGAAGCTCGTCTCGCTCTGCCTTCACTCTCTCGAAGCTCTCCTGTGATTGTTTCAGCGTGTCGTTTTCGATTGAAAGGATGCCAACTTTTGTTCTAAGTTCCTGGTTTTCAGTGATTCTTTTCATCAAGTCTCTAGCAAGCTTATCCTTTTCCTCAATAATTTCATCCATCTTCAACTTAAATCCAGACTGCTCTTTACGAATCTCACTCACATCTTGTCGACTCTTCTCGACCGAGTCTCTCATCTCGCTTGTTATATCTCGATGAACTTTCACCTCCTCTATAATGGTCTCCCTTTCCTCCCTCATTTCTGAGTTCTCTCTCGACACTAACTTCACTTGCTCCTCTAAGATGTGTATTAGTTCTTCTCTCTCTGCCAGAGTCCTTCTCGCATCCTCCAATTCTCCTTCTATTGTTTTAGACCTTTCTACAATTACACTAGAATCATTCTCCATTTGCTGAAATGAATTTTCTAACAATTTTTCTTTATCAAGTAAGAGACCTTTCAATTTCTCATTCTCCTCCTTTAGAAGCACATTTTGGGAGTTGGACACAGTCAAGGAGACAAGAATTTCACCAAGCTGATTGATCTCTGATCTCTCACCACAGCTGTCCTCATTGGGTTGTGTGACCTTTGAACTATCCCTGCTGGGCTGTGTGGCCTCTGATTTGACCTTTGAACTGTCCTCGCTGGGCTGTGTAACCTCTGATTTGACCTCTGAACTGCCCTTGCTGGGCCATGTAACCTCTGATTCAACCTCTGAACTATCCTTACTGGGCTGTATGACCTCTGATTTGACCTTTGAACTGTACAGGTCATCCCTGACCTCTTGTTGGCTCACTCTCTGCTCCATGTTTGTCAGTGCCAGGTCCACGTTTTCCCTCGACTCGGCGATGTTTTCCAACTCTTCCTTCAGGGACAGTATCTCGTCCCTCAGTACTTCATTGGCTGACACCGACTGCTCAAACATCAGGGTCATCTGCAGGATCTGACTCTGTCCCTGCTCGATCTCTCTCTCCAAATCAGAGAAACCCTCCCTCAGGTTCCGATTTTCCATCGTCAAAAGATCAAACTTTTTCTGAAGTTGATCCTCAGTGTTGTCTGAGTAAGTGACTGTTTTCTCTTCTTTTTCGGCTCTACTCTTTAATTTCTCTAGTTCTCCAGACAAAGCTTTGATTTCCTCCATTAAGTGGCTATTCTCCTCAAGCACTGCCTCCATTTCTTCCCGATCACCCTGACTTAATCCCTGTGTGGCCTCCTTTAGACAAGTCTTTAAATGATTTTTGTCCTTTTGCAGCTCCTGAACTTGAGCCTGCAATGCTTTAACACTTTCCTTCAGTTCATGAATTTCCACAAGAGCAGGCACCTTGGTAACACTGTCTGTAGTCTGACAGGATTCTGCTGTCGTCTGCTCAATGGATTTGTCTGCCCTCTGCTCCAATGTTTCCACAATCATTGCCCACTGATTCTTTAACTTGTCTGAATCAGGATACTGACTTGGTGTATCCTCAACCTGTAGGCCTCCCCCTGTTTCGACCCTCATGCTGTCCGTGATCCTGGATAGAGCTGTTTGGAGTTTCCCTAGTGATTCCAGGACAGGTATTCCTTCCTCTGTCTGCTCACTGCTTCCGATGTTCTCCTTCAACTCTCCTATGTCTTCCCTCAGCTGCTCAATCTGATGGTGCTTTTCATTCAGTCTTGACTCAACTTCACTCCGTAGCTCTGATTTCAGACGTTCACACTTCTCTTCCACTTCATTTAGTTGTTCGCCCAGTGCAGCATTGGATTCTTCCAGTGCTGAGATTTTGACAAGAAGGTCTTTGTTTACTACTGCTTCATTCCTCACCTTCTCCTGTAGGACTTCAACACTTTCTTTATGACTTGATTTCATATCTTCAATTTCTTTTTGATTTGAATCAATCTCACTTGTCAACTGTGAAAGTTTTAACTGGTAATCCTTGATTTGGATTTCTTTTGCATCCATTTCCTTTATTTGTTGTTCAATTATTTGTTTCATTTCTCTCTCGGCATCTAATTTTTGGCTCAACTCTGCCTCAATGCGTTGAATCTCGATTTCCCTCTGTCTGATATCCTCCACATGCTGCTGATTTTGACTGTCAATCAACTGCCGAGTCTCTTTGTTTAATGAGGTCAGTCGGTCAATCTTACCGTCTTTCACACTGAGCTCCTCCTTCCACGCTTTCTCGCGCTCCTCCAGATGATCTGCCAAGTTGTCGAATTCCCTCTTTTTATTACTCAGTCGTTCTTCAATTTCAGAAATCTGAGTCATTTTCTCCTCTAATTCGGTCTCCGTTTCTTTTTCTGCTGATTGCCTCTGCACTAATAGTTTCTCTTTCTGGGTAAGAGTCTCCACTAGGAGCTGGCTCTCCTCCTGGGCCTTTTCCCTCTCACTCTGGGCTTGTTCCCTCTCCCATTGGGCCTTTTCCCTCTCCCCCTGTTCTACCTTAAGCCTTTCCTCCACTGCCTCTAGCTGACACTTTAGCTCTGTGACTTCTTCGTCCCTCCGGCTGAGAGCCTCCATCAGCTCCTGACACTGTTTCTGTACTGTTTCCCCCTCTCTATCTTTTAACGCGAGCTGTTTCTCTAACACAGTCAGTTTGTCACTTAGTTCTGTGTTGTTGGTTTGGAGTGTTGCGATCTCCCTCTGAAGCTGATGATTCGTGCTTTCACTGTCGCGTACTATTCCTTTGATTGCGTGAAGCTCTGTGTCTTTCTGCTGTACAGAGCTCCTCAATCCATGTACAGAGCTCCTCAATCCATGTACAGAGCTCCTCAATCCATCCAACTCTTCACTCTGTCTCCTCATTTTGTCCTCTGTCTGACAAAGTAACAACTCATGCTCCTCTCGGAGTTTTTCTGCTTCCGATACGAGACTGGTGATCTTAGACTCAGCATTCTGTCTGTCAAACGTCAGCGTTCTGTTCTGGCCTCTCAACTCATCAACTCGAGATTCTAGCTCCGAGATCTTGGCACATCTCACATCTTCATTCTCCTGAATCTGCAGCTCAAGTTTTTGTTGTAAATTCTGTGATTTTCTCAAACTATCTAATTTTTCTTTCTGTACTATCTTCATTTCATTTAAGAGTTTTCTATGGTTTTCAGCTAACTCACTTTTCTCCAGTAATAAACTTTCATATTTAACATTTGCTTTGTCTAATTTTTTCCCGAGACCCTCAATCTCTGCTTCAAGCTCTAAGTTTGCCTTTTCAGATCGAGACAGCTGCTGACTCAATCTCGAGTTCTCTTCCTCCATCTCACTGAGTTTTGTGACAATTTCCTCACTTTCCCGTAAAATCTTGGTTCCCATGACATCAGAGTCTGACAGACTCTGTAACAGACTCGAGTTCTCGGACATCAAAGCCTCATACTTCTGTCTCAGCTGATCGTGCTCGTATCTCAGGCTGTGATTCTCGTCCCCCACCATGTCATAATGGTCCTGTAAACTCGAATAGTCAGCTCTCACATCCTCAAGTTCCTTCTGTAGGTTTTCCAGTTTGCTGCTGAGCTCTTCATTGTCATATTCTAGATTTTCATTTTTGATGGAAATGTCTGAAAAACTTGCTTTGAATACATCGAATCTGTTGGACACTTGGGTATATCTGTCTTTAAGGTCCTCACACTCTCCGGATTTTCTGTCCAAGTCGACAATTAACGAGTCTATTTTAATTTGAAGAGATTCATTTTTTGATGATAAACTTGCCATTCTTGTGAAGGATAAATCTTCCATATCACTAACATTGACAGTATCCTCAGAAGCCATTGCTGAATCAAAACTACTAACATCTGCACTGGTATCAGTGGGAAAATCACCAGACATGGTCTTTGTATTTTTATTACTTAAATCTCCAGAACCAAAAGCTGTAGAAATAAGACCGGGCGGGATTGTATCAGTTACATTACTTAATTCTCCTGCATTGTGAGCAGTGGTAGAAACAGTGGGTGGTATCTGAACAGTAACATTGTCAACAGAAACATAAACAGAACTGGAATTAGTTAACGCATCAACACTAACAGAAGAAGCTGCAGCACCTGATGAAAGCATGCACGGGCTCACCTGAGTCTTCTTTGGCTCCACCGCCATGGTGACCTCTTCTTGTCTCCCCGCCTCCATCTCGTGGGCAGGTGGTGCTCCCTCCTCATCCAGGATCCTGGTCACGGCACCATTATCTGGAGATGATGTGTCCAGGAAGTTGACTTCAAGACTGTCTGGCCCATCCACTCCATCTTCCGTTTCATCTACAATGCTCCCTTCAACAAAACGTTCATTTGTTTCTTCCCTTACTATTATTTCATCTTCTATAAATTGAGTTTGAGACCTTGCATTATCTTCATCAATAGAGTCATTTAGATTCAAACTGTCATCAGATATTTCATCAGTTTTGGTATTCTGAAATTTTGACCGAAGTTTATCTCTCTCTGCTTCTGTCTGTTTCAACTTTTCCAGAAGATGGTGTTTTTGATTTTCTAAGGTTTTTAAAATCATTAAAAAGTTTTCTGAGTCCAGAGAAACACTAGACTCTAAATTCAACACAGATCTGATTTCCAGAGTGTTGTCTAGTCTTGAAGATTCATTTTCAGATAATGAGGACTGGATTGTTCTTTCTTCAGTAACCTCCGAGTCCCTGGGAGCTGAGAGGCTGTGTTGTAAATGTGAAATCTCCTCTTCATCACCACCAATGTTGGAAGCACCGAGTTCTAATGGTTCGTCCTGATCACCACCATTGTTATCTTTTCTTGGTTTACTAGATTGCTCCTCACTGGATGTTAACAAATTTATGTGACTCACTGGAATCATTTCCTCTTGAACCAACTCTATTTCTTCACAAATATTTTCTTTTTCCCAGTTTGCAATGGGAGCCTCTTTCTCGTTGCCAGCCTCTTTTTCAATCGCAATCTCACTTTGACAAAGCAGATCCTCCACCATTGATTCCATCATGGATTCAGTGATGGAGTTATTGTCAATGTTTTCTGATGTCTTCCAGTCTTCATGTTTTCCAACTGCAGCAGAACTATTTTCTTTATTTGTGTTTGATTTGTAATTTTTTATTTCAGTTTGCAATGAATTTATCACATCATCCTTGTCCAGAATTTCTTGTTTATACAAATCATGAAGCTTTCCAATTTCTGCTGCAGTGCTGTCTTGGGACACCTCAAGATCTTTCTGCAAGTCAAGAATTTTGTCCTCCATGGATTGAACTTTCATCTTCCAGGACAAATTTTCTTCTTTCAGATGTTGAATTTTTGCCTCCATTTCCTTCATTTCCTTCTCTCCTTTCTTGCGTGATTCCACATTTCCGTCCATCAGATCTTTAGATTTTGCAATACCCAAGTTCTCCACTGCAACTTGTAGTTTCAAGACCTCCTGTCGCAGCTCTTCTTTCTCACTCCCTAGGCGTTGGTTTTCTGTCAGAAGCTGTTCCTTTTCCCTCCCCGCGACTTCGATCTGGTACTGCTGGCTGAGATACAGATCCTGCTGGACGTTGATTTTGTTTTTGAGCTCATCGTTTTGGACGCGGTAACACTGACACTCTTGCTGTAGGCCGTTGAGCTGGGACACAAGAGATTCTAGCTGCAAATCAAGCTCGTCTGTACGTTTACATTTCAACAGAGCATTTTCCAATTCCTCATTCAGTTGGTCCATTTCCAAAGCTTGCTGTTCTTTTTCACGCTGGAGGTTACTGATGCTGGTCTCGTACATGAATGCTATCTCATCTTTGTCTCGGAGGCGTGACTCTAACTCCTCAAGCTCGGTACGAACAAACTCCAATTGTCTCCCTTTCTCTGCAATGTTTTTCTCGGATCCTTCCAGTTTCTCCTCCAGACTTCGGACTTGCTCAGACAGGAGTTCGTTGTCCCCGCGTAAGAGTTCAATTTCTATTTCGTGTTTCTCTTCTGTAACAGACCACTCTAGCTCCGCAATTCTCTCATTCTTTAATTTCAGGGTTTCTGTCAACAGTTCATAATCTGTTCTCATAAGATCCAGCTCACCACTCTCACTGGCAGATTTTTCTTCCATCTCTTTTAATTTTTCTTCCAGATCTTTCATTTTCAATTTCATTTCTGTTGTTTCTTTAATACTGTTTTCAAATTCACCGAGTTTGGATTTAAGTTCATTGCGTTCATTTAACAAACACTCAGCTTCTTTGGCATTCTCATTTCTCAGATTTTCTAGGACTTCTACGTTTTCATTTTTTATTTGCTCCAATTCTATACGAGACCTCTCTTCTACATCTTGAATGTTAGTTTTCAGTTTGTCATTTTCCTCTTTGAGTCCGTCATTTTCTAGAATTCTTGCCTCTAAACTAGATACAATATTATTCAGTCTATCTCTTTCTTCTTCAATGTCTGAAATACGTGACTGTAGTTTATCTCGCTTTTCCTCACTGGCAGACACGCGTGACTGTAAATCAAGGAGCTGATTGTCTTTACTTATGACCACTTCCTGTAAAGCTTCCAATTCACCCAGAATCTGACCGAGTTTTTCGTCGTTTCCTGTCGCGTTGTCCCGCAATCTCTCCTGAAGGGAGGCTATCTGATTTCTGGCCTCAAGGAGTTCTTGCTCTAGTTGAAGTCTCTCTTCATTGGCCGCTTGAAGCTGTAAAGGCTCTTCCTGATTGGTTGCTGGTGACTCTTTGACCTCTTGACCTTTGTCTCGCTCCCTGAGATGTTTCTGTAGGATGGATATCTCGGCCTTCGCCTCCTGTAGAGTCTGTGTCGTGGTCCGGTATTTTTCCCTCTGGGTCTCCAGCATTTTGCTGGCCTACAAAAGAACAGTCAGAGGGTTATGGTCCAAGTTAATTTAATTTATATAGCGTTCTTCTTCTAGAGGAGATCAAAACAGTCCAAATATGGTTATGACCATCAAACCCTCTTAATCCTATTTCAACAATTTACAGGAATTCAGAAGGGGAATATCTGAACTAAGGCTAAATACCGTAGATTCCTTATTTACGTCAGTACTTACATTCTGCGATTGAATCGTTTTGCATCAAATCGTGAGAATATAAAACTGTGAACACCAATTCTTATCATAGTTTCATTTAGTTTACATCTGTTCTAAAAATGAAGGCAAGATTTTAAAATCTGCAAGACATGCTTCTTGCGTTTTTACGTGGATATAAATTCCTTGCGTTTAATTAGGAATCTCAAGTTCTACTATTAGTTATCAAGGTCATATCAAGGGTGTACCGGGATCCACCCCGGGTTGTATTCCATACACCCTGAGGCCAAAGGCCAAAGGGTGTTTGAAGGACAACTCTGGGTAAATCCCCGTACAATCTTGATTGGACCGGGATAACGAATTTATTTCCTATGTAAAGTTGTAAACAAATAAATCTGTGTCCCATGTCCAATCAAGGGTGTATTACACATTCAAGATATACCATTTACGCATTTAATGCGTTGTGACATCACGTTATTTACCTCCGGCTCAAGTCAGGCGTATGGAAATTTTCACCTGGCTTATTAGCCAATCAAATCTTGTGTTACAAGCTACATAGGAAACACTAAATTTTACAAACGATCTGAGTTTAAGAAGGCTAGGTGGTAGTTACCATTTTTAGACTAAATTAATCTCTTTAAATGAAATGTTCTTTATAATTACATAAGAAAACATTAAAATTTTAAAGTTAAAACATATGAATTTTTTCTTTACTAATAAATAGTTAAAGCTAAACAAACCCTTTTTTTGTCAAAGAAGATGGGGTAATAAGCAAATGCCCATTTGGTTTAGTCGTAAAATACAATTTCAAGTTTATTTTTTTCCAACTAAACATATTTGATAATGTTATTATACAAGTTTACAAAGGGACAATTTCTAACTATATTCAGTTTTGAATATTTAAAAAAAACAAGAAGAAAAAAAAATAAATTCTAAAGTTTTGGTGGTATCAAACCCACAACCTAAAAACCCTAGCTCTATAATGTTACCTAATGTCTGGTGCGCTAACCACTGAGCCATTTCATTCACAGCTAACTCTATTGTTGAAATGCTATATGGGACTTCGACCACGAATTTACGGACTTGTATTATTTTTTCTTAAATGTTCAATTGTTGGGATACAAAACTACTTCTTTATAGTAAAGTGGGTCATCTCTCCACGCTTTTGTTGATTGAAACCGCTTTGATTTCCTTTATTCCTTACATAGACTA
Organism: Magallana hongkongensis; assembly: GCA_016163765.1. Taxonomy (NCBI): domain Eukaryota; kingdom Metazoa; phylum Mollusca; class Bivalvia; order Ostreida; family Ostreidae; genus Magallana; species Magallana hongkongensis. Next base: position 2,141,961 of record WFKH01002636.1, on the reverse strand, counting down.
TGACAAAAATATGAAGCTCAGACCCACTCTATTAAAGAACAGGCAATAAAGTTCTAAAAATGACACTATTTGGAGGTTTTGACACACATATGACACTTTGAAATTTGCCCAGTCTTAAATTTGCCTCCTGACAATGAGGGCAAAAAGGGCGAGAATAAAACGTGGGAAAATATTTTCCTGTATAGAGTATATATACGATTTCTAATTATTATTCCTGTTTTACATTTCAAACGACTTGCTGACACAAATAATTTTCTATTCCATATTATTTAATAAACCTTTTACTAATACAGTTTATTACTAAAGAGCAAAACAATTCTTTACCAGTTCAGATGTCAATTTAATGCTGTCACAATGATCAAAGCACAAGCTAATAGTACGACTGTTGCATTATTATGATCATAAAAACACAGTCATATTTATTATTCTATAAAATTAACTTTCTCAAACTTTCTAAATACAAGTAATAAACAGCAAAGTTAAAAGTTCATCTGAATATTAACTTGGTTGGGACCCGATTAAATCTTATGAGCTCTTTGGGTTCACAAAATTTGGTGAAGAGAACAACCAAGTTTGTATAACACAGCAAACTTAAAACTGAATGATGTTCATTTTTTTTAATTATTATTTTTTTTTTTTGCAACTTAAGGAGGCTGGGTTGTCAACAAATTAACCAACAGCTATTTCTTAACCTTTATATATGATGTTTTTGACCACCAAAAAATTATTTTGTTAAAAATAATCCAAACATTTAGCTTTAAAATCTTAACATTTTCCTATATCTTTCTACAGAACTGTTCATTTTATGGAGGTTAATATAGCATACAAATGGCAACAACCATCCATCCCTCTTAAGATTCTTATAGTTATAGTGATGACATCAATGAGGTATCGTTATAGTGATTACATCAATGATGTATTGTTATTGTGATTACATCAATGACATATGGTTATTGTGATGACATCAATGACGTATCGTTATAGTGATGACATCAATGATGTATTGTTATAGTGATGACATCAATGAAGTATAGTTATAGTGATTACA
>WFKH01002636.1:2038678-2102005 GCA_016163765.1 Magallana hongkongensis | reverse complement strand
CCCGTGCCCATCTGATTTCACATTGTGCATTGCCCATTTTTATCATAAAATGAATAAAATAAAATTTTGATGGTGCACTTGCTTATTCCAGAAAAAAAATACGGATTTAGGACTGCATTTTAGATACTCAAGTCAGTAAAATGCTTGACTTAATATAGCTAGAACATAATTGCAAACATCACGATGATTCAGATTTGATTATAGCAATTGCAAATGGCCACCGAAACTAGTTACGAGATGCTGTTTAGTTATGATCGCAACAGCAATGATATTAGTTTTGGTACATAAAGAAGAACGTCATTTAACCTGAAATGCATGTAGGAGGAGAGTTCCTGCAGCTTGCTCTATACTAAATATCCCATTATGCTTAAACACATGGCCTTCTCAAGTCTCGTAGTTGTGGTGTTTCTTGAAGAACATGATGACTTATTTATTTCATTTAGTTTGAGATAAAAAATCTGATACATTCATTGCAAGGTAACTTTTTATTTCATTTAAAACATCGCTTTTTCTGGATTTGGATAAGAGTTGCACATTGTTAAAATAAAAATAAAAATACCGCATCCTTTTTTTTATGAAATAAAAAGAAAAAAATATCACCGCTTGACCACATTTGTTTTTGAAAATTTTCCTGAGAACCAAGATATTAATTTTTTATGGCCTAATGTTGATCTTTTTTAAATGCATTTTATTCAGTTGATCCCTCTCTATTCTCTCATCAATAGTATAAATTGATGATTTGATCATGGATTATCAGTTTACATACAAATCTGAAGGTTGATTGAGCAAAGTTTCTGGGACACTTCTGCTTTTAATTAAAAAGTCTCGCTGATCAACCAGAGTGAAAAGGGGAATAACTCAATTTTCCAGTTTTAACATAAAAGGAGTTGTTCCCCTTTTAACTTATACTTAAAACAATCCAAGTTTTTAATAAATGTATAATACATATTTCTATTTTTCAATCATTTCATTAATGAATAATTAAGCTAGAAATGCACAGAGTAATTAATAAAGAAGATTATTAAAAAATAGGTCAAAACACACATTGTCATGTTAGATAAAGATTAGTGTAATAGTAATTCTCTCTCTCTCTCTCTCTCTCTCTCTCTCTCTCTCTCTCTCTCTCTCTCTCTATTGGTGATGAAATTTAATTAAATATTAATTACCTTTGTTTTTTGATTGTAAAATCACTTACCATCCAAACTATTTGCTGTATAATATTACTTTGTGTTATACATGTACTGGTGTGTAGAATTGTGTGGTCTCTTTATAGGTTTCAAGTGTATGATACACAGAGATACATTGGATGAAGTCAAGAAAAACAGAAAAACACATGTGGTATAGTATTCATGAATTTGTCACATATATAAATTTTTATTAGGCAGCTAATATTTTTGTTTCTTGGTCACTCAGGAGACCTATTGCAATCACTCGTCTGGCGTTGTGTGTCATTCATAGACATCATAGTATACAGCTCTTAAATAGGTATGAGGGCAGTAGTCATTGTGTTAGCCCTGGGGTAAGAACTTTTGCCTGAGAGCATAGGCCAAGGTCAACATCAATTTCTTACCAAGGTATTGACAAAATAACTATTGGTCTCATCCTTATTTAAAGTATGTTTGGTCAAACAAACGAAAAATATATTCTTGTGGTTATGTCAGGGCTGGGATATTGTCAAATTATCTTCCCCGGGGACAGTCAAATATTCAGCCAGGGTAAGGGGAAAGCCAGTCATAGACCACAGTCAAATACTCAGCCAAGGTGAGGGGGGGGGGGGTCCAGACTTAGACCACAGTCAAATACTCTGCCAGGGTAAGGGGGAGAGCCAGTCATAGACCACAGTCAAATACTCAGCCAGGGTAAGGGGGAAAGCCAGTCATAGGCCACAGTCAAACACTCAACCAGGAGTAAGGGGGAAAGCAATGTCATAGACCACAGTCAACTACTCAGCCAGGGTAAGGGGGAAAGCCAGTCATAGGCCACAGTCAAACACTCAACCAGGGTAAGGGGAAAAGCTGGTCATAGGCCACAGTCAAACACTCAGCCAGGGTAAGGGGGAAAGCCGATCATAGACTTAAGTCAAATACTCAGCCAGAGCAAGGGGAGAAAGCTAGTCATAGACTATCAGCCAATTGTCAAATGACATCAAATATAATTGATGTGTTTCAATTTCAATTAATAGAGAGAAAAAGCAATAGAGAGCAAAAGAACCAGTACATGTTTATCAGAGAGTTATAGAGACACGAGAGACAGAGAAACTAAGTGTCATAGAAAGAGAGTGGGTACATGTTTAGCAGAGAAAGTCTCTCAATCCCTTTTTCCATTTGTTCTCTGCTAACTCTCTCTCTCTCTCTCTCAGAGAAAGCAAGCATACCTATGAAACCAGAGAGGTTTTGAGAAAGGGATATAGAATGATAGAAGGAATGAGAAACAATCTAAGCAAGGAACGTCTTAGAGATATACAGAGAGAGAGAGAGAGAGAGAGAGAGAGAGGAGAGAGAATGAAAGAAAAGAGACAATGGTACATGTATATGAAAGTCAGGGAGAGAGAAGAGAGAGAGAATACTTGTCTGGAAATTGTTCCAGAGAGTGAGAAAAGGATAGAGAGATAAAAAGAGAAAAAAGATTACATGTTAAACGGAAAAAGTTAGAGAGAAAAAGAGAGATTAAGTTTAGCAATGAAACTCTCTCTCTCTCTCTCTCTCTCTCTCTCTCTCTCTCTCTCTCTCTCTCTCTCAGAGAAAGCAAGCATGTATGCAAAGTAGAGAAATTTTGAGAAAGAGGGATAACAGGGTTGTCTCAAAAAATTGAAGTAGAAGTAAGTAATAAAAAAGTGAAAGGGGGTTCGGGGGTGTAGCTTATAGCTAGATTGTGTTGAAATGCAATAATAGCCAGGTGGTGGGAATTCCCCTCCCCCAGCTCAACCCTGCTGGGATAGAGAATGAAAGAAGGAATGAGAAGCATGAGTTCAAGCTAAGCAGGAAAAGTCTGAGATATACACAGAGAGAGAGATTTAAAGAAAAGAGAGACAGGGGCAGATGTTAAGCAGAGAGAGAGAAAGAGGATGAATATTTGACTGGGAAATGTTCTTGAGAATGAGAGAAGAATAGATAGAGAAAAAAAGAGAATACAATATTACCCATACATGTAAAACAGAGAATGCCAGGGATAGAGAGAGAGAAAGAGAGAGAGACAAGCAAGAGTACACATGTTTAGTGGAGAAAGTTTGAAAGAGTAAGGAAGTCTTCAGAGGAAAAATATAGAGCAGAAATTTATATTTGAGAGAGCAGCAGTATGTCTGAGAGAGAGAGAGAGAGAGAGAGAGAGATGAAGTAAATGTTTAGTAGAAAAAGTCACAAAGAGAAGGATCGAGTTAGAGAATGAGCAGAAAAATATTAGAGATTAAAACAGACAGACATATAGCAAGAGTACATGTTCATGGTTAACAGAAAGTCTGTGAGAGAGAGAGAGAGAGAGAGAGAGAGAGAGAGAGAGAGAGAGAGAAAGAAAGAATACATGTTTAGCAGATAAAGTTTTGACCACTCCCTCTTCCATAATTTCTCTGCTTAACATGTATGATCTCTCTCTCTCTCTTTCTCTCTCTCTCTCTCTCTCTCATGTCAATCATATTTTGGGTCATTTCTTTTTTACAAGTTGAGTATTTCTGTAACAGAGCCAGAATGATGAATCATTATCTATATGAATCATCATGTATCTTTGTAGGGAAATATATATTATATATATATGATATTTGTATATCATTACTTTAAAGTTAGATCAATTTTAAATGAAAACATTCCTTTAAAAAATTTTATATTTTATATGGAAAAAATAGTTGACATCACTTAAAACACTTTATTCTTTTATTGAACAGGTTTTGAGACCTAGTCCCTCCACACAATGGAAAGAGCAAGCACTCCATGTAAAGTACATCAATGTTCTAAGTGTCCGGGGGACACAGAGTACTATTGTGTATCGTGTCCATGTGATCTGTGTCCCCAGTGTAAAGAGAACCATGTAAAAGATCTCCAAACAATAGACCATGATGTTGTGTCACACCGTGATAAAATCAACTACATCCCAACACAAGAGATCTGTGTGAGACATCCTAGCTATGTTTATATAAAGTACTGTGAACCTTGCCAAGTTCCTGTTTGTTACCATTGCAGAAAGCATAGAAATCACCGACAATTAGTTGTTAGAAGAGCTTATAGGACAAAGCAACAACAACACAGAGGAACCATTCACACCATCAGAAGTGACGCTCTCTTTTACAGACCTGTTCTCCTGCCACGAATCAAAACTGATTTCAAAACCTGTCACACAGAATTCTCCCTCTATCAATCAGAGATGTTAACAAAGGCCCAGACACTGAAGGATCTCATTGACTATATACAAAAAGATTTCATGTGTAATGTGTTCTGTGACTTTGATTTCAAACACAGATGTTTAAAACAGGAGAAAGAAATGATCAGACATATTGTCAGCCTACAGAGATATGAACTCAGATATGTACAGCCAGAATTCACATTCAGTGCCCTACAATTCCTCTCCTCCATAAAGACAGCCCTGCCCCAGATACATCCTACACTCCACACCAGCCAGCTCTCCATGACTGAGTCACTCAACAAGGAGGATGTGATGGAGTCACTGAGTGCAATCCAAATCACAGAGAGAGGAAACCGACGCGTAGGAAACCAGTGTCTGCTGAAACTGACGTCTGGTCCTGAGCTCCATCAATCTCTCACACTGACAGGTGTTGATCGTTGTTATCACATTTCCTGTGTGACATCAGACCGGGTCTGGGTCAGTGGTATAAACAATCTCATGTTGACAGACACAACAGGTGTCCCTCTACATCGTGTGGAGGATTCATTGAGTGATGTATATAGAGGATCACACACAGTGAACAGTGAGAGTGAACTGATTTATATAGATGAGGATTATAACATCAACAAACTGTCAAAGGATATGAAAACAACCACCACATTTATAGAGAGCACAGACTCTACATGGGAACCACGGTGTGTGTACTGGTCCCCGTCCACTGGGGATCTACTGGTCGCGATGATTAGAGAGGAAATAAGAGATGATTCAGACAATTCAGTTGATACAGAGTTAATATGGACAGGCAAGGTAACCCGGTACAACCAGAGCGGACAACTGACACAGACAATACAGCACGACAACACAGGACTGGGACTGTATAGTGGACCTTGCTATATAACAGAGAACAACAATGGGGATGTCGTGGTGTCTGAGTCTGATGCTGTAGTGGTGACAGAGCGTGGAGGAAGACATCGTTTCTCCTACACAGGACATCCATCAGGATCAGAACTATGGCCACGTGGAATCTGTACTGACGCGCTGTCACACATCCTGGTGTGTGATCATAGAACCTACACAGTACAGATGTTGGACAAGGACGGTCAGTTCCTGTCACATCTACTGACAAAATCACAAGAGATGGGTGTACCTCAGTTCCTGAGTTATGATGTCAACACTCACCGTCTCTGGGTTGGATCAGGGGACAACAACAAGGTGTGTGTCTACAGGTATATCACCAGACAGGACGCTCTGACAGGTAAGTCTGAGTCATTATCATTGATGTAGTATATATGTGTTAGGTATCAGACAGGTTTCAATGAGATCTATTATTTTTGTTATATCACTCAAGTCATATTACATTGTTAATTCAGTTTATATCTATTTCATTGTGATTGTAATTCATATATCAGTTATGTATCTATGTAATTGTTATTCATTATTACATGTATGTACATGTTACCATATGTAGTTTATTGCTCAAACTTATCTAAATAAGAAAATACAAACATTATCATGGTTATGAAAACAAGTTATACAAGATCAATTCATTTGAAGTCATTAAACAAGTTTGTTAATTTCTTTAACCAGAGTAATGAATTAACTTAATCTACTCCTTGTAACAATACAGAATTAGAACTCTATGTTTGATGTTTGTAGATCAAAGTCATGTGATGGAGTCACTGAATGGAATCCCAACCCCAGGGACAGAAAAACCACAGCAAGGAAACCAGTGTCTGCTGAAACTGATGTCTCCCCCCCGAGTTACTTCACTCTCTCACACTGACAGGTGCTGATGGTTGTTATCACATTTCCTGTGTGACATCAGACCAGGTCTGGGTCAGTGATGGAGACAATCTTATCTTGACAGACACAACAGGTGTCCCTCTACATCGTGTGGAGGATTCATGTAGTTATTTATATAAAGGATTACACACAGTGAACAGTGAGAGTGAACTGATTTATATAGATAGGAATTATAACATCAACAAACTGTCAAAGGATATGAAAACAACCACCACATTTATAGAGAGCACAGACTCTACATGGAGACCAGAGTGTGTGTACTGGTCCCCGTCCACTGGGGATCTACTGGTCGCGATGTCTAACTATGGTACAGAGACAGGCAAGGTAAACCGGTACAACCAGAGTGGACAATTGACACACACCATACAACACAACAACACAGGACGGGGACTGTATAGAGATCCTAACTATATAACAGAGAACAACAATGGGGATGTCGTGGTGTCCGACTATGACTATGACTATGTGTCTGGTGCTGTAGTGGTGACAGAGCGTGGAGGAAGATATCATTTCTCCTACACAGGACATCCATCAGGATCACAACTAGATCCCGGTGGAATCTGTACTGACGCGCTGTCACACATCCTGGTGTGTGATGGTAGAACCAAAACAGTACAGATGTTGGATAAGGACGGTCAGTTCCTGTCACATCTACTGACAGAATCACAAGAGATGGGTGTACCATACAGCCTGAGTTATGATGTCAACACTCACCGTCTCTGGGTCGGATCATGGGACAACAACAAGGTGTGTGTCTACAGGTATATCACCAGACAGGATGCTCTGACAGGTAAGTCTGAGTCATTATCATTCACGTTAATTAGATATAGATAACTAAGACACACAGTCCGTGTTAATTATCAGTCAATAAGATACATGTAAGACATGTTTATCTGTGGGATTGTTGGTCAATATAGACAGCTCATTGTTACAGGGTTAGCTGTGTCTACCAGTCATTGGGATTCATTGTTTATCTAAAATAAATAGAAATTAAATGTATTTCATTATACGATGTACAGTCACATGTCATTCTAATTAGTTAATTAATATAACAGGTCATTGTAATTAATAAACCAGATTTTAATATAGTGACACATGTATTTGTAATTTGTTTTGTTACAAGTACATGTCAATTAAACTGATTTAATTAATTACATAACTATTAAAGTATGTGTCAATATATTAGTTTGAACTTATTTGTAGATGTAGCTCTGTCTTTATTTATTTAATTTAGTTTATGTATCACTACATAACCTGTATGAGAAAGATTAATTAACAGCTAATTAATGACTTGTTGTAGATAAACACAGACCCCGTCCTGATGGGGAGGCCATGTTTAGCTCAACACCAGCTGTAGAATGGAGATAGCTTGGATATTGACAGGTTGTAAATGTTTCCGTACAAATCTAGTCTGCTCTCCAAACCACACATGTTGTTTGTCACTTTGTTCAACATCTGCAGCTGAAATTGACCTGTGTATAATTCACATGGACTGTGATACTGACTCCTGTTTATTTCACACTTTGTGATCATCCAAACATGGCTGTCTATTGCTATATGTAAATTTAATGTTATGGAAAATGGACTGCTGATATGAATTTAATAATGAATAATTACTATAAGTGATTAGATTTATTCTATCAAAGACTACTATACTCTGTCCCAAGATATCCTGGATTCACATTTTGCTTAATAACTCGATATTTATAAATACCTCAAGGTTCAAACGATGTTCATTCAAAAGTAAGAAAAATTTCCAAGATTTTTCAGTTGAAATGCCCCGTTAGCTTATCGGGTTTCAATACAAGGTTTAAAAATGTGATGTCTACGGGGATTTTGTATTGCAGTAAGCCCGGATGATAACATTGAAAAATTGCGCGAGGTATTCCGAGTGATTCCGAATGGAGAAAAGATGTAAACATTCCCCATTATAAATCTTCGTAAGAAATCTATTTTCGATTCTGTGATTTTTTTTTCAAGTGAAAAATGATAATGTGTCAATGAAGATATCTTGAAAGTTTTCCCTTTCATCGAATTTAACTGCACTTCTTTCACTGGTATGTATATTTTAATAAAAAATCGATCAAATGTGCTGCATAAATATCTTGGGACAGACTATAGTGATCTGAACACTGAGTGAGAACGTAGACTCCAAGCCGAGAATGCTTAGGAACTCGAGAAGGTGGCACTGGGCAACCTACAATAGGAACTTGACCTCGAGAGGAAGAATCTCAGATCCACAAAGTCTGGTTACAAGGCTCGACTCGAGCAGCTCAGCACAGCAGTGAAACATGAGGAAGCCAAATGGAACGACCTTCAGGGGTGAGTTTTGAGCTACAGTGTGGTGTTCTGTCTCAGGGAGACAGAAGACCTAGATAGTGAGGGTCAACAAACAGTAAACTCAAGATGATCAATTTAATTATCATCATGATTTTACTCCTCATCTTTACCTTGATAGACAGCAATTAGCACTAATATTGCTGGGTGCTGATACGGTGTAAAGTTTAAGTCCCTCAATTTAACTGTATCACCTTTTTTCTTTAGGTTTATTTAAATTAATGTTTTTTCTCTCTCTAGAAAGTTCTCTTTAGGATTATCTAAGTTAATTCCCTAGGAAGATTGCGGTGACCTTATTTAAATAAATGTTTATTTTCTCTAAAAAGATAGTTTATACTAGTGTACTGAGATAGTATTAAAGTTGTAAAATTTATGTATAACATTAATATTGATACATTTTTTATACATAGCTATAGAGAGGGTGAGAACTGTCAACCACACCTCAGAGAGAGTCTGGACAGTGAGCGTTACTCACTCCTTGAGAGTGCAGATCAGAAAACTCCAATTTTTGAGAACATGCAACTTGAGTTAGAATCAGAACGTGCCAAAGTTAAAGATCTCAAAAACTCAGTGGAGCGAGAAAAGCAAAGGCTTCAATCTCAAGTGACTTATCTCAAGTCTCAGACGAATGTTCTCAAAGACAAGCTCGAGCAGGAAAGGTTGGCTTGCCGCCAGATGAAGAACGAGATAGACCAGATACAGGTGAATGTGTGTGGAGTTATTGTGTCTCACAATGAACATCATCATGATCATCTCTCCATCTTTCTTTCTACTTTCTAGCTTAGATTTCTAGAGATGTTGCACATCTTGCTCATTACACATAGTAAACTACAGTCTGTGATATGAATTTAAAATCATAAGTTTGATATCATAGATTTTATTATTCATTAGGTCATTTTCATAATCTAAATTTTGTTGTAGCTCTGTTGAATTACATGATTACAACTTTTACAAGCATGCTATTGGCTCGTCAGAAATGACCGGCTAAAAGCATGCAGGAAACAAATGAAGTCAGTGGTATATAAAAGGGAGTTGCTTTGAAAATTTAACTAATTGTTAGTACAGTGGACCCCGCTTAATATAATAGTTATTTTGTCAGGAAAAATTATTATATTAACCGGACTATAATAATAACCGAACCCAGCTAAATTCAATGTGTACAAGTATGCTATGTACCTATTCACGTCATGTTTTATTAAGTACTATCTATTTCTACACAATGTAATTTCCACAATAATTGATGATTTCTTCTAAAACTTTACTTTTAATGCTTCAAAAAAGTTAATTTCATGGATAAAGTTAATTATTACAAGCTTGGAAAATTGCAAGATCCACCAATATGCTTCCGATGGGTTGACATGCTTTCATTTTGTTTTCTTCCTGTACTTCCGGTTTTGACTAAATCTAATAAGGCATTCATGAGACAATTCGTTTTTAATAACATTTTTCATTTAAAATCAAATAAACCACAAAGCTATGCAGAATTTTCTTTGATTTATTTAGTCCATTTTTCCTATAAAATAAAGCCATATTTTAAAAAAGACTTTGTGACTACTTAACTGCAGTACAAATAGTCAAATGGAACATCATGTACCATATGCTAAGCGGTCTCAAATATCCCATATGTTATAAATTATTGTACAAAAATAAGAGGCATTCACTTATTCAACCTGTATAAAACTTCAATATACAGCGATGTCATTTGACAGGTGCATAGGTAAGTACCCAAGCCACGTTCAGTAAGGCGTGACTAATCCCGTCTGGCCAGCACTGTCGGTAAATTTCAAAGTGATTTGGGAAGTCAGAGTGTTTATACAAGCTACCTATGAGGGGCTAGCTCATGAAAAAGGTGTGAAACTCAATTGACAGGCGTGATCTTTCTATTATATTAAGCGGGGTCCACTATTTAATCTATTATAATAACCGATGTAAAATACAATGATTTATTAAGAAATGGTTTTGTGTTTTGAAAAACTATTATATTAACCGAACTATAATATTAAACGGGTATTATATTAAGCGGGGTCCTCTGTATTTGTTCAGCTTCAGAAACTATACATCACTCGACATTACAAACACGAACGTGACCAAGTCTCGCGGCTGAAGTCCGAACGTGAACTCCTGAGGTCAGAGGTCAAATCCGTGAAGCTCCATAAACGAGAAGGAGAGAAATCACGACACGGAGGAAGTGACAGAGCGCCGGTCACAGAGACAGCTGGAGAGGGAGAGGGAAGACCAGAAAATGAAGATGGTAATGATGTGTTCTCAATGCTTGGATACAAACTTAGTAGATTCCTTATTTTAAGTGAGTACTTAATTCTGCAATCATGCTGTTATGTCAGTCACGACACAGATAAAATGACGTAGTTTCAGTCTGCTGTTTTGTATCAAAATCTGAGAATATAGAATCGTGAATGCAGAATGTTTATTCTAATCTCTTATAGTTCTCAACTCTCAGGAAATGTAAGCGAGATTTCTATATCTGTGAGGTGGATGCTTCTCTCAATTTTACATGGATATTAATTCCTCACGTTTAATTAGCAATCAACAGTAATGTGTGTGTAGGGGTATTGTTTAGAGATGATTTTACATGGATATTAATTCCTCGCGTTTAATTAGCAATCTACAGTAATGTGTGTACAGGGGAATTGACTTTAGTTATATACAGAATTATACATGTAGCGGCCATTTTGCTGGTTTGCCTGACTTACTTTGCCTTTCTTTTTTTTTGGAGAATAGACTAGAGAATGTTTGATAATTGCTTTAGCATCTGCTTTGATTTTATTCATGCAAGAAAATGAGTTTGAAAATTCAGCGACTTAACTCAGCAAGTTCAAAACCTAGAGAGTTCAGAGACTCGAGAATGTGACATGGAAGCCACTCAGGAACTACAGCTAGAGAAACTACATTCAACTCACCAGCGAGTCGACTCAAAGGGCAGTGAGGAGGATCCAGTTCACTGGAACGTTTAAAAGACACAGCTCGAGAGTTTAAAGGTCGTACACAAGGAAATAGCCAATCAAATTGAACTGGTCAATTGTTGTTCCATATATATAGAGACAATTTCTTCTCTTTCTTCCTTTTTTAGCAACTTTTAGGCCTACAGTATTGATTATGGACTCAGTAGCTAGGAGAATTCAATTATTACTTTGGTGGAATTGTCACACTAATTTCAATGGAACTATATTTTTAGATATATGCATAATGCAACTAATGAACTTCCTGGATGGTGCTGAGTCTGTTTGTCAACATGTGGAACCCACGTGTACTAGGGGGTAGGTATTTTTACTCTCAATTATCTCTCTTAGAAACCGCATAAAGCATTATTTTTGTCCCCCGCCGCAACGCAGAACGGGGACATGCCGGGCGTCCGTCCGTGTGTCCGTGCGTCCGTGTTTCTGTCCGTCACTTTTTTGTAAGCGCTCTCATGCCTACAAATTTTGATGGATTTTCATGAAATTTATACCAAATGTTTATTGCTAGCGCTCGAGAGCACTAGCAACTACGCTGGGTTTTTTTTACAGGAATACGCATGCTCGACTCCATAGTAGGGGATTATGGGAATACTATACTACTGTAGATAAATTGTACCATTTGAATTTCGTTTTATCATCTTCACATGAAGTTTTGTGCTTTATTGTAAATAGTAAATAGTAACAGTAGCTTAGGTTTTATAATGCGAAGTTATTTTCAATATTATAATAAATAGCTGGCTTTATCTTAAATTTCTTCAAGCTCGGAAAACAACTTCGGATATGTTTTCCGAGCTTGCCGGAAAGGCTCGAGAAGATACGATTGCTACAAAACAGTACTAATGGTTCTTGAAAATTTTCCCCTCGAGATACAAATGATTAAGGCACAATCAATGAGCTATGCCATTGTCGATGTGAAGCCCACTCTAGATTCACGGTTCTATATTGAGACCCCACTCCAGCACAATTCCAGTACATCACTGTGCCTTCCTATTTGATTAATCGATTTAGAAGTTTTAGAAATCTGCTTCTGTGTTTTATGATGGCTACAGCGCTAGCTCTCCAATCTTTTTAAAAGATAAGCTTGTACCACTATTACCTTGGTCAAGTTCGAAAATCAGCATTGGTCGATACTTTTTGTTGGAGTTATATATGGGACTTTGACCACAATAATGACTCTGTTTTATCAAAAAATTGACCTTGTAGGCACTCTCATGCCTACAAATTTTGACCGATTTTCATGAAATTTATACCAAATGTTTATACTACTAATACTTTGGTCAAGTTCGAAAATCAGCATTGGTCGATACTTTTTGTTGGAGTTATGGGACTTTGACCACAATAATGTCTCCGTTTTATAAAAAAATTTACCTTGTAAGCACTCTCATGCCTACAAATTTTGACGGATTTTCATGAAAGTTATACCAAATGTTTAAACCACTAATGCCTTGGTCAAGATCCTAAATCAGCCTTGGTCGATACTATTATACTGCTTGACCGGCGGGGGACCCAGGAATTCTATTCTTGTTCTGATCTAAATTTTTTTTTTGAAGCATTTAACCAAAATTTTTTTTCATGAATTATATTCTGAGAGTATAGTTAATCAATTAACTTAACTAAAGCTAAATAGTAACAAATAGTGAAATTAATTCCTTGTGTGAGACTTTAAGAGAAACATGTAAATTTTATTTTAACTGCATTTTTTTCTATTTACAGGAGTTGCCTCCCTTGTTAAAGATCAACAATGGCGGATAAACAATGCGGGATGCTGTCTTGTCACCAACGGTGAAATTTGACACCTGTATACCCGTATTTCTACCAATCGTCTCTGTCCTCTTTGTTGTGTACACCAGACAGGTAAGAAAATCAAGATAATTGTTTGCAATCATTTTAATAAGATAAACAATGAAAAATATAACATATTTACATGAACACAGTCCCTCATAAAAGGACATGTCACATTTTGCACACACTCATCAATCACACATTAAGCGCACATTATTAAAACATAGCAATCATTAAATGTAATACAAAATTCAAATGATATTTCAAAAATTTCATATATGCTAACTACATACACTTCCCTACACCCCCTTTCACACTTAACTACTTCCTGTTTAACTTTGAATCTGTCAGTGACTTACTATAAGTGTCTTTAGACTTTTTATCATAAATCAATATCTTTTAGATCAGTAGAATTTTCTTTGGAATTTATATTTTAATACAGGTAGTTTTTGTTTCATTTTAAAGTAATTTTGCCTATTTTGCTGTTGTTTTAGATGATGGACCACTCTACTTCCTTTTACTACAGGTGCCCCTACAGATTCACAAAGTTCCAATGTTGAATTTCCATGACCTCGATTGAGTGAATGCACTACTTTATGTAACTATTCTACTTTCAAAATTTCTACTTCTAGTAATACATTTTGGATTTGATTTAAGATATGCCCTATTCACAGATTCAGATTTTTGTGTACAAGTGTGATATTTAATTCTATCAAGATTATTAGGTCCCAAAGTCAAATTTATACAGTCTTTCAACAATCACATGTCTTCTTATGTCATGCTTAATTCAAAGTCATGAGGCAACACTGTAGAGTTCCACTTGTTGTTTTTCAGTCCGCGACAGGAGAAGGAATGAAGGTGGCAGGACTTTCTGCACTGACCTTGGTAGCAGCTGATGATGGAACCGACAGCAGTTGACATGACCCGTTTCATCAAAGGTAAGTCTTCAGAGTAATGTTCGTAGCAGTTTTCGTACTCAGTCCTGCATCTAAGATTCAGGTCCAGGGCAAATCTTCTCTGCATGGATTCTCTCATAGCTTTTGTTCTTCCAGGAAACATGTCACTGCTGAATGGAGCCTTAGCAGTCTGTTTTCTTCGAGAGTCAAAGAAGTGGCGCAGGTCTTCGAGGTTTTCAATCATATGCCCTTGCTTTTTAGATGCACCGGAAGCAGCGGCACTATCTCCATCACTGGTGAAATGAGAAATGACGAGTGGACCGTCATCACTTTGCAGCTCACCGATGCATTCTGTAGCCCATATCTTTTCATCTCTAATGGTGGTCTCTGGAGGAATGATTGCAGTGCAGTCTTCATGTCCTGGACAGGTAACCTCCTTTCCCTTGGTTCTAAGATTGGTGCTGTTATTGCACAGTTTATTGCCACAAAACACTGCCACAACAGCTTCTTCGTAACATTTACACTTAAAGTGTATCTCACTTGAGTGGCAGCTTGGAATGGTGTTTTCCTGATCGCTCTTGAATGTCCTGCCCGATTTTCTTCAAGCTGTTTTTGTTCACATCAGTGATGAGTTTGCCTACTGTGTGCAGGTCTGATGAATGTAAGTGGCTGATGCTGGTTCAATGTTTGCGCCAAGAAGCATACCACGCATATCCTCTGTTGTAAGGCTGGTACCCAAGTGGCCGACAGCCATGGACAGATCAAGCTGTGGGGCTCTTCATCCCCTTTCTGATCGACAGACTTCCTGGTACTTGTTTAAAGACCCAGCTCAAGAGTATAAGTCTGCGGTATCTAATACTACAGTATCAAGATCAGCTTTTCTTGCTGTAAGGCAATAATGGGGGTAAACATGGAGAACTGATGACAACTTATGGATACAGGTAGAAATATAGGTCAAGAGGTCCCTTTGGGTATGGGCAACTTAATTGAAGGGGGGGGGGGGGGAGATAGGGAAATGGAAGGCTGAATGTAGGTTAGGAGGTCATCGGGTATAATTAGTAGAATGGAATGTCCACTCATCAGGTCTACTTTCAAATTTTATATACTGTATAGTATATATTTGGCCATAAATTTTGAATCAGTAAAGAGAAAAGTCCAAATATATGACCTTTAAAAGGACTATATTTGGTAAAGTCTAATAATTGCCCCTGATTTTATTCAATTTTTAAATAGTAATATAAAAATTATTTCTTTATAAATCATTATACAGAGGATGCCTTTAACATTAATCTTGATATCAGTGATAATTATCGGGGATTTATTTTGATGTACGTCCTGTGTAAAATATGCACAAATTTTCCTCAGGGTGCATAATTTCATTATATGTGCATCCCAAAGGACTCAATAAATTTAGAAACGCACATACACATTTTCTCGCTAAGAAATTCCAGAACATCGATTGTTCCTTTCTGAACTTATTAACTAGACACCCGAAATGTTCCGAAAAAAACCCACTCCAAAAGCAGAAATCTTATTGGTCTACACTTTGTGATTAACCAATGAGATTACATGATTCATGACATTACAGGGGGAATTTGATGTCAATCCCAATGCCACCAAATAAAAACAGATAAAGTTACTCCCAAACCATGGTAGATTAACCAGAGTTTAATGAAAAAGTAGACAAAAAGCTGATAATCTGAAATTAAAAACAAAAAGGAGGTTCATGGTGATAAGAACGCTGATCCAGAACTTGAAACAAACTAAAATGGCGATAGAGAAACAGAGACATTCGGAAAGGTCCCAGTGTTGGCACTTGGCCTCTTGTTTTATATTCATGTTCTTTGTAAAATAAAATATGGACTCATTGTTTTCGGCTTGGGACTCATAGTTACAATTAAGAGGAGTCTTATGGACCAGCAAAGACCACTTTTAAAAATGAATCACTGATTATTCATTGGCTGTTTATATATGACTTCACCTTAATGTAAGTAAATGAGCTTAATCCTGCAATTTTGCAACAAACGAACATTTTGTCATTGTTTTCTTTATATTTAACATTTTGAAGTAAAGAGCACAGGTCTGCTCAAGTACAATTTTAACATGTGTTTTTGTTCATAAAATTGTACATATCATACTAAAAATTGGTATTTGGTTAAGCCTGCACTCTATGTTTCCCAGTCAAAAAACCATCGGAAAATACTTTTATTTAAAGAAGACAACCTTCATGACTCACTTATTTTCAAAATGATTTCAACTATCTTCCACCTTATTTTTAAAGATATTTACAAAACTTGAAGATTTTTGGGGGCGAGAAATGCATAATAATGCGTATAGTCCTTTTCTTTATCTTAATGAAGAACTCTTCTTCCCAAGAAGATTGAAAACATTTATAGAAGTTTAAATCTGGCAACAACTTCTTAGATGACATTTTATCGATCAAACTGAGATTTTGGTTTTATAGAGTTGAAGTTATTGTCCAGTGTCTGGAGAAATCTCTCAAGGAACTACTGAGTGAACTCAAACAAACTCGGATGCCACTCGTCTTCGAGTCGGACACAGTGGACAGTCTGACGAGTCGACCCAGCGCTCAGGCCTTGAACCAGCGAGTGTTACATCATAACTCAGAGTTGACCAACTTTGTGTCTAGAGACTCTAGACTGATGAAGGAGAAGATGAAGCTATGCAACACACTGGGGCGTCTATAGGAGGAGATCTTGAGATACAGGCAGAGAGACGCCAAACAGCATGTACGTTAGTCTGTAGATAAAGGCAGAAAGGTGCCGAACAGCAGGTATGTTAGTCTGTAGATACAGGCAAAGGGGTGCCGAACAGCAGGTATGTTAGTCTGTAGATACAGGCAGAAGGGTGTCTGTGGGTGAAGAAAATAGGTTCCAAACATCGTTTATGTTAGTCTTTAGATAAAGGGTTCCCAACATCAGGTGTGTGCATCTGGAGATGAATATAAGGCTATGAGTAATGAAAGAGGGATTCTGAATGTCAGGACCTGGTATGTTAATCTGAAGCTAAATGTAGAACTTTGGGTAAATATTGAGGGATTCTAACTGTCAGGGACGAATGTAAGACAGTGGATAGAGAAAGAGAAATTCTGAATGTCAGACACCAGGTAAGAAAATTAGGTGCTTCAAAATCAGGATTGTAAGTTGGTAGAAAAATGACTACCTAGGAGTGATTTAACCAGGTTAGTTGAGACATCTGACAACCTCCAGATATGTGTACCACATCTAGGTCATTACTGGCCTCTCGGTTTAGAGTATTTATTAAGTCAATGTTTTTCTTCACTGTAGAATGGCCATGGTACGAGTGAAAACCCGCAGATTAGGAGAACCGATGGAAGTTCGTGCCTCATGGGCCAAAGAGAGGCTGTCACTACAGCTGACCCTTAATCAAATGGAACAGGAACTTGACCAATGTCGGGCTGACTTCAGAGTGGAACGAGACCGAAGGTCAGGCATCGCTGGAGTAGGGACGGAGGGGGACAGGGAAAGGGTATGGAATCAGAGAGAGAGAGAGAGAGAGAGAAAGGAGGGAGGGATAGGGGAGAGAGAGAAAAGAGATAGGGGATTAAAATACAAATACTGGTAGTAAAAATGAAAAATGCGTCCATATAACCATTATAATATTTGAAGTTTGAACAACATTTGTTATATTGATGCCTGAATACTCGGATTAAATTCTGATGCTGGTAAATCTGTATTTAGATCCAGCGTCTGTACGGGAAGTACCTGCGGGCAGACAGTTACAGGAAGGCCCTGGTCTACCAGAAGAAGTACCTGCTCTTGTTACTGGGGGGATTCCAAGACTGTGAGCAGACCACCTTGGCTCTGATTGCCAGGATGGGGGTCTACCCCTCCCCTGAGGACCTGCAGTGAGGGACCAGGCCCCGCCGACCAGTCACCGCCTTTAGGAGTGCTGCCAGGGTGGTGGTGGCCGTAACTAGGTCAGTAGGTCAGACTGGTCAACATGGTCAAGAGTGTCCCCTCATTGGTAGTGTGGTAGTGGTTCAGCCTAGATATATATTTGTTTTTAATTTTCCTGGAGAAATGTACTATTATGAATATACTGGATGTAAGTTATCTATATTATGAAAGGTAAATGAAACACATTAATGTATGTATCTTTACAGCTGCAGTAGATTTCTCTCCCATTACTGTTCTTTCAGGATGCGGTACTTGGTCAGGAAGTCGAAGAGATCCACCAGAGTGGGATTCCCCATGATGGGGGGCACAGTCGACCTCCAACAAGGTTGCCTAGTGACCTAAGTCTACATGTTTTAGCTCACCTAAGCTGAAAGCTCAAATGAGAATTGATGATCATGTTTTGTCCAGCGTCCGTCTATCTGTCTGTAAACGTTTTACATTTTCGACTTCTTCTATAGAAGCACTGGGCTGATTTCAACCAAAATTGGTGCAAAGCATCCTTAAGTTAAGAGAATTTAAATTTGTTAAATGTAGGGTCATGCACGCTTTCAAGGGGAAATGATTAAAATTCAATAAAAATTTGTTAGTACTTTTCGAAAATCTCCTAAAAACCGTTTTGGTCCGAAAAAGCTGTTTGGAAGAATCTTTGGGGAGTGTAAATTCTAGTTTTGGCTCATCATGATCCCTATGGGTAGGGTAGGGCCACAATGAGCGGTCAACTTTGTACATATGAATATATATAGTAGATTAAAAAATCTTCTCTGAACCGATATACAATACACTCGAGGAGAAGCTGGCAGCGGGATGTAAACAATCTACCGAGCTCCAGGAATCCAGTGCTCTTACAGGTGTAGTAGACAATGAATAGCACAAAATAAAGATGCATAGGTACAATCAACATGCATAGTTTCCTTGCATATATTATTAAATTCACTATGTTAAGAATAAGTATGAGTACGTTCCATATTAGGAATATATAGGGAAAATCTTTTAAAGATATTCTTCCCAGGAACCGATCGGGCAGATAAGCTGAAACTTGTTTGAAAGCATTCTCTGTTAGGTTAGATTAAAGTGTGATAAAATCGTAATCCCCGGGGAAATATTGGGGCTATTCGGGAGAAAAGGGGTTCAGATAGATATGGTTATTAAGATCTGAAAGAATCTTCTTTTCTGAAACCGATCGGGCAGAAAAGCTAAAACTTGTGTAGAAGCTCAATATGTGATATGACTATAAAACTATCTTGTTTCAAAGGGGTTCAATGAAAAACTTAAGAATATGCAGGGGAATTTTTTTTATACAGGATCTATTATACTACATTTTTGGATATTTTGTATATGATGCCATAAAGCTTATTTTAATATGTTTATTGTTGCTCAGGTGAGCGATGTGGCCCATGGGCTTATTGTTTTTATAGACTTTTTAGTCGCATACTCATATCATAGGTTGCGTAATTATCAATTGATGATCATTTTCAGTATGAAATAATTGATTTTAGCTCCAATGTAAAATTTATAGAACCATTTTGACATTTTTTTACAATAAGAATTTTTACATAAGAAAACAATTCACACGATAAATGTCTTTCATGACACAAATCCATTCTACAGAGTGATTAAGTTGACGGTAAAACCATAAAACCACGTCTGATTGTAATAAGACACGTCTCTTTATTTACAGGTTACGCACCCAACTTTAACAGTTTCTCAACACCCCGCATCAACACTCAGTCACACTTGAACGGCTCAGGACTCTTCAACAGTCACGCTTCATCGCCCCTCCATTCAAGTGTTCTTCAGTCTCCATACAGTCCGTCCTATTTGTCTTCCAGCTTTACTCGGAGAGACCTCCTTAATAGAGTTTTTTCATATCACTCACTAGGGGGAGCCTCTAGTGGTTACCATGTCAACAGCACTGGAGTAACCAATGGGATCTCTCCTTATCAGTCAGTGGGAGGGGTTTCTGATAGTTACCATGTCAACGGCAATATCTCTGTCCATACCACACTGCCCACGTGTTACTACAGCAGCAAACTACACCCACTTCTGAAACCTCAGGTGCTAGAAGGTGAGCTATATAAACCAGAGATGTAAGACAGAAAATACTTAAGGTGGTATGGGACACCCGTTGATATTAATGGGGATAAAAGTACATTATAATCAAAATGCTTTAACTGGTTTACAGTTTACAAATTATACAGTATTTGATTGCAAAATATGGTTTAAAAATCTTTTCAAAGTTAATAAAAACTGTAAAACCTCCTTAGATGTTTAAATGTAAAACTTATTTCATGCAAATTCCTGTCACAAAATAAAGGGTTTTTTTTCTTCATTTTTTACAGGAAAATTCTCTTCCCTTCTCCCCACAAATGTTGGTCACTCATCTCTAATACGTCGAGTCAGGATCAGAAAGACCTCGTTCCATGATGACTTCATGACTCGACTCGAAAATCTGCATCAGAGACTCAGCGGGATGGATTCTGGTGAGTGAGAGTGAAGGTTCAAGTCTCAAAAGTGACGCCATGGTATTGCAGTAGGTCAGGTCTAAAACCAAGAATGTTCTCAAAATTTGATATCAGCAGTTGATATTTTTTTACTGTAAAATAGTAACGATAACAAATTGTGATTCCTATTATATCACTGTTCATTTATTTTAAAAGCAAATAACAGTCTCAAACAAAACTAAGAAAAATCATTGTTTTCATCAAACACATTTTCCTTTTGATTTATAACCGAGTCAGTTCGAAAAAGACATGATTTTGACACACCCATTTTGAGTTTATTTTGTACCATGATTTAGACACACCCATTTTGAGTTCATGTTGTACCATGATTTAGACACACTTTCATTCAAAAAGACAATTTTGATGAATTTCAGTTAGTCAAACAAAGACATGATTTTGACACACTCCTAGTCAGTCAGAAAAACACAAGATTTTTAAACATTTTGTTTGAAGACATCCATTCATGTTCCACTGCTTGGAGTGTAACATTATCACCAAATGGTACGTGGTACAGCTGCACTCGTTTTGAGTACATGTTAAACCATATTCAGTACATTTACAATTATTTTAGTGCACTTCATTCTTTCATTATCTTATTGAGGCTGATTTATAATCTATAAATCATGTTTTAGCATTCTCAACTTGAAATTAAAATATGATATACTGTGGAATCATTTAAATTCGTGGGGGTCAATTTTCGTGGATTGTGGGATTTTTGCTTATTCGTGGGGATGTCATTTCGTGGATTTGTCGGTTTTTAGTATCAGTAAAATAACAAACTCTTTCAAAATTTGTTTTCGTCGAGGATATAAATTCGTGGGGAAGGCCTACCAACGAATATCACGAATTTATGCTCAACTTGAAATAAAAGTATGATATATGGCTCAATTGTAATACCTTTAATAATATAATGTCAATAATCGGAGATCCAAAAAGTTTCACCTAAAACTATTATATGATGACCTTTTTAAGTATGAGTTTAATATTAAATGCTGTAATAATTATTTTATATTCCATCTATTTTGACACTTTTATATTCCATCTATTTTGACACTTTTATTATGCAATAAAATTCCCGAGAGGATGACATATTTCAACCATCAACAAATTCTTAAGCCAGAACTCCAGTAACACAGTATATGCTGTGTGTATGTTAGAGGAGGCCAGGGTTTCTCTAGACATAGAGTGTGTCAGGATAGACTAGCTCAGTAATGCTGATATCAACGGGCTCTTTGAATCTTATTTGTTGTGGTGTATACTCTTTGATATTTTCTCTCTGTGCTATTGTTTCATACATTAAGGTTATAAAAATAATTCAAATTGCATTACTTTTAAGGAGTTTATTAGATAAGAATTTTCCAGCTTTTAATATGTTTATCAATTTTGTAGGTGATATTTAAAATTTATGAGATGTGTTTTGCCTATTTATAAACCATAAATTTTGATATTTTTCAGGTACTCCAAGGTCAAGGTTATTTCCACGGAGGTAGGCGTGAGATCCAGAGAACCTTGTGTTAACTTTGTCATTACTGTGACCTTGTCCAACCTTGAGCTTCATTGGCTCCATACTCTCTGATGTTGGACAATAACATTCTTTTTACCTGCAATAATCATAAGTCCTGCCATTTCAGGAACCAAAGAAAGGAATGTAAATTATTGTTAAGTTGGGACCAGATGTTTTATATGTTATTGTTTTCAATATTGAATTCAATATCATGGTGTTTGATGATTTATTTGAGCTGAAGCAAATTCTGAACTCATCCAATGATTTTACTTGGCACAGAATGTGCTGTTTTGTACCTGTTGTTAAAGTGTCCAGAGTTACTATTTATTATGCAAAGACTATAGCAATATTTTATGTTATTAATGTCAGAGTTTTATTTGGAGAAATGTAGACATATAACTATTATGTTTTTATGGTGTATGATATTTGTTTCATATTCTATAGGATCATTGCTGTTTAAACTAGTCCTTACTGTCTGTGATTAACCATAAATAGCTGCTTGTCTCTACCATGTAAATTTAGTAACATTGACCCAACTGCCATTTTTTGATTCTCACAATTTGGCCCAACACTCAAACTATTCCCAAGAAGCATGAGTATATAGTATATAGGTACATGTATCTTGAAAATCTATACAGTTCAGTTTAAGTTGTTCACCATATAAACCTGACCCAATATCAAAGATCCTAAATGCGATGGTAAAATGTGCATCAGTCCATTAAAGCCCTTGTCAGATGTAAAATGTTATATGTTATAATCGTTGATTAAATCCCATCACATCTATTCATAATGTCAATACAAGGGAGTTAATCCATGCATGTCAAATATATCTGTCTAGATATAATGATATCATAAGAACCCCCTTTGGTTTATTTATTGTCAATCATATTACATGTACTTGTATCTAGGATCATTGTTTTATGATAAGTGGATTTATGTACAAGTTTTGCCATATATTGGATTGTATGTTTGGATGCTGAATTGAAAGTAAAATATTTAATTAACCATGCATGTGTTGTGTCATTTGCAAAAGGAGATAGGATATTATGTTCTTGTGTTATCGGATAGAAAAGTTGCATACAAACTTTTTGTGGTGTAGAGTAAATGACATCTACTAAGTCTTGTGGTCTGTGGAAAAGTGACTTCTAAGTCACGTGGTCTGTGGGAGAAAGTGTCATCTAAGTCACGTGGTCTGTGGGAGAACGTGACATATAAGCGCCCCCCTAAAGTTTTATCAGAAAGAAAGCAGTACAGTTTATTTTGTCCTAAAATTCAAAAGTTGTTTAAATCTCTTTAAATAATGCATACACTAAGTACTAAGTTAAACACCCCTATCACATTTTCAAAAAAGATTAATGACCTCAACATTTTGTCAAAATTATAAGATGTAGTCAAAATAATGAAATATAGCAAGTTTACTCATAGGTTTTTGAAGAGGAAAATGTGTCCACAGCTGTCGCTCACAACGAAATTAATTTTTTTGGTGATATCATATAATAAAGTTATAATGAGTTTCATCGTGGGCGACAGCTGCGGACATAGATTTCTATTCAAATAACCATTGAAAAAATGGTGCCTCTGCTAAGTTTTAATAAAAGTACGGGAAAATGCACTGTTTTTGATGTCAAAATTACCATTGGTAAAGTCTATTCAGTTAACTATTTATAGATTTTTTTCATTTATGGGCGTTTGTGTGTAAATAAATGTTACATTTCAAGTTTTCGTGATGTTTTTAGAACCAGTGCACGAACATTGTGTTATTATATATTTTTATTAAACTTATCACATTTAGTTTTTATTATGCTTTGTTTTGTTGATCTTAACCACATTGTTTGAACATTTTTGGTCTACATACAACTATAGCTCAGATACAGATCAGTATGATGACAAAAGCAGCATCAGTTAACACCTGATTGTGACACTGTGACTAGGTCAAATATATAAAAAAGACTCAAACACAGACTTTACAATCCAGTGCATGGACATTGAGTGTAATGTTAAATAGTTTATTATGTTTTTAAAATTTATACTAAACCCATGTATTTTCTGCATTTTTGTAACTGATCGAAACATTTGAGTTTCTAGTATACCAGAATTGTTAAAAAATATTTATTGAAATTAGTTCTATATGGAAAAAAATATTTAAATTCCAGATAATTCAGTGTCGATAAACACAAATGAAGATATTGGCAAACATATACGAGTTGCAGCATATCAAAACCAGTAATTAATATAATTCATAAGATCCTGTATCTATATTGTGAATAAAGGCGAATACACCACGTATAACACAACATGTGGGGTGTATGCTATGTTGTACACGGGGTGTAGGCTTCCGAAGCGAGAAAACGGTGTCGAAGGTACGATATTTGTCCAATTAATTAACTAAAGGACTTATTTTGCCAAAAGAGTATGCTTACGGAAGAAAGCATGAAATACGGAATACATAGACACGTTTTATTCCATTGTACATGTTCTTGTTTTCTCAAACACCTCGACACAATTCCGACAGTCAGGGTGAGTTTGACCCTGACGTACGTTTCAATGTAATGATCAAATATCTTGACAAAGGTTCCGTTTATCATCACTGTTTTGTTACTAACAATTACACACCATCAGTGTTTGATTATTCATAAATTTTCTGTGAATAAAATCAATCGAATACAGAAATATTTGCGAAAAAGTGATGTTGTACAACATTTTTTGTATTGATTTAGGAAATCCAAGAAGTATCAATACTTATCAAGATATTTTTATATTTAATTTAACAAATGATAGATGTTGCAATTCTGTGCAAATTGTGTTAAATTGTTTACCAAGTGCTTGGTGATTTTCGATATTTTTTATTGGCCATGATATGGAATTTATGCAAATTAACCATTCTTAATGCACACTTTTTCTATTCTGTCTTTATTTGGTTGAAAGTACATGTAGGTATAAGTACCTCTGTAAGAAAAACCAACATAGTTTATCAAATTTAGTTTGAACAGATATCAATAAAAAAAGTTTAATGTATTATCATGAGTGATATGATTAAACAATCATCAAAGATAGTGTATGAAATATATTACTTTTAAATCTTAGAGCACTTACTTTTCATAAAAATTAAAAAAAAACTTTTTGCAGTGTCCCCAGTTGTCAATTAACCTCTAAAATAACCTGAAATTTAATAATGTGTCATCGTTAGCAAAGTATCGTGCTTAAGATAACATGGAAATAGAATATTATCATGCATATTTATGACAACCAAATTACATTTATAATACATTATGCCTAATTTAAAACGTTTGATCTTAAAAAATTGTAGAAATATGGTAAACGTTTTTTTTGTTTATCAATGACATGAATTCATAAATAGGAACCATTTCTCACGGACTACCACCATATTATTTGTCGTTTTCTTTCGTTACGCTCATCGCTTCATACCCAATATGTAAGGCTGAGAGTGTTACGATTTTAAGTTGCCCTGGACCCACGGGGGGCCTCAAGGCCTCAATAATTTTATCCACGCCCCCTCCCCCCCAACTACAAATCCTGTATCCGCCCCTGGTTATACAGCTAGGGTGTGCCACGGGTAATCACTATCACCAGAATAAGGCATAGTGTTTACCTCGTGGTATTATTAAAATTTTAATCTTGGCCGACAATATCCATTTTGTGATTTTGCCCTAAGTAAGGAAGACCTTTTTGTATATATTTGTAGGCCAATTGTTATCAACAATCATTTTAAATTAAAGAGGAAAAATATTATTTTTTAAATATGTTTATATTCAACCCCCAGGTCCTAGAATTGACTAGGTACGGACCCCTCGACACGTTATAATAGCACTATTCATGCTTAACCGCATTCAATTATATTCGTTCACACAACCAAAACAGTACAGATGTTGGACAAGGACGGTCAGTTCCTGTCACATCTACAGACAAAATCACAAAAGATGGGTGGACCACGGGGCCTGAGTTATGATATCAACACTCGCCGTCTCTGGGTCGGTCAGGATCATAGAGATCAGTGAACTATTCAGTTTGAACAGCCGATTGTTAGCGGTTGAGAAATAAATACAATGAAGGTGAATAAAGAAACAATTATCATACATTTTTCAAAAGGAGTACACATGAAATCAAAATATATCAGACATGTACAGCCTTTTTATTTTATGAATATGATACCTCAAGTCAATAGCACAGTTTGCATTTGAAGCCCTTCCCTACAGAGGGTTAGGGTTAGGGTTAGGGTTAGGGTTACTTCCTTACAGATGTTATGTTTATTAGAAAAGGATACAGATGTGTAAAACTTATGTTTTCGAATTTTATATTACCAACAAACAATAATGTCGTAAATGTATTGAAAACACAATTTCAATATAGAATTTAAATCATGTACATTAAAACACGCTATAACGAAGTACCAGGGACTGGCGATTTTGGTTAGTTTTAAGCATAATTCGTTATATCTGTGAATTTTAAAACATGTAATAAAGTCACGGGGAATGAAAATCACTTCGTTGTAAGCCTCAATTCATTATAATCGTGTTCGATCGCTTAACCATGTTTTACTGTAACTGTAAGTTAAGGTTGCCTAGCATAAGTGATCAAATCGCTCTAACAATTTGTGAGATATTTAACTTTAATTGACGAGAAAATTCTGAAATTTGGAGACACATTATTTGACCCCGTAACAAACAACATACTAAAGCTATTCTTCCTCAAATATAAATTTAGAAAAGAACGACTGTATATAGCAAATCATGGTCATGGTACGTGACTTTTTAAAAAAGAACACGCATTTAAACCTTATCACATTACATAGAAAACAAGTTTAAATATTTTTCGCATAGCGACTACCTGCCATTTAATTCGTTCTTATCATTGAACAAAAAGTCGTTTTTTTGTAACTTACGTGTACAGAGATATGGTTTTCTAAAGATATAGATCAGCTTAAACAACTGAGAGGAATACAGTTAATCCATACTTACTTTAACGGTAAGAAATATTTACTTTACATCAAATAGATTGTTTACGGTCAGAAGTCACTACTGATAATCTCGAAAATTAACTGACATTGTCTGACATCCACTGTCCTCTACTGTACGCTACTGTAAATCCACTGTACATCTACTGTACAGTGCCACTGTGCACCACTCTATCCCGCTGTACTCCACTGGACAGCACTGTACTACCCACTGACCAGCACTGTACCTACCCACAGACCAGCACTGTACCTACCCACTGACCAGCACTGTACCTACCCACAGAC
Source organism: Magallana hongkongensis (assembly GCA_016163765.1). Lineage (NCBI taxonomy): Eukaryota > Metazoa > Mollusca > Bivalvia > Ostreida > Ostreidae > Magallana > Magallana hongkongensis. The sequence continues at coordinate 2,074,680 of WFKH01002636.1, read as the reverse complement.
CAGCACTGTACCTACCCACTGACCAGCACTGTACCTACCCACTGACCAGCACTGTACCTACCCACAGACCAGCACTGTACCTACCCACAGACCAGCACTGTACCTGTATGTGATGACCAGTTTAAACCAGTTCTAGAAAACAGCTGTTCTTGATGCTAGTGATTTACTCCCTCCATGATCTGCAATTTATACCGATTTAGTTTAATAAAATAATTAAATTTCGTCAATAAGGGAATGTAAATATAAGCATTAACGTAAAAAATAAATCATTTAATGCTAGAACAGCATTCAGTAGATCTAAAAGTGTGAATATTGCAAATAATAATTCTTTAAGCCAAATGGCTTTTTAGCTCATAAAGCATATAATAAAAAGTAAAGTACTTAAATTCTGGTTGTAATGCGGCGTTTGATTGGATAGAAAAGTCTAGCTTAATTCGTATAATCCGGTTTGCACGTCACAAAATACGTCAGAATGCAACAAAGTCAAAAAAGTAATAATCTGCATGACGTTACGTTTGAATTTTGAACAAATAAATATCATTTTTATAAGTAAAACGCGCTCAATATGCATGGCAAGTTACAGAAAATTAAATTATAGGTGATGAACTCCATATCTACCAAGTGATACTCGTTTAACATGGGTTAGAACAATTTTCGTTTTTTTATGATCCGCTTCGCGGATTATTATAAATATGTAAACGGTGTGACCGCTGGACCGAGCGCAGATTTTACACAGTGCAGATTAATTGTTGTACAACAATTTATTTGAAACGCACATAGTAGGATCCGTCTACTCAAATTATTAGCTAAAGTTAAACTAAACGTCGCGAGCTCAATCTACATTATGACGCCATTGCTTGTACGTAAAAAGTACTAGTTTTTGTCTTCGGAAATAGCCGAAGAGAGTTATGTGATTCCGACAAAAATTTATTTCTTCTTTCAATGTTTATTAATTTAATTCATATGTCGACTACCGGTTATAAAATTGAATACTTTATTCAGTATCTAAAAGATCAGTTTCTTGATGTTAATGTTTTATTTTTCTGTCTGATAATTTGGTGATAAGACATACGTAAAACTAGTCGTGTTTTTTGATTAAAGGAATATTGAAACTTATCTGATTTTCGCTTTAATTTTTTTAAAATTTATATTACCTTAAATTGATACATTGGAAAGTTTTTAATCGAGTTTAGGGGCAATAAACATCCATAAGTTCAAGTCAATCAATATCGAACGTACTTTTTAAAAACAAAATGGCGGCCAATATGCTCAGGGCTGGAAGAATTTTTTAGCCCATAGTACCCTTTGTTCAACTCTCATAGTACCCTTTGTTCAACTCTCATTTTTCACTGATTTTCTTATATATACGTGTTACCATTAATCATCGCTTCGCGAGGCGGTCTTCGCTGCGTTCGGTATAATCTCGAAGTGGCGCAATTTTTCCATTCAGCTGATTATAATTGGTGTCATTACTTTGCCAGAATTGTGATTTACAGACTTGGGGGGGGGGGGGGGGACAGGGGGGGGGGGGGGGGGGGGGGGGGGGGGGGTGTGGTGCGGTCACCTGTTTATAGTTTGTTTTAAAGTAAAAAAAAATGGTATTTCTTCAATTTACCGGCCTTGTACGATTTTAATGTAATATATTACATGAATGAATAAGATAAATGAATTTATCTATATTCAAAAAACATATTTGAATTTGCATTAATTTTCACCTATGTCTGGCATTACAATATTTTTCATTTTTGTGATTATACTTAACTCATAAAAAGTAATACACTGATTTAAAAAAACGAGAAATATGACAAACTCTGTCTTTACTTTACATAACATTTTTGGGACCTACACAAAATTATGAATCCGTTCCATGGGATGGCTGCTCAATATTTGTCAAATAATACTCGAATTTGAATTAACCGCGGTTAGGATGTTAACGAGACATCCGAATCTAATAAATCATAAAACAGTATTTAAGTTATTTGTTAGGGTTGTGCCAAAATATTTACATGCAACTTAGTTTTTAAGAAAATAATGTGATCAACATATAATGCCGGTAATAGAGATAAATTAGTGATTCAAGTAACTAGATTAGAAGCATATCAGAATTCCATTATATGCCCGGTGCTGTGGTCTACTATATTGTAAACCTATAAATATCAAGTATACCACAGGTCCCTAAAATATTTCTTTTTACATGTATATTAAGATTATTTCCTGTACTATGTGTAATAACCTATGCATATCAAGTAATAACTTTATACAAATGCACATCGCTACAGGTAAATGACTTACATATTTTAATCATATTATATTAAGGCACAAGTGTCTACTCAATCTAGATTCAATAGTAAATGGTAATTTTTAACAGTAAGATGATTTCAATCTTTTTGTCTGCAAAAATTCAGTACATACTGAAGCAACAATTTTTACTGTCTGTTCAGAAAAATATCAAAGATGTACACATTTTACTTTGAGACTATGAGATTTAATTTAGCAACAAAATTGTTCTCTTGTTCAAAAATTAATTGATTTACAGGTAGATGATTAAATAGCCTTGTTATATCAGTTTGAAATAATTCAAAGGGATAAAGTTAATAAATCGATAAAATAAAAAAAAAAAACCAATTTACTAAACAGATGATTTCAAAATTATTTTTTTAATAAATCAATTAAAAGATAAATATATTTGAATATATATATAAATAAAAACGCATATTATAAATTAATACCTCATTGGAGTATCGTACTTTTATTAAAGCAATTGTCATTCTAAAGCAGACTATAGGTCTTTAATTAATTTTTTATGCCCCCCCCCCTCATAATTACCTTACACTATTCCCACCTTGTCAAAACCAGCCACCCATGTATATCTGTGCCAAGATATGTTTTAGCCAGTTCAAATATTTTTGAAATTTTAGACACCTTTAATATTAACATTTTTGGCAACCTGATTTTAGATGTACACGATCCAATTTCTTTCTCCTTTATCATTTGTATAGATAACGCTAAAGATAGCAACCCAAGTAAAAACCAACCATTCTTTAAACTCTGGGACAAAGCAGACGATTTTCGCAGTAATATTAAAATGTCAGGTGTGTGTGATATTGAAAATAAACTTAACAGTCTTTCCTCTTTTACCGATAATATTAGTAAAGAGAACGTTTCCAAAACAGCAATAGATATATGCACTGTATTTGTCAACACAGCTAGAGAGACGTTGGGCATAAGTACACATGTAGAAAACTTTAATAACGAAAAAATGTAATAGTGGTTTAATCGGATTTGTAAAAAGGCAAGAAGGAATTCCATTTAGCAAAAAGACTGTATAATAGAAATAATTCAACAGGCAATAAATAATATTTGAAGGTACTAAGTAAGCAATACAAAAGAACAATCGATGATAGTATCAAAGATTATGAAAAAAAATATTTTCAAAAAACTGGTCAACTTGCGTTCTAAAAACCCGAAAGACTACTGGGAAAATTTTAAATGGATCAAGTGGAGATGAAAAAGTGCTTTTTGACGATCAGTTTTAATTTTTTCAAGATATGAACGAAGTTAAGGTTGTAAAAATAATGTAACTGTAATGATAACCCTAATCTTATTGCAATGACCTGTATTTATGACGATATTCGTAATGATTAAATTTCGGATGAAGAAATAGTTGCGGCAGTTAAGAAGCCTAAAGCCGCTGGTGTGATCTTATTGTTAATTATTACATTACATTTACTCTGTCTAGTTTTCTACCAGTGTATAAGAAATTTATTGTAACATAAATTTCTGTAGTGGGTTCGTTCAAGATGAGTGGCTAACCGATATTATCAAACCAACTTAATAAAGAAAGAAGGATCCTACTCAGCCGGAATATTATGTATCTCTTTTAAGTTGTTTAAGTAAACTTTTCACTAGTATTTTAGCCATTCGTTTGGAAGCATACGTTACTGATATTTTTTTTAATTAAAAAAAAACTATTCAATTCTAGATTAAAATTTTGACATTAAAATTTCTCTGTGATATTTTAATGAAAATAAAAAAGGTATTGGTTTTGTGCTTTATTGTCTACGGACTTTTCCGTTTTTTTTCCGATTACGACAAAGAGCACACGGCGGGTGTGACCGGTCAGCAGTGGATGCTCACTCCTCCATGACACCTGATCCTACCTCTATCTTTTTGGAGGTCGGTGTTGCTTTGCTTTAAAATTATATTTCGTTTTCTGGATTTTTGAGATGGTTGAAGGTTTGTTATTGTCATTTTTTTCATTGATTTAAAACTGTTTATCGATTTTAAAACTATATGGAGGACCGGCCTGTAGAGTAATGGTTTTTTAAATGGAATTAATAAGAAATAATTAAGATATATTAAAAACATGTACATGGGTATAAAGTCATAAGTAAAATTAAATGGTATTTACTCGATTTTTGTAAATGCAATGTAGGTGTAAGGCAAGGAGAAAACCGTTCCTCTTTTTCTATTTTTAAAGACAATTATATTTCTATTGAAAAAAATAACATTGTTGGTTTGCAAAGTAATGACATTAATAACGAGTTATTACTACATTTGAAACTTCTTTTTTTAACGCCGACAATACCGTCGTTATGACGGAATCTGCGGAAGACCTAACGAATTACCTTGTGGGGTCTGCACGGTATCACAGAACTCCAGCAAAATTATGTAATTTCTCCCGAAAAAAACCTATGTGTGTGCCTGTGGAATGGAGTTTGAGTTCACTGAGGTAAAGAGATTGTCTAGAAACAAACATATTTTGAAACAAATGCATAATAATAGTTTTGATAGTTTGTCTGTTAGTCCCGCTCTGACAACAACTCACCGATACATGACCATGTTATGTGACGAGTTACCAGCTAGATGTAAACAATCCAGTAAATCCTGCGAGTGACTTATACATGTACATTCACTCCGTATGTCTGAGCTACAGAAAAGATCGCTACAAGATCTCTTAGTCTTTTATTGAGGTCGATCGATCACCCCGAAAAATCAAAAGAAATTTCCCTTCATCAAAGGGTTATAGACACAACACCTGCTGGTCAATCATCATCTCCTAAGTCCATCGGCATGTCATCACCAGCTGATCCTGACTTCCAGTTAGATCCGCCACTCCTCCCACCCTCAATAAGTCATCAACGCTCCTGTAACCATCTCGGCAGATGGGATCAAAAGGCCCATCAAAGATTCTCTCCGAGATAAAATTTCAAAATGATTGAGGCATAGACTGAGTCCCTACGCAATCAACTCGCACAACTACAAACAGAGAATATGAATCTTTGTAGAGATCTAGACGAGCTAGATAAGTATGGACGACGCCCACTTATCAGATTATCTGGCATCCCTGAAACCAGTTCAGAAGATACCTAGGCCAATATACTGGATGCGACTTCAAAAGCAAAGTTTAAACTTTCTCTTGATGACATTGTAATCTCGCACCGCGTTGGAAACGCAAAGAGACAAAGAGCTGGACCTCGCCAAATTATCGCGAGACTTAACGCGGTGGACACCAAATTCCGAATACTATGCAGTTCCATGAAAATTAACAATAACAAACTGTCAACCTTCTCAAAAATCCATAAAGCGAAATATGAATTTAAAGCAGAGCAACAAGGACCCCGAAAAATATAGAGGTGAGATCAGGTGCCTAGGAGGAGTAAGCATCACCTGCCGACCGGTCTTACCCGCCATGTGCTCCTAGTCACAATTGATTATGTCATAATCGAGGTAAATGTCAAAATCGGGAAAATGTCATAATAGGGAAAAAAACAAAACGTTGATGATTTGGTTTGTTTGTGATGGTCAAAATACGAACCTTGGGCAAACACGGACCTCCATTACATTGAAGGTTGAATCAGGTACATGTGACTAGGAGGAGTAAGCATCCCCTGTTGACCGGTCACACCCGCCGTGTGCTTATTGTCTAGATCATGAAAAACCAAAAAAAAAAAACCCCAAAAACAACAACAAAAAACAAAGCGTAGTCAGTCCGGTGTATAAATAATTGTTTAACAAGTATGAAAAACGTCAGTCAGCATGTGTAATATTGAAACATTGTACTTTCTGATAAGGTCAATGTATCGACCATATAACTTGCGTAAAGATGATTATAAAGGAGGTTATTGATATTATTGTTCCAACAACTTCTTAGCTTACCTCGTTTAATAAATTGTTTGTATGTAGAGCATGCTCTTGCATAACAAATAAGCTGAGAAACATAAACCACATAAGCAGGTAATGATGGGATATTGCTACATAAGCAAGGGAAGATGACGTTGGAATAATTAAAATCATCACGTTTATCATATAGTTTTGTTGTTAGGTTATTACCATTAACGTCTTTTTCTAGTAAAATATCCAAATATCCAAATATGAAACAGAATTTCGGAGTCTGTGGTCAGCTAAAAGAGGAGCACAATTTGTGCCCATATTATTCTAGAACAACGTCCAGACCAAGGGAATTCGGTAAGCGAAAACCTCACAAAGTACAGAGACAAACTCCTGTACCTGTGCAGAAAGGTATATCGTAACGGCAAGCTAAAGAAAGCATGGCCATTAAACGGGAAAATCTCCGTCATGGACAGCTTTTATAAAGCACGCCACATACACGCGGAATCGGACCTTGTCCCATTCGGCCACGTACCGCCCCGCCCTCCCCCGCAACCCCCTCCACCCGCTGTCGTGCTCGTCCGCATTGGTACCAACATTGAACATCAAGATACCTGAAACTCAAGTTCATGATGTAACTGAGTTGTGTAATGTAACAATATGTGACCAAATCTCATTATTGCATCATTTTATATAGCATTATATATAACTCTAATGAACATAACCTACTGACATTTAAGTATGTGAAATATAAATTGTTTGACCTTTTTTCACATTTATACATACCCTTGTTCCATGCATACCTCTCCATGGCGTTTTTTGTATATACAGGTAACTCTTGATGGCTTGAACTTCGATCGCTCAAAGATCCCGATTTTTCCCCAATATAACTAAGCAAATTTGCTTTTGATTTCTCGAAACCCTTGATTCCTCAAAGTCAAACTGCAATCCCGTTATTCATAATCTATTGTTTTTTACTATCGATACCTCGAAGTGGCTGTGTATATGCAAACGTTACATAATTAACACCTATATTTGGTCATTTAAATGCCCCCGGGCGTTAGACGCGTGACGCGTGTAAGGGGATGTTTATTCAGGCGACACTTGTCCTAAAAGGTGATAATTGATCGCTGATTGACCATACCGTTACCTAATCTATAATCAACATCGGGCGTCTTAGGATAATTTGGAGTCGTAGTGAAAGTAAAAAAGAAAATTGAGATAAAACGATAATTTGGAGTCAAAGTCAAAGCTTATTGAATTATAAAACTTCAGAAATTATGCATACATGTATCGGGATTATTGTCATTTTAACGATTATTACTTAAAGTCACAAGTTTTTACAGCTGGTGGTGGACCCGTAAAGTGATTAATTCTCAGTTATTTAGTTTACGAGAAGTCCAGTACTCTTTTTGTTTTATTCATATAGATACAATCATTTTAATAATATTATTGATATAATTTTTTGGTTCATCCGCTCACATTTTCATTCTCACATTCACCCAAATTGGCAGTGGTTGCTTGGTTAATACTGGCAACAAAAGGAAAGAAAAAAAAGAAGTAATAATAATAATAATAATAATAATAATAATAATAGCAACAAAAAGAAGAAGAAGAAATAAAAATACAATAGTAATTAAAAAAAAAAAAATTTACAAGATTGTGTCAAAAATATGTTTCCATACATGCCAGCTGTTGGTAAATTTTTGCTTTTCAAATTTTTGGCATGAAATATATTTTTCAACTTTGTATTTGTTATATAAATAAAATAACAGTCCTGCTAGACTAGGCAGTATATCTTTTTTAAGACAACAAAATAAATATTGCTTTGTATACAAAATGATAAAGTTTACAACTTTATTACCTTTTGACAATGGGAGTTCACCCAATAAGATATTAACAACATTAAAACCAATTCGTAGAGAAGTTGATTGGTAAATATGCATGCTTAGGTTGCTCCAAATTGGGGATGTTTTTTCACACCTTACAAAAACATGTTGGATTGACTCAACTTCACGTTCACAAAAGGAACAGCAATCAGAAGATACAACATTGATTTTTTTAAAATAGTAATTTACAGGAAGAATTCTGTGAAGTAATTTGATTGTAACCATTGAATCGATGAGTCATTGGTTGTCTTAAAGCATACGTTGAAAGCATCATAAACACAAATTTCCACCACATATTGTACCAATTCTGAATTCCACTTTGGTATTGCAGTTGGAGTTACTTTACTTGCAATTAGCTGTTTGTAAATGGGTTTTGTACATTTGTTTTGTAAAAGAAGAGGTTTGTAATATAATGGAATATATGGAGTGAAAGTTCTCTTAAATAAACATTTATGTACCGGTAAAAAAGATTTTAGATACGTTGATATAGCACTAACTACACTGTTGTATTGCATTATACAAATATTCAAATCAAATTTTTGTTGAAAAGTAACATGCGACAAAAGATTTCCATTATCATCTAGAAAGTCATTGATGACCTTTACACCTTTTTTATACCAACTTTTTATAAACACTGTTTTCATACCAACTCTAATGTGGCTATTATACCAAACAGGCATAGATAAATAATTTTTTTTAACATAATTATCATCAAAAGATTTTATAACATAGAGCATTGAGTTAAATGCATCTTTCCAAAAATTATTATTTTTGCGAATAACACGTTCAGTAATAAATGCATCACCAAAATCAAGTAACAAGCTGACAAAGTCTTCACCATTAATGGCCTTCAATATGGAAGTCCATGAATTATGTCCAACAATTAATCTTTTAATCCATGAACATTTCAATGACATAATAAATTTGTTAATATCCAACATTTTTAAACCTCCTTCTTGGTATTCTTGAATAACTACTGAACGTTTTATTTTATCACACTTGGCATTCCAAACAAATTCAAAAATATCTTTGTTCAATGTGGAGATTACCTCCCCTTTCGGAGTAGGTAAAGACATAAATAAATGATTGATTTTTGGAATAACTAGAGATTTTACAACAGTCACACGTCCGATTGGTGTAAGGTTTCTTCTTTTCCATTGTTGAAGCATGCTTTTAATTTTTGGAACTTGTATTGAATAATTTAACTCATGAATTTTTTCAAGGTTGACAGAAAAGTTAATACCCAATAAGATAAAAGTTGTTGCGCCCCAATCTAGTTTCCATCTCGTGTGGTGAAAGACCTGATTTGAGAATTTTTTTGAGCCAATCCATACGATTTTTGTTTTGGAACCATTTATTTTCAACCCAGAAATGTTTGAAAAGAAGTCTAGAGTATCTAAAGATGCAAATAATGAAGTAGGTGAACCATCCAAAATAAGAGATGTGTCATCTGCATATTGACTTATTGTTCTTTGCTACCTATTGTAATACCCTTTATTTTATTGTTTTGTTTAATAAGAATTGAAAGTATTTCAGCACAGAGGAGGAATAAATAGGTACAATAGGGTCTCCTTGTCTACAGCCTCTTTTGATAGAAAGATAATTAGACAAAAAGCCACTTTGCAATACTGAAGCCTTAAAATTTGTCTTCAGTATTTTAACCCACTGGATTATATAATCACCAAAACCAAAATAATTCAAGACTTTATAGATAAATAACCAAGAAATAGAATCAAAAGCTTTTTCAAAATCGATTAGGACCAACAGTCCTGGAAGTTTTTTATGTTCAGTATAGTGCATTAAATCATAAATAAACCTAGTATTTTCTCCAATGAATCTTCCTTTTATAAAACCTGACTGGGTATCAGAAATAAGAATATCCAAAGTAGATCTTTAACTAAGACAACCTGAAATAAGTTTATAGATAACATTTAATAATGTAATAGGCCGCCAGTTTTTTTAAGCATTGTCTTGGTTTATCCCCTTTCGGTAGACATGAAATAATTCCTAAACGCTGAGAGATAGGAAATTCTTTTTTGGAGAAAACACATCTTATTGCGTTCAATATAAAAATTTTTAGGTCTGCCCAAAAAAAACTTTAAAAACTCAACAGTATATCCGTCACTGCCAGGTGACTTATTATTTTTCATATTTTTTAAAACAACAAAAATTTCTTTTTAAGTTATCTCTTTGTCCAGCGACTCCGAGAAACATTTGTCCAACTTTGGAACTTCATAATTTTGAATGATATCTTCAAGATCTAAATCTAAAAGTTCTGAATCTTTCTCTGCATATAGACTTTGGTAAAAAAAATTTAACTTCTTCAAGTATATGTGCCTGGTCATAGATCATACGATTGCTATCAAGTTTTAACTTTTTAATTGTTTTATTTAAATAATTACGGTTTTCTAAATTGCAAAAGTATCTAGTAGGTTTCTTCCCTTCTTCTACCCATTTAGCCCTAGATCTAATCATATGTCCTTCCATCTTTTCTTTGCGTATATTTTCTAATAATGACCTTTTTTCTTCAATTAAAGGTAAATTATTTTTTTCCTCAGATTCTAAATTACCTATTTCTTCAAGTAATGACTTTTCTTTCAAGTCTCTTTCTTTCTTCCTATAAGAGGAGTAAGAAATAGTGACACCCCTTATTTCCATAAGGAGAACTTCTAAAAATAAACTATCATCTACCTTGTCAGTGTCACCTTGTATATATTGCGTACAGACGTTCTTTATGGTTTCTTTCACTGTCTGTACATATTTTTTATCAAGAAGTAAACTATTATTGAATTTCCAAAGCCCATGACCCCTTTTAAAGTCCAGTACTCTTTAGGAATCTGAGCATAAGATGAATGACATTAATAAATATCATGACTTTATTTAATGGTTGTTTCTCCTTTTTTTTTTAAATGTCCAGATCTGTATATTAAACAGGGAAAAAAACGTCGTTAAAGCACATGTGTAAGGTTAGCACTAAAGTAAATGGCTGAATCATAACATCCGGCAGGACTAAATCAAAAACCCGTCGGTCATTCAGAAAAATCTCATCTCTTGAAAACAAGAACCCTTGATCCCTCAAAGTTTTTCCTCGGTCCCCTGGACTTCGAATTATAGAAAGTCACATGTATTATTTGTTGCTTTTTTTCTGCAAACTCCTTTTGCCCATTAGTAGTTTACCCAATTCAAAGGAAATGTTTTATTTGGTATATGTTGATTACTGTGTTCCTGCTAACCTGTGAAAACCTACTCCGGTTCGTTCCACTATATATGTACATCTAAATTTCCACTCATCTCTCACCTAGATATGAGTTGATATTTCTTCTTATATTACCGACCACAATAGGTCTTTCATTATTTGTGTCCGTTTTAAACTCAATTTAAGTCTGAAGGACATCATTTGCTACAAAACGGTACTCCTTCGATACCGGCTGTGCTGTTAATACACGTTTTATCGATATAGTACTCACAGAAACATGAGCGTCGCAATTAAACATCGCCCAGCAATGTTAAAACACACTCAAATACATGTATATTTTCTACCCAATACTCTGTTTCAGTGTCTTTTACTTTAATCGCTATGTTGTGTTTATTATATACTTTCTGTTGGAATATACTCTCTGGAGATAGTGAAATCAACCCTGGTTCCTTCTGAACAATTCGATCACCACTCGGACATCTCGAGAATGTCCTCTTTGGGCTCAACATTTTTCCTTTTTTTCGTTTGTTAATATAAATGTACAAAGTATAGTACCTTAGCTCGATTTGTGAGAAACTGAACTATTTAACCACAATATTTTATCATTCACAGAAACTTGACTCGCAGACAACTTAGTAAACTCTAAAATACATCTATCAAATTTTCAGCCCCTTTCTGTTACTGCAGAAACACTAGTACTGTGGACAATGGGGAAGCTGTATATGTCAAAAGTCACATATTTGTTGAACGGAGAACTGATCTTGAAATATGTACGGTTGAATTGAAATTGCGCCCAAAGACAAAACTATCTTAACGGTACATTCTATTGTCTACCTAATTCGCCTGCCTCATTGTGGGATGGCATTGAGTTATCTTGCATATGGCACTAATATAAAAAATATATCAGAGTTACAGGCGACTTTTTGCACGTACGACATGTCGCAGTGTTTAACTGAACATATTCACTTCACCGAACACTCTTCTTCCCTACTAGATATCTTCGTTACTAGCAGTCCAAATATACTTGCAAAATCCTCTGCCGGAGAAGCTTCTTTGGCAAATATTCCCGCTATCACTGTCCATTTTACGTGAACAGAGTGATTTGTTTGTCAATAAAAGTGTGTATATATGTATTATGTAATCACTGACTGGGTACTACCAGCAGCTCCGACGAATCTGACCCGTTATATATATATATATATATATATATATATATATATATATTGGTGAAAGCGTGAGAGAGTACATGATGTTCGAGAGTCCGATTTAGAAAGTGACACATGTTTGTGTAAATTTTCAATATGTAAAAACGGAATAAACTTGTTAATAGATAATTGGACTTTTGTTTACGCCACCAAAGAAGGAAATTAAAGGTGGATTAAAATGAATTAATTTATAGATAAAAGTGGAAAATCAATACCGCACGCTCGGTCGCGCTACATACGGTCTTCATGATAAACCGCTCTGTTTCTTCAACATGTTTTCGGCGACATATTGCTATTCAACCACGGTTTTTGACAATGCGTATGGTGAAATATTAAATTCAATTTAGTGAGACGAAATGCTCCAAGGATTAGACATACAGAGTATATGCTTGTATTTAGAAAATTAATGTGATCGTCATTCACTAGGTTGAAATGTGTATCACATACAAGACGCACCCCCTTGGTTCTCAAACTCGCTTAGAAAATTAACTTGTAGACGGAAATGTAAACATTCTGATGCTAAACGTACAAATGATCATCACGATTGGGCGAGATTCAGAGTGCATTTCGTCCATGTCATGAGCAAAATGAGCAATAGACCTATCTGATGAATTTACAACTTAGTAACTAAAAATAATATTCATTTTATTGATAATTCCGTATTATATCTGCCTAATGGCTAAATAATGCAATGTGTTTTGTTAAGATGCTCAGCCTTTTTAGCCTATACAGAGATTATTTTGGCTGATAGAAATACGTAGGTAAATATGTGATTCATTTTCGAAAATAAATTGTGCTCTTTCTTTGTCTTAGTGCTTTTTTCCCCTGTTTTGATTGTTTACAATATTCTATCTACTAACCGTTTTTGAGTGTCAAGCTATAAGCTATCGAGTTATAAGCACGATAGAGGGCTTTGTTCACAATTCTATGTTTGTACACAGTGCTGAGGCCATGATTTAGTTTATTTACATTTAAATGCTGAATAGGAAATACCAAGTTTAAAATCCGTAAGTTGAATGTAATAAACTCCTTATTATGAGGATGAAAGCATTATCGCTCTTCTTAAACAAACTATTGCAGCAGAAAATCTTCTTTGTTTGTAGCCATTGTTTTTATTTTGACTGAAGATGAAAATATTGTCTTGGCCTTCGTACAATAGAGTACTATGCCTCTCAATACGGTACATTGATAAGAATAGCTCTTTAACATATCATTTGAGAACATTTTTCAGTCGAGTTTATTCATCAATCAAGTGCGTAAAGTTATAAAACGTCACAAGAGTTCACGCCAGGTAAACAACAATCATTTATTATGGAGAATACCAATTAGATTTCAATTTTTTTTTAATTTGAGCGCATCGAGGTACAATTTTCTTCTTTCACATATAGGATTCTTTTAATAAAATACAATAACATGATAGCAGTTGAGAGAGAAAATGTACCTTTATGCTCTTATATATTTTGATCGCTTTATTAAGTTGGAGGACTGGAATAAAGGGATTTGGAAGTAAACAGTGAACCCCTACTGAAAATTTAGTGATATATCTTGCATAGGATCTTATTTTCGGTAAAACTGGTATTCAATAAAGATAAATATGTCAAAGATTAAGTACATGTAAATGCAAATATAAGTGTAAAATTAAGATATTTATATTTTGTTAAAGTACCGAGGGGCCATATGGCACAATATCCTTTGAACACCCATATAAGGTCAGCGAGTGATGTGGCCCATGGGACCTCTTGTTCATAAATGTGCTTACAAGACATTCAAACCTGGGCACATCAATAATTTAAAATTTGTAAATTATATCTATGGAAAGGGATATCTATAAGTGTTTACTTGTTTCTAACTCCTTGCTTGATTATGTTTTATTGTATATTTATGGTGTATGTTGTATTCATAATAAAGTATTGTTTACAGTAATTTAGTTGACTTAATTCTTAATAATAGCATTTTCTTTCAACAGGTGGTGGTTTTGAGACATAGACCAGAGTTATCATGGACACAACAAGCCCCCCTTTTCAAATACAGCAGTGTTATACGTGCCCGGGAGATACAGAGTACTATTGTGAATCATGTATAAGTAACCTGTGTCAAAATTGTAAAGAAAACCATGTAAAGGATCTCAAATCAATAGACCATAACGTTTTGTCATACCGAGATAAATATAACAACATCGCAGCAGAAGAGATTGTTGTGAAAATTCCTGGCATTGTTTATAAATTAAAAGTACTGCGAATCTTGTCAAGTTTCTGTCTGTGACCATTCTAGAAAGCATATACATCACAGACAACACGATGTAAGAACACCCTATGAAACAAAGCTAAAACAACACTTAGGAACCATTCAAACCATCAGAAGGGAAGCTCTGTTTTGCAGACCTCTTTTCCTGCCTAGAATCAAAGCTGATATAAAAACCTGTCACGCAGAGTTTTCCCTCTATCAATCAAATATGTTAGCAAAGACTAAGACATTAAAGAATGTCATAGGCTATATACAAAACGATTTCATGCACAATATACTTTGTGACTTTGATTTTAAACACAGGTGTTCAAAACAAAAGATAGAAATGAAGAGACATATTATCAGACTACAGAGATATGTACACAGGTATGAACAGAGGATAGTAATCAGACCGCTACAATTCCTCTCCTCCATAAAGACAGCCCTTCAACAGATACATCCTACACTCCACACCAGCCAGCTTTCCATGAATGAGTCACTCAACAAGGAAGATGTTATCAAGTCATTAAGTGCAATCAAAATCAACGAGAGAGGAAAACGTCGCCTAGAAATTGAGTGTCTTCTAGAGCTATTGCCTGGTCCTGAGTTCCATCTCTCTCTTGCAGTGGCAGGTGTCAATCGTTGTGTTCATATTTCCTATGTTACACCAGACCGGGTCTGGGTCAGTGATAAAAAAGATCTCATCTTGATCGACACAAAAGGTAACATATTACATCGTGTGGAGTTTCTATGTAGTTGTTTATATGGAGTGCACACAGTGAAAAGTGAGAGTGAACTGATTTATATAGACAACTGTTATAACATCAAAAAACTATCACAGGATATAAAAACAACCACAACATTTATAAGAAAATCAGACTCTTCATGGATACCACGGTGTGTGCACTGGTCCCCGTCCACTGGGGATCTACTGGTCGGAATGTATAACATTTTGACAGAGACAGGCAAGGTAATCCGGTACAACCAGAGCGGACAACAGACACAAACAATACAACACGACAACACAGGATGGGGACTATACAGCAGACCTAACTATATAACAGAGAACAACAATGGGGATGTCGTGGTGTCTGATTTTATCTCTGGTGCTGTAGTGGTGACAGAGCGTGGCGGAATACATCGTTTCTCCTACACAGGACATCCATCAGGATCAGGACTACGGCCATGGGGAATCTGTACTGACGCACTGTCACACATCCTGGTGTGTGATGGTAAAACACGCACAGTACATATGTTACATGAAGACGGCCAGTTCCTGTCACATCTACTGACAAATTCACAAGCGATGAGTAAACCATACAGCCTTAGCTATGATGTCAATACCCACCGTCTCTGGGTCGGATCAGGGGACAACAACAAGGTGTGTGTCTACAGGTATATCACCAGACAGGACGCTCTGACAGGTAAGTCTGAGCATCATCTAATGTTTTATATTTTATATCATATAAATATATCAAACAAATCTATGTGGATTTTTCTTATTGTGTTACCTTTATAAATGAATGAGAACATTTTGCCAATAAACTACAAAATGCCTGAACCAGAGTAACTTCCTACACCTTTGACATTTAACATCATGGGTGTTGATGTCCGTAAAGTTTATTTGGAATTTACATGATAAGTAATTATTGTAAATAAAGTTAGAAGCCAAAATTTGTTTTCGAGAAACCAGCCCGAAATAGCAAAACGCAGCACTGTTAAGGCTTACTATAAAAAATATCAACGAATTTAAACGCTCATAAAACGATGCATCTATTATTACAAAAAAATATCTCTGAAGTTAATTTATTATGGTATAAATTTTATATTAAATGAAACAGCATAGTTAACGCTACGTTGTGTGACACTTAGTGTCGTCCCCTGAATGGACAGTCACGTGATATGTGTTGATAATTCTCCCGAATGGAGGTCATAAACAAATTCAATATCGCAAGAGCATACCCTTATTTGAATTAAAAATTTAAATGATAAAAAAATTATACTTATCTAGTAGACTCTGAATAGTAATGCTGCTTTGTATTGGGTTCATCTTTTATTAGAGTAAATATAAAATAAATGTGCTTCGATTGAAATAAATATGACCTTGGCTTAATGTTTTTCGTATTTATAAATTCAACTAAAAGATTTAAAAAACGCAGCAGCGCTTTTTAGCTCACCTGAGCTGAAAGCTCAAGTGACCTTTGCTGATCACATTTTGTCCGTCGTCCGTCTGTCTGTCCGTCTGTTTGTCCGTCCGTCTGTAAACTTGTCACATTTTGAACTTCTTCTCGAAAACTACTTGATCAATTTAAATTAAATTTGGCACAAAGCATCCTTATGGTATGGTAGATATAAATTGCAGAAATGAAAGAACGATCTTTATTCAAAGCGGAGAAAACCTCGACAAGTGCATATATTTTAGAAAATCTTCTCAACAACTACTGAGTCAATTGCAAAGTAACTAAACATAAATTACCCTAATGGAAAGGAAAATATAAGTTGACCAAATTATGGGCTAATTCTGTTTCAAATTTGAGTAATTTACAAAAATAATCAAGAGGGAGGTCAATAAGTTTATTACTTCGGGCTCGATATTTCATATATCGAAAACCAGGTTCTTTGTTTGAAGCAGCTATGTTGGACGCATGATAAACAGGTCGATCTTACAAAGATGAGTTTGCTTCTTGTGCAACAGTTTACGTGCGAACATGCAAAATATATCTGTGCCGATTTTGTAAAGTAAATTGAGGTAAAATATTTCGATACGATATAGTGTTCACTTGTGACGGTGGTTCTAGCTTGTTTTGATTTTCGTTTCATTATCATAATGCTTTTTAGCTGGAGGGGAACTATCGCCTGTATTTTGGACTCTAACGTATCAAATCAAACACAGACTTCGATAAATTAGACAGCTGATTGTTACCTGCGCAAAAAAGCAAAATCTGATGTACTTACAACATATTACAACATATTATTAAATACTATGTATTCTTTTGGTTATTCGGTACGATCTCTACGTAATGGATGATTAATACAAAGTCTTTTGATAAGATGCTCAGCATTTTCAGTCTAAACGGAGATTACTATTGCTGCTAGAAATATATAGGCATTTTTCCTTTGTTTTAAATGTTTAAAATGTTCTGTCTACTAACCGTATCTGCATATATGGCGAGAAATTAGTCCTGACTTTTTCCTCACTCCATTTGTAACAAGTAACATTGGTTAAAATGCTAAATGTTTAAGTTTCTATTGGGTTATCAGACAGCAGTTACTGGTGACAATATTTATTATTTTTTTATGTTTGATTACAAATTAATGTTTTTGTGACTGGTTACATTGGTTACTGGTAACATTGGTGACAAAATGCCCCTTTTTAGCTCCCCACCTTCCAAATATAGAACACATGAATTAAAAACTTAAAAAGAATGTATTATATAGTATTTGTGTATATAGCTTTATCTATCAATAAACAAGTATAGCAGGAAAGCATCTAATCCAATGGTAACAACATGTCTACCACAGGGGCTTGGTTGTTGGATAGTGAAGTTCCTAATTATTTGTTTCCTAATGAGCAATTTATTTTAATTGGTTATCTTAGGTGTATTCCTGTGTATTGCAATAAATAAATTCACTGAAAACCCCCGTTTCAATCATGTTAAAAAAGTGTATTCAATGTACATTAAAAAAAGTAAAGTGACGACACTCGCCATCTTGGATTTTAGGGGGTCCTCGCTTCAAGCTATGTTTTAAACAGGTTCTTCCATTGCTCCAACGATTTCCAGTCGGAATTTTGACAAGATCTAGCTAGGTTGGAAAATGTTCAAATTATTTGTTCTGACTAAATCTGTATGAAAATATGACAATAACAAACCGTCAACCATCTCAAAAATCCATAAAACGAAATACAAATTCAAAGCAGAGCAACACGGACCTCCAAAAAGATAGAGGTAGGATCAGTTGCCATGGAGGAGTGAGCATCCTCTGCTGCCCGGTCACACCCGCCGTGTGCTCTTTGTCGTAATCGGAAAAAAACCGGAAAAGTCCGTAGACAATTAGGTGATTAATTATGGTCTATTAATTCGTATGAAAAACGTTAGTCAGCATGCGACCCAGTGGAAGATTGTATTTGCTGACAAGGTCGTTGTATCGACCATAGAACTTACGAAAAAATGACTTCAAACGAGACTGTTGATAGTCCTGTTTGATCAACTTGTATGTAAGTAGCTTGCCTTGCATACGAAGATCATGCCCTTGCGTATTGAATTAACTGAGAGACAAAAACACCATAAGCAGGTGATGAGGGTATATTGCTACATAAGTAAGGAAAGTTGACTATAGAAAAAATGAATTCATCGCGTTTATCATAAAGTTTTGTTGTTAGGTTACCATCAATGTCCATTTCCAGTAAAATATCCAAATATATGAAACAGATGACGTAGAATCTGTGGTATCTTTTATTTCAAGTTCACTGGGATATATCGAGTCGACGTAAGTATAGAAATAACAATTGTTAATTGATAATACGTCGTCGATATACCTGAATGTTAAGTTGAAGGCCACAGCGAGTGATTTATTTTTTTTCACGTACAAGTTTTTGAATAAATTCTGCTTCATAAAAATACAAAAATAGGTCTGCTAACAGTGGGGCACAATTGGTACCCATGGGAATTACAACAGATTGTTGGAAGACTTGATTTCCAAAAACTACACAGATGTTGTGTATCAGAAACTCAAGCATCTTTTTAGTGTCAACTTTAGAGTACTTGTATGTGCAATCAGAATGGTTTAAATAAAATTTTTTTTTTTGATTTCCAATGACAAGGTAAGCATTTTTACGACTTCCATTTTTATTGAAGAAACAAATGTCGATGATATCAAAAAGCATAGATTTTAATTTGTCATGGGGAATGGTTGTATAAAGCGTTGAAAAATCGAACGTTTTGATGCTGGTAAGATTTTGTGACCTCAAAGTTTCTAATGATTCTTTAGAGTTTTTTAGTATCCACATCTGATTCACACCACTTCTGGAGTATATTGTTGTACAGAACTCTTGAAGTTTCTTCTTCACTACTGTAAGAATTTTAGTAAGGAGTAAAGAGAGAGGTTTGGTAGAACATTTACTGGAACCTACTATATATCTCTGTTTGTAAGGACTTTTGTGAAGCTTTGGAATCCTATACAAATAAGGTTAATCAAATTCATTTTGTTTTGTGGGGATATTAAAGATATCCATAACCGATTTATGATTTTGAAGTATTTCCTGCTTAGAAAGGCTGCTATGAGTGTAAGTAGGATTACCATGTGTAGAATCGAAACCTAGTTCTTTGAAAATGCAATTAATTGTGCCTTACAAACAAAGACAAAATTGTTACTTGCCTTATCAGCAGGGACCAGTATATACTGATCATGCAATCTATCTAGTTCCTTCTCACTTCTGCTTTATTGAAAACAGAAGAATAGATGGTTTTCTTTTGACCTCTCAGTCGTTTAATACGAGCTTTTAATATACATCTGATGCTTTTAACCCACTCTGACAAGGTATCAAGGTCTTCTTTTTCAGATTTTGCCCATCGCTTGGCGTTATCTTCAACAGAATTCATTATATTTTTAAAATTCGCCATGTGAAGGATCTAGGCTACCTAAATTTTGGTCCTTTCATAATAAGTGATTTTAGGTCTTCGTTGTTAACTAAATTAACATCACCAGTAATGACGTGTCCGGCAGGACTATAGTTGTAGGGTGATAAAGAATAGGAACACATTGGAGGATTATCTTTCAGATGTTCGATATTAAGGTCTTGTAGAGTTTGTTTGTAATTGAAGAGTTTGGAAGCAATGGTTGAAGTATAATTGTAGGAAATACAAGGGGTTGACTTCATCTTGAAATATGGCGGAATGCAGGACTGAACTTTTTTGTGATTAAGAATATTGTTTATATTAACGGCATCGATTCCCTTGTTGGTATACTGCAGTTTGAAAAAATAACGTGGTGCATGAGCAGTATTTTCAGTTTGTGTAGGTTTGAAAAGCCGATGATAAGCAATATCCATAATCATGGATCCGAGTCTGTATTCCGGTGTAGAAAAATCAAAAAGCGGCTTTTCCTTGACTTTTTCAAGAAGATTGTTTAACTCTTTCAAAGGGACAGAGTAAGGTTTATTGCGAATGTAATGGAGACCCAATTGTTTATTTACATAAGGTAATAATGAATCAAAGGAAACATCGTGTAGAATTGATTTGTTATAAGACCGATGTCCATGACTACGCTGACCTCTTTGTGTTGTTTAAAAGTCACATTACATTAAACTTAGTACACTGTGGACTTGAAAGATTCCCCACACTTTCAACATTATCGTTGCATCCATACGGAAAGGCCTTACCTAGTTTCCATATCCAAAGTTCTTCTTGTTGTCTACGGAATGGCGTACTCAGCGATGGGCTATTGGTATGATGGTAATTTTTTTCTAGAATTCTATCTTTCATAGACAAAACAGAATGATCAGGGGAATTGAAATGTTTTTATAATAGTTGCTGACCGCCGTTATTGATTTGAAATCTATGACTTGATATTCGTTTGTTCAGGGAGCCTCAGGCAAATTTGACGCGATTCTAGTTCTGATTGAAATAATGTTGCAGAAAGGAGTGACCCAAAACGTGGGTTGACTTATAAACATCATAGGTAAGTGTAGGGTGAGTAAATCATCGGGCAGCTACCTTGGATGACAACTTTGTTTTAAGATTTGCAAATAAAAGCGTGTACGTTTTAACATTACATACAAAATTTTCATACTAATTGTTAGACCATAATTAATTACCTAATTGTCTACGGACTTTTGCGGTTTTTATTTTCCCGATTACGACAAAGAGCACACGGCGGGTGTGACCGGTCAGCAGAGGATGCTCACTTCTCCTAGGCACCTGATCCTACCTCTATCTTGGAGGTCCGTGTTGCTCTGCTTTGAATTTGTATTTCGTTTTATAGATTTTTGAGATGGTTGACGGTTTGTTATTGTCATTTTATCATACATTGTTTATACCACGACCGATTGGTAGCAAACCTTCTACATTTGTTTGAAAAAATTGTGCTAAAAACTCTACGTCTACAATGTATATAAATAATTGACGTATGCATAAAACGAAGAAGATGAATTTGGGCGTGGGGGGGGGGGGGGTGAAGTTGACAGTCATTTTTCTGAAATTCTTATTCGGGAAAGTGATATAACGTATAATGAAATTTAATCTAAAGAATAAAATTTAGAAAAGAGATACGACTCACTTATATACACCTACTTTCTGGTTTGTAATAAAATTTAAAAAGTTTGTCATTTTTCCCAGTCAGCTGCAACAAAAAACGTTTTAAGGTCATGTACATGTACAATGTAAATGTATATAAAATCGATTTCATTTTATATTTTCATACCTGTCCGCTCCTCTAGTTTGGCGCCATACAGTTGCCTTTCAATTTCAATTTTAAAGAAAAGTTTAACAAAAGAAATGAAGAAAAAAATCGGACATGGTACATGTGTATATATAAATGAACAAAATATGTGGTTTCAGATACCAAGCATTGTATCATATTAATGTGTTATAGTGTTAATTCCCCCGCTTGCGCGGGGCATCATCTAGTTCAATAATCACTTTGGTGATATTAAATTGATGTATATTTTATATGTTAATAACAAAAAAATGTATAAATTAGATCAAACATATGTAGTTTGTTACTGTTTTACTATTTATGCTGAAGCGTATATAATTAAGAAGTTGCAAATGTCCTGAATATGGTATATTTAAGAGTGCTGTGACGTTTACCCTTATTCACTTTTGGGAAAAAAGACAAACTCTTAAAATTTCATCAAAAAGTATATTGGGATACGGATTATTTATACCGAGGGCGGTGAGAGGCGGACAAGGCCCGCCTCACTAAGCTAGGCTTAATGGTAACACGTATACATGTATATAAGAAAATCAGTGAAAATTAAAAGTTGAATCAGGTGTACTAATGACTAAACAATTTTCTTCCAGCTCATGGGCGCCGCCATAATGGCCGCCATTTTGTTCGACAAAGTCCATTAACTCTAGTAAAAACTTTCCAAGTTTACAAGGGAAGTAATTCAAATGGAAATAATTGACTAATAAAAAATATGCAAACCAAATACATTTTTGTAAGTTTCAATAGTGCTTTAATCAGGAGATAATTAAGACTAGTTTTACGTTTGTCTTATCAAATTAATAGATGTAAAATAAAATAATATTAACATCAAGGATCCGATCTTTTAGATTCTGAATAAAGTAAAAATAGAAAATTTATCAACTTATGAAATGGATAAGCATTGAAAGAAGAAATAAATTTTCTCAGAATCAAGTACTTTTCTTCGGCTATTTCCGAAGAAACAACTTTAACGTTTTACGTATGAAAAATGACGTCATAATGTAGACTGAGCACGCGACGTTTAGTTTAACTTTGACTTATGATTTGAGTAGGCAGGCGGATCCTACTGTCTGCGTTACAAATAATAAAAAGAATCTGCGCTCGGACCAATGGTCACACCGTTTACATATTATTTATTTCAAGCGAAGCGAACTCTACCGGCAAGGCGTGTGTGAATAAAAAATTCGGACCAGTTGCACATTCATTCAACGGATATATTTTGGCGTCAGGTACTCGGACCAGTAATGCTCTGTTTTATCGGACCAGCAGTTCCCTGTAAATATGGTTTCTCATTTAACGCTCTCAATAGAACAAACAAGATAAAAATAATTAAAGAATATGTATATGCATTGTAAATATACTGCTGACACACCATTATATAAGACAAACGGAGTTATCGTCCTTTCACCTAAATCGAGTGACGTCACAATTGATTTCTTGCACATTGATCAGACATAATTTTTCGGGGTCAGTAAATTTCGACCCACAATGCAATTCCAAGCATTGCAAATGGCGTTTCCATGTTCTCGCGAGAATCAAAGTAAAACATTTGAGATAAAATGTGTAATTTCAAGAACATCATGCTTTTCAAGTAAATAAAACAATATACTTCGCGTAGTTTTATTTCTGATGGGAGTTTTTAAAGAGTCAGAAGACACTTAACCGACGTGAACTTTGACGTCACAATAAGGGAAATTACTCTAACTGTAGTTATTGTAAATCTGCTCATGTTATCAAAATCCTCTTAAAATCTTGCAAAGCTAAAGAATTAGGACATTTCTTCAAAGATACGAAACAGTTGTAACTTGCACTTATTTCGATGAATGCTCAAATTTATTCACTATATTAACGGTGATTTCCAGGAACGAATACATAGCATCGTTTTTTATAAAAAAAGGGGGGGGGGGTGATAGCCTCATCCAAAAAATCTTCAGAAGCAAATAAAAAAAGGATAATTCTAACAATCATGAAAATGATGGGGATTGCGTATTTTAGCTGTTCAATGGTTTCTTTATTTTCACTTCCATTCATTACATGATCCCATGGTGGGGGCAACTCCATTATCCTTTATAATATATGAGAAGCAAATTTATAGCGTAAATTAAACAACAACTAATTTTTTTTTTAAGTGGAGGGGGGCAACTCTATATTAAGTCGATTTTTACGTGTTAATCAAAAAACACATTGAACATGGGGGGGGGGGGGGCGGGGTGATTTGATATTACATTCACTTTAAAAAAGGAAATACACTGCAATAAACATCATGTTAAAATCTTTATTATTCAACAACAATGCATCTGAGTTGCATTCAAATTCATTTACGTTGCTATATCTTTTTTTTATTGATTTTCAGAATTCATTATTTGATCACATGCTGCGCTCGCCCCAACGGTCGCACCGTAAAACATATTATAAAAATGTTTAAATCCATAGTATCATAAGATCATTTCTGGTAAAGTTTCAAACTTGTTGTCCTTTATGTGACCCCCCAAAAAACCGCAAACGTATCACATCGTCATTTTGTTGCTCCACGTTGCTTTTATGTTTTAAATACATGTACCCTACAAGCGAACTATAATCATGGACTATTTTTCATTTATCATATTTTATATTCAAGCTTAGATGCGCTCATTTGCGGCTATGTTAAGGCCGCCCGATTGATTTCACAGCGATGTGTAGAAAGTCACTTGTCTGTGCTTCATAAGACGTCATAATTAACTTTGACGTCACGATATGTATTCCTTTCGCTCGTTCTCAGGGAATGTATCGTAACGTAATAAGTGAATCTTATTAAACATTATAAAACCGCTTGATTCCTTTAGATAGACGCTGTTGTAAATAATAGTGATACTAAATTGAATATTATCAATATTGAGTATCAACAAATCAGCAGTTTTAAAGCTTCGTATTAGGTAACTAACTATTTATAAACTATTGGTTTTGAGACTCCTCTGCTAAGTGTAAACTTATATATGATATTACTTATTAGGTTTGTTACTGACTTTTTAAAGAAATTTGTGGGGTCGGTAAAGTCCATAGATGGCGAGGCGAAGCGACCTAAAGTTTAGTATGTAAACAAACGTTTGTGTAAAATTTCAGTTCAAATAAAGTTACGTCCGCCATGTTGCCCTAAAAATTTTGACGCTCGCCTTTTAAAAAAAATTGTAAGGCAATCACGTGACGCGTTTCGTCCAATGACGTCAAGACATTCTAGTCCGAGGCAAAACAAAGATAGTTATATGCATGTAAAAAAACAGCTTGGCGCAAGTGAAAGATCAACTGACCCAGTTTTGTGTAAATCGAGTTAAAAAGGTTAAATTGTGCCTAATTTCGATGATGGTGCGAAATGTTTTGATAATATTTCAAATAAACGAAATATTTATATGAACCCCAAGCAAGAGCTGCAAAAACGTTATTAATCAAAAGAGTTTTCTTAAAAAAAATATTTTTCATTTAATGTCATTATTCACTTGCGCCGATTTATATATATTATTTGCCTTGTTAGGATTCGAACGTCACGTGCTTAGAATGAACATATGACGTCACAAAAAATGCACCAAAATAGTGTTAGATATCGGTGTTAATCTATGTTATAAGAATTTAAAGAAATTCTCCCGGTTAAAGTATATTTTCGATAATCAAAATAGTAGTTTTCAGATATAAATATAACTTCCGACAGCCGTAACATAACTTCTTCTACATATTCTCTGACGTCTAAAGTTTTTGTGAACAAATATTTCGTTGATTTTATCCGAAAGTCAGATCATTGTGAAACGTCTTTGAGTGTATAAAAATACTTCTTGATATTTTGCCTCTTATTTGAAATTATAATTTGACAACCAGTTAAATAAAAAAGATTAACTAAACATCTTGATTCCGTTCCTATTTATATACCTTGTGAAAGCAGTTGCTCTTTTTTCCGGGTTGATGTATATTCGCTGCGCCATCTTGACGTCAAAACCCAATGTACTATTTTGTCAGATTCCGTTGTTTAGAAAATATATTTTTTACCATTATCTTCGTATTTTAATCCATTACAAGTGAAAGCTGACCAAAAAGCTAGTAGCATTGGATAGCGAAATGAACAATTTGATTTTTTTCTCATTAAGTTTAGATCTATCGACACTTAGTATGTAGATGTTTAAGGTTTTTTTTTTTAATTTCCGAGTATATGTCAGGGCCGTCTTCTCCGACCCCTGACTCATTTATGCCCTGTTGTTAACATAATATTAAGTATATTGAATATATTTATTTGGTTGATTTTTAGTTGTTTGTTTTTTTCAATGTTTTTGCCAAATGTTAGCACAATTCGTCTTTTAGAAAAGAAAACCTTGATCCATGTTGTCTCAAAATTTCCGAACAGTCATAGTTCTTTTGTCAGTTAACTAAGTTTAATAATGACGTTAATAGAATATTAAATTTGCATAATTTATTCCTTGCAACATCAAAGGTTTAAACTCTCTATGTTTGATGTTTGTAGATATAAGTCATGTGATGGAGGCACCGAATAAAAACCCAACAACAGGGACAGAGAAGCCACAGCAAGGAAACAATTTTCTGTTAAAACTGATGTTTCCCCCCAGGTTCCATCGATCTATCACAGTGACATGCGTTGACTGTTGTGATCACATTTCCTGTGTGACATCAGACAGAGTCTGGGTCAGTGATAGAAACAATCTCATGTTGACAGACACAACAGGTGTCCCTCTACATCGTATGAAGGAGTCATGCAGTGACGGAGGATTTCACACGGTGAACAGTGAGAGTGAACTCATATATATAGATAGAAATTATAACATCAACAAACTGTCAAAGGATATGAAAACAACCACCACATTTAAAGGCACATGGCGACCACATTGTGTCCACTCGTCCCCGTCCACTGGGGATCTACTGGTCGGGATGTGTTATATACGTATAGAGACAGGTAAGGTAACCCGGTACAACCAGAGCGGACAATTGACACAAACCATTCAACAAGACAACACAGGACGAGAACTTTACACTGGGCCTGACTATATAACAGAGAACAACAATGGGGATGTTGTGGTGTTTGATTGGTATAGAGGTGTAGTGGTGACAGAGCGTGGAGGAAGACATCGTTTCTCCTACACAGGACATCCATTAGGATCAGGACTACGGCCGTGGGGAATCTGTACCGATGCACTGTCACACATTCTGGTGTGTGATGGTATAACCCATACAGTACAGATGTTAGATAGGGACGGTCAGTTTTTGTCCCATCTACTCACAGAATCACAAGAGATGGGTAAACCACACGGCTTGAGTTATGTCAACACTACCGTCTCTGGGTCGGATCAGACAACAACAAGGTGTATGTCTACAACTATATTAACAGTCATGACGCGCGAACAGGTAAATTAGAGTCTATACCTTTAATTAGACATTTTTTTTATTATAATCATTCATTAGATGTGAAGGATGATCCATTAATTCTGATACCATTTTAAAACTTCATAAAATTCCTTCCCGATGAGATAAACCGTTAAATAAGGCATCATTCAAATCTCCAGTGGCTAATATTTATATAATTGGTAATGTACGGAAAAAATATCCTTGGAAAACGAGCAAATACTTAAACTAATGTATAGATAACTACGACAAACTACGTCCTTGATAATTATCAGACAACAAGATACATGTAAGGTCTGTATATCTATGTGATTGTTTGTCAATGTGAACAGTTAATACTAACAGGGATAGCTGTATCTCTAGTCGTTGTTATTTATTTGTTTAACTTAAAAAAAATTACCTTACATGCATTATTCATCAAAAAGAGGCTCAGTCAAATGTCATTAATGTCAATTTGTTAATTAAGAAAATAGGTTATTGTAATTGGTTAATTAAATTCACATACATGTAGTGGCACATGTGTATTGTATTGCATTGTTAAGTTAATTATTCAAACACGAGTGTTATTAGCTTAAATTTTGTATTTTAAGATGTAGCTTTCTCATTATATAATTTGAATGAATTAATTAATTAAAGGCTAATCACTGCTTTGTTATAGATGCAAACATATCCCGTTCTGATGAGAAGGTCTTGTCCAGCTCTCGGCCAGCTATTGAATGGAGATAACTTGGATATTGACAAGTTGTAAAAGTTGTTATACAAATCTAGTGTGCTCTCAAAACCACACATGTTGATTGTAACTTTGTTAATCATCTGCAGCTGAAATCGACCTGTGTATAATTCACATGGACCGTAATACTTATTCCACTAACTGTTTATTTTTTATTCTGTGATTATCCTAAAATATCTGTCTGATTTTTAAAATTATTTTAATACATATACAACTTTTTCTTTGCTAAAATTAAAATATCATGAAATAGACTTTAATAATATGCACCCATAAATGAATAATTAAAAACTGCAAATCATGTTAATTGTTTTGAAACTTGATATCTGCTTTGCTAGAAGTGCCGTTATCAAAGTAACATGTCTTTTTTGTTTTAAGTCAATGAATCATTATTTTTTAAAATGCCGTTTATTGCAGATGAACCAAATTTTTCACATCATTATTGAAGAAAGTAGAAGAAAAGGCTTTGAAATACTCCTTCGAACCAAAATCCCATACAATACAAGGAGGAAACAGAAAGCCGTCTATTGCAGATGAACCAAATGTTTCACATCATTATTGAAAAAAGTAGAAAAAAGGCTTTGAAATACTCCTTCGAACCTAAATCCCATACAATACAAGGAGGAAACAGAAAGCAGAACTTGTTTATGCATTACCCTTCTTGATGTTATATTTTATGATGGTTGTGGCAATCAAATAGTAAATAAAAGGCATTTTGTGCAATATGTTTGGTTATTTAAAAGAAAAAAAATACATAATAGGTTCTGGACTCTGTACACCACTAAATACTTTCATTTGTTTGTAAATTGATATCATCATCATTACACTTTCTTCCCAGGAGATGTACAGGGATATCAATCAGTACACTTTCTTCCCAGGAGATATGCAGGGATATCCATCAGTACTCTTTTTTCCCAGGAAATGTACAGGAATATACATTAGTACAATTTCTTCATAAGAGATGTACAGGGATATCCATTGGTACAATTTCTTCATAAGAGATGTACAGGGATATCCATTGGTACAATTTCTTCATAAGAGATGTACAGGGATATCCATTGGTACAATTTCTTCATAAGAGATGTACAGCGATATCCATTGGTACAATTTCTTCATAAGAGATGTACAGCGATATCCATTGGTACAATTTCTTCCCAGGAGATGTACAGGGATATCCATTGGTACATATGAAATGAGGGTATTCAATGATACGATTTTTCTATTTTGTTCACTAAAAAAACCTAAAAGTACATGTTTCCACTTAATATCAATTTTAAGGTATACATTTACCGCATTCCATATTTCAGATACATTTTCACATTCAAAAATAAGATGCTTTGTATTTTCATTCCTCTTGCATATTTTACATTGAATATGGGTTTCTTTATTCCATGTACTCAAATAAACATTATTACAAAGAATATTATTCAACAATTTGAATTCTGCTAGACGTTTATCAGAAATATCTAATAATTTACATTTGTAAATATATTTCCAATCAATAGATTCAATATTATACTCCTTTTGTAAAACAGTCTGATAACAAGATTTAATAGACTTCTTATTTATTACATTCTCATAGAAAAAACAACATATTTGCCCTAATACATTCTCATAACCTGAATAGAAATTGAAATGATTATTGTTTTGCATATTAATGAACTTACAATTTGAGAAATCAAATTTTCTACATAGTGGCTTAAAAACAGAGGAAATAATCTTAAATTCACATAACCAGTTTGATTTATTCTTTATACAGTCTTTGAAGTCTGCAAGAGACTTGAAATTACCTTTATCAGTTAATAAATCGTTTACATATAGAATTCCACAGGTAAACCAATTTTTAAAAAAGAGGGAATTTCCCTTATACAAAAATTGCAGTTATTCCATATTGGTTGTTGTACAATTTTATGTGCTGAAATATTTTCTAGGTTTTTAGGCTTACATTCATTGAACGAGCATAATACTTGTTGATAAAAAGTTGGTAATTTTCCCACTTTTTGCATATTTTCTAACTTTTTTTCTGAAAATTGTAAAACGTATTTCACATCTATGTTTATTTGTTTGCAGTAAGAATCTAAAATTTTGTACAAAATGTTTTTGTTTTTTAAAAGTCGAGGAACCCATGAGGCTTTTAATGCCTTAATTTTGCATTCAATATCAACAATAGCCAACCCACCGTTTAATACACTACCTATTAAAGTATTGCGTTTAATTCTTTCGATTTTATCCCAAATAAAGTTATAGATTAAGCGTTGCATTTTTTTTACAAAGTCACTTTCCGGAGAATTGAGTATTGAAGCAACGTATGTAAGTTTAGATAAAGCAAGTGTGTTAACTATGCATGATTTACCAAATAAAGCTAATTTTCTTCTTTTCCAAGATTCAAAAAGCTTTTCAATATCATGATAAGTTTTCATCCAGTTCTTATTATAGCATTTTTCTTTATCGTGACCAATAAAGATTCCCAGACATCTTACTGCTTTGTTTGTAGTTTTAATACCATAGAGCTCATCATAAAGATTTTTTAGAGTTCCTAAAAGAATACATTCTGTTTTGTTTATGTTTATTTTAGATCCAGCATGTTTACAAAATTCGTTCAGTACTTCTAAAGCATGTTTCATTGACATTTCATCTTTAAGGGCTATACTTAGATCATCTGCATGTTGAAATTTTTTTTATTTCGTTTTCGTTTATTAAGGTCTTCCGTTTCCAACGGAAGACCTTATTGTTATTGCTTTGTTTCTTTTCCTCTATGATTATTATTTTTTTTTCTGTAACGTTTTCTCAAAAACGCTTCAGCTGATTTTCATGAAACTTCCAGGTCTTATCCAAGACAAAATTTGTAAGAAAATTGTCGATCATTTTTTTGATCCTCACTTCCGGTCCCGAGATATTAAGGATTTTATGTTTTTGCTTGTAGCTCATTTTTCAAAAAAATTACAAAAAATGGAGCTTTCAAATTTTCAGGGATGGTAGAGAGTCGTCAGCCGCAGTGCCCTTTGCATATTCGAACGTCCGCCGTCACTTCCGGTCGTCACCGGAAGAAAGCAAAAATTTGTCATATTTTAACTTTTTTGAATTGAATTTTTTTTAATGTTTTTACTCGATAGAAACCCTTTTAAAACTTCAGAATATGAAATCCGTTTTCAAATCGATCCACGCATTCTCGAGATTTCGGGCTCCAAAGTCGTGAAGCGAGAGACTGCGTAGCTCAGTCGTTAGAGTGGTGGACTTATGCCCAGGCGACCCGGGTTCAGTCCCCGAGTGCAGAATGATTTTTTTTCCTTAGTTGTGTTAAGAATAATGATTTTATATTTGAAATGATAGATTTTACATATTTCCAATTTTATTTTATCAAACATCACAATAATAGCGACTTTTTAAGTATAATTTAAGTATAATTATATGTCTGTTGAAATTCATATAGAGGGTTTTAAATGGAATTTGTTGAAGTGTTAAGAAATGATAGAAAAGAACAACTATCCCTATAGTCTACTTTATGGTGCAATCAAACGGAAGACCTCTTGTTGCTCGCAACGAGCGTCTAGTTGTTATTCCTTTTATGTTCTGATTCC
This sequence comes from Magallana hongkongensis, assembly GCA_016163765.1. Lineage (NCBI taxonomy): Eukaryota > Metazoa > Mollusca > Bivalvia > Ostreida > Ostreidae > Magallana > Magallana hongkongensis. The sequence goes on along the minus strand of WFKH01002636.1, from coordinate 2,042,950 downwards.
AGTTAACCTAATAGCTAGAATTTCAGCAACAAAACGATATAGCAAGGCGGAGAGCGGACAACCCTGTCTGATTCCGCGAGTCATTGTGCATGTTTTTGACAGCCAACCGTTATTTTTCATCTTAAATATTGGATTGGTATAAAGTATATTGGCCCATTTTATGAAGTTATTACTAATGTTAAATTTTTATAGAACCTTGAACAAGAAATTCCACTCCACTGAATCGAATGCTTTTTCAAAGTCTAGGAAGAGTAATATGCCATCAAGATTTTCTGTTTCACAGTATTCAAAAACGTCTAAAATAATCGAGCGTTTTTTCTCCGATATACCGCCCTTTTATGTAAGCAGTTTGTTGTTCGCTAATTAATTTAGTTAAGATCGTTTGTAATCTTTTCGCAAAAATGAAAGCAATGATTTTATAGTCTGTATTTGTTAAACTGATTGGTCGGTAATTTTTAAGCTATCTTTTTCACCTTTTTTGTAAATTAATGATATCACAGAAAGTCTTTGAGAGTATGACATTTCACCTCTTTGAAATATTTCTTTAAGAGCTTTGTAGAAAAAAAGGACCGATTACGTCCCAAAAACATTGATAAAACTCACTAGCTAAGCCATCTAAGCCAGGTGATTTTTTTTTCATGTTATTTACTGCCTCTCTACATTCTTCATAAGAGGGAAAATTGTCTAATAAGTTTCTATCATCATTATTTAGCGTAGGATTTTCACATATTTCCAACAGATATGCATTGATATTTTCATTTGGAATATTTTTACTTGTATAGAGATTTTGGTAGAACATAAGCATTTCCCCCAGTATTGCATTCGTTTTGTTTATTTTCAAACCCTCTTTTGATTTTATTTCTTTAATTACATTTGACGCTTGGTTATGTTTTTCTAGGCCTAAAAAATACTTAGAATTTTTCTCTCCTTCTTCTATCCATTTAATTTCAGATCTTATTTGAGCTCCTTTAGCTTTTTTATCGTATAAGGAATCTAATTCTGCTTCTAATGTTTTTAGTCTTTTGTAGTTGAATCTGTCAGCGTGCTCTTTTTCTAATTCACCTATTTCATGTTCTATTGTCTTTATTTTTTGTTTAAATGATTTTTGCTCAGTTTTTGCAAATTTAATAGAAAATTCTTTTACATTTCTTTTAATTAATTCCCACGTTGTAAGTGGGTTTAAAGGGGCATGGTCACGATTTTGGTCAAAAATTATATTCCCGATTTTAATGTTTACAATGCCTTGGTAAGGCATTTTTAATAGGCAACCAAAATTTGAGCATCATTCGTTGAGTTATAAGCGAGTTATAGAGCTTACAATTCTTTGCTATGTAAACAAAGCTTTTGTTTACATTTTGAACGTTGAAGTGAAAACTCCAGTTTTAGACCGAACATGAATGTGGTAAACGTTAGGATCTGTTTATTTATGCTTAAAATGAATAAGAAGATGAAAAAATCAACTTGAAAAAGAACTTTTACCGGTATTTTGAACTAATGTTAACAAAAACAGGGCACGAGCCTTGTTTACATGACAAAGAATATTGAGCCCTGTATCTTGCTTATAACTTCACTATTGACTCTCCAATTTCATTTGGTCATTGGAAATACATTCCTAAAGCATTGTGATTATTAAATACAGAAAAATAGAATTTGACCAAAATCGTGACCATGCCCCTTTAAGGATGAATCTATGTTATGAACGATTTCGCTAATTCCCTTTTTGTAGTTATCATTTTCGAGATAAGAATCATTTAGCTTCCAATATCCGGGTCCTTTTTTTGTTTTATCTATATCATAATAGAGCTTTAAAAATCTGTGATCACTCATTCGAGTCCCATTTGAATGAGTACCCGGGATTTTCCCTATCTTGAAATCTGTTGGAATATAATAGAAGGAGTTATTAATAAGTATGTAATCAATTCGGCTTTTAGGGTCTTTTTTAGCGTCACACCAAGTATATCCTGTCTTTTCCGGATTAAGTTTTGTCCACATATCATCTAAATTAAAGTGTTTTTTCAAATCTTGTAAATAGCGTAGACTTTTATCAGCATTGTTAGACATATTACAATTAAAATCACTGCACAATATAATATTTTCATTGATGCAATTTTTTGATATAAACACTTTTAGCTTTTTAAAGAATTCGCACCTTTTATTAGCATCATTTGGAGCATAAATATTTACTAGTGTAAAAATTTTATTGTCAATTTCAAGATTGATCAGAATTCTTCTCCCATCAACAGACTTTTTAACATTCAATATATTTGTTTTAATTTTGTCGTTGAATAATATAGACACACCTTTACTAAAAGCTGAGTCGCTAAAAGCGTGAAAAGAAATGCCTTTCCAGTTATGATTGTATAAGTTTCCATCAGTGAAATTTACTTCAAGGAGGTAAACAGGGCTTTCCATCAGTACACTTTCTTTCCATGATATATACAGGGATATCCATTGGTACACTTTCTTTCCATGAGATATACAGGGATATCCATCAGTACACTTTCTTTCCATGAGATATACAGGGATATCCATCAGTACACTTTCTTTCTATGAGATATACAGGGATATACATCAGTACACTTTCTTTCCATGAGATATACAGGGATATCCATCAGTGCACTTTCTTTCTATGAGATTTACAGAAATATCCATCAGTACACTTTCTTTCCATGAGATATACAGGGATATTCATCAGTGCACTTTCTTTCCATGAGATATACAGGGATATCCATCAGTACACTTTCTTTCCATGAGATATACAGGAATATACATCAGTGCAATTGCTTTCCATGAGATATAAAGGGATATCCATCTGTACACTTTTTTTCGATGAGATATACAGGAATGTACATCAGTACACTTTCTTTCTATGAGATATACAGGGATATTCATCATTACACTTTCTTTCAATGAGATAAATAGAGGTTATCTATATTGTGTGGTTTTATATTTGCTTTTTCCAACGAGTTGAAATGGTGTATATATTCTCGAGGCTTGCCGAGTTGGATAAAGCAAATATAAAATCACAGAATTATAGATGTTCTATTTATCTCATACAATTTGATTTATATTATGAAGCTTTTGAGACCGTTCCTTCATGACCCGAATTGATATTTTTTTCAAAATTAAAAAACGATGATGCAACGTTGTGTTATGCGCTTATTGTGACCTTGCGCAATACAATTTAGAACGTCATCTCGAAGATAAATCTAGCTGTTTTAGTATAAAGTTTCACTGAAATAAACCTTGATATAATTTTTTAGCTCCAAATAATTTTTCTTGGAGCTTAATCTTTTGATTAAATGGAAATACTGATCAGAAGATTTGAATATTCAAGTTTGTTGACATACTCAAAGTTGCGAATGCTCGATAGTTTGAATTGACTCGAACGAGGAACAGTTGTTGATGTTTTATAAAACAACACCAGCCTAATGATTCGAAATTGAAAATAGTGAATAAGGATGCTTACTGGTGGTGGAATAAAAGTCTTACGAAACATTATTTCGGTAAGTTCTTGTATATAACCCTACCAAAGCGTTCTGTTTTCATTGCGTCGTCGGGATGAACTTGATAGCTAACGTGGTTTTCAGTTTTATAAACTACACAGTGGCGTCGGAAACAAAAGTGGGAGGGAGGGGGTGGACTAAACTTATCAGAAATCTTGACAAGCAATAAAAAAGGTCTTTGCTTACGGTTATGTATAACTTTGCCAAAAAAGTAGGGGAGAGGAAGGTCAGTACACTTTCTTTCTATGAGATATTCAAGGATATTCATCAGAACACTTTCTTTCTATGAGATATTATATACCTATTTACTGGCTATGAGGACGATAGCAAGTTTATTGTCCCCCAAGACAGCAACTATTTCACGAGGCGAAGTCGAGGGAAATAGTTGCTGTCGAGGAGGACAATAAACCTGCTATCGTCCGAATAGTCAGTAAATAGGTATTTTATTATACCGAAGCAAACTTTATTTGTTGGCGATGCAGAATTTCTTTATGATAAACAAATTAGAGTTATCGGACTTTGAATTTAATGCAGCGATCGGATTACGTCAGAGGTGTTCCGAGTTAAAAAAGGAGGGAAATCGAATGCCGCCGATGAAAAAGTTTCGATGACTATTCACCATGGGCAGATAGCACGGAAACTATTTCACGGTTAGATAGAATAGCATGTTTATTCATTGTATTTTTACATAGAAAATATTCACAGAGGTATAATAAACCGGGATATTCATCAGTACACTTTCTTTCTATGAGATATACAGGGATAT
>WFKH01002636.1:2018919-2029676 GCA_016163765.1 Magallana hongkongensis | reverse complement strand
CCAAACCTCTCTCTTTACTCCTTACTAAAATTCTTACAGTAGTGAAGGAGAAACTTCAAGAGTTCTGTACAACAATATACTCCAGAAGTGGTGTGAATCAGATGTGGATACTAAAAAACTCTAAAGAATCATTAGAAACTTTGAGGTCACAAAATCTTACCAGCATCAAAACGTTCGATTTTTCAACGCTTTATGCAACCATTCCCCATGACAAATTAAAATCTATGCTTTTTGATATCATCGACATTTGTTTCTTCAATAAAAATGGAAGTCGTAAAAATGCTTACCTTGTCATTGGAAATCAAAAAATAATTTTTTATTTAAACCATTCTGATTGCACGTACTCTAAAGTTGACATTAAAAAGATGCTTGAGTTTCTGATAGACAACATCTGTGTAGTTTTTGAAAATCAAGTCTTCCAACAATCTGTTGTAATTCCCATGGGTACCAATTGTGCCCCACTGTTAGCAGACCTATTTTTGTATTTTTATGAAGCAGAATTTATTCAAAAACTTGTACGTGAAAAAAAATAAATCACTCGCTGTGGCCTTCAACTTAACATTCAGGTATATCGACGACGTATTATCAATTACAATTGTTATTTCTATACTTACGTCGACTCTATATATCCCAGTGAACTTGAAATAAAAGATACCACAGATTCTACGTCATCTGTTTCATATATTTGGATATTTTACTGGAAATGGACATTGATGGTAACCTAACAACAAAACTTTATGATAAACGCGATGAATTCATTTTTTCTATAGTCAACTTTCCTTACTTATGTAGCAATATACCCTCATCACCTGCTTATGGTGTTTTGTCTCTCAATTAATTCAATACGCAAGGGCATGATCTTCGTATGCAAGGCAAGCTACTAACAAGTTGATCAAACAGGACTATCAACAGTCTCGTTTGAAGTCATTTTTTCGTAAGTTCTATGGTCGATACAACGACCTTGTCAGCAAATACAATCTTCCACTGGGTCGCATGCTGACTGACGTTTTTCATACGAATTAATAGACCATAATTAATCACCTAATTGTCTACGGACTTTTCCGGGTTTTTTCCGATTACGACAAAGAGCACACGGCGGGTGTGACCGGGCAGCAGAGGATGCTCACTCCTCCATGGCAACTGATCCTACCTCTATCTTGTTGGAGGTCCGTGTTGCTCTGCTTTGAATTTGTATTTCGTTTTATGGATTTTTGAGATGGTTGACGGTTTGTTATTGTCATATTTTCATACAGATTTAGTCAGAACAAATAATTTGAACATTTTCCAACCTAGCTAGATCTCGTCAAAATTCAGACTGGAAATCGTTGGAGTAATGGAAGAACCTGTTTAAAACATAGCTTGAAGCGAGGACCCCCTAAAATCCAAGATGGCGAGTGTCGTCACTTTACTTTTTAAATTTACATTGAATACACTTTTTTAACATGATTGAAACGGGGGTTTTCAGTGAATTTATTTATTGCAATACACAGGAATACACCTAAGATAACCAATTAAAATAAATTGTTCATTAGGAAACAAATAATTAGGAACTTCACTATCCAACAACCAAGCCCCTGTGGTAGACATGTTGTTACCATTGGATTAGATGCTTTCCTGCTATACTTGTTTATTGATAGATAAAGCTATATACACAAATACTATATAATACATTCTTTTAAGTTTTTAATTCATGTGTTCTATATTTGGAAGGTGGTGAAGGGAGCTAAAAAGGGGCATTTTGTCACCAATGTTACCAGTAACCAATGTAACCAGTCACAAAAACATTAATTTGTAATCAAACATAAAAAAATAATAAATATTGTCACCAGTAACTGATGTCTGATAACCCAATAGAAACTTAAACATTTAGTATTTTAACCAATGTTACTTGTTACAAATGGAGTGAGGAAAAAGTCGGGACTAATTTCTCGCCATATATGCAGATACGGTTAGTAGACAGAAAATTTTAAACATTTAAAACAAAGGAAACATGCCTATATATTTCTAGCAGCAAAATTAATCTCCGTTTAGACTGAAAATGCTGAGCATCTTATCAAAAGACTTTGTATTAATCATCCATTACGTAGAGATCGTACCGAATAACCAAAAGAATACATAGTATTTAATAATATGTTGTAATATGTTGTAAGTGCATCAGATTTTGCTTTTTTTGCGCAGGTAACAATCAGCTGTCTAATTTATCGAAGTCTGTGTTTGATTTGATACGTTAGAGTCCAAAATACAGGCGATAGTTCCCCTCCAGCTAAAAAGCATTATGATAATGAAACGAAAATCAAAACAAGCTAGAACCACCGTCACAAGTGAAAACTATATCGTATCGAAATATTTAACCTCAATTTACTTTACAAAATCGGCACAGATATATTTTGCATGTTCGCACCTAAACTGTTGCACAAGAAGCAAACTCATCTTTGTAAGATCGACCTGTTTATCATGCGTCCAACATAGCTGCTTCAAACAAAGAACCTGGTTTTCGATATATGAAATATCGAGCCCGAAGTAATAAACTTATTGACCTCCCTCTTGATTATTTTTGTAAATTACTCAAATTTGAAACAGAATAAGCCCATAATTTGGTCAACTTATATTTTCCTTTCCATTAGGATAATTTATGTTTAGTTACTTTGCAATTGACTCAGTAGTTGTTGAGAAGATTTTCTAAAATATACCTACTTGTCGAGGTTTTCTCCGCTTTGAATAAAGATCGTTCTTTCATTTCTGCAATTTATATCTACCATACCATAAGGATGCTTTGTGCCAAATTTAATTTAAATTGGTCAAGTGGTTTTCGAGAAGAAGTTCAAAATGTGAAAAGTTTACAGACGGACGGACAAACAGACGGACAGACAGACGGACGACGGACAAAATGTGATCAGAAAAGGTCACTTGAGCTTTCAGCTCAGGTGAGCTAAAAAGCGCTGCTTCGTTTTTGAAATCTTTTAGTTGAATTTATAAATACGAAAAACATTAAGCCAAGGTCATATTTATTTCAATCGAAGCACATTTATTTTATATTTACTCTAATAAAAGATGAACCCAATACAAAGCAGCTTTACTATTCAGAGTCTACTAGATAAGTATAATTTTTTTATCATTTAAATTTTTAATTCTAATAAGGGTATGCTCTTGCGATATTGAATTTGTTTATGACCTCCATTCGGGAGAATTATCAACACATATCACGTGACTGTCCATTCAGGGGACGACACTAAGTGTCATACAACGTAGCGTTAACTATGCTGTTTCATTTAATATAAATTTTTTTCATAATAAATTAACTTCAGATATATTTTTTTGTAATAATAGATGCATCGTTTTATGAGCGTTTAAATTCGTTGATATTTTTTATAGTAAGCCTTAACAGTGCTGCGTTTTGCTATTTCGGGCTGGTTTCTCGAAAACAAATTTTGGCTTCTAACTTTATTTACAATAATTACTTATCATGTAAATTCCAAATAAACTTTACGGACATCAACACACATGATGTTAAATGTCAAAGGTGTAGGAAGTTACTCTGGTTCAGGCATTTTGTAGTTTATTGGCAAAATGTTCTCATTCATTTATATAGGTAACACAATAAGAAAAAATCCACATAGATTTGTTTGATATATTTACATGATATAAAATATAAAACATTAGATAATGCTCAGACTTACCTGTCAGAGCGTCCTGTCTGGTGATATACCTGTAGACACACACCTTGTTGTTGTCCCCTGATCCGACCCAGAGACGGTGGGTATTGACATCATAGCTAAGGCTGTATGGTTTACTCATCGCTTGTGAATTTGTCAGTAGATGTGACAGGAACTGGCCGTCTTCATGTAACATATGTACTGTGCGTGGTTTTACCATCACACACCAGGATGTGTGACAGTGCGTCAGTACAGATTCCCCATGGCCGTAGTCCTGACCCTGATGGATGCCCTGTGTAGGAGAAACGATGTCTTCCGCCACTGTAACAACCGTTAATGATACAACGCCGCTTAATGATATAAATTGCATTAAGCGTTGCAATTGCAACGCTTAATGCTATAAATTCTTGCATTAACAGTTGACGTCTTTAACCGTTAATGATAAATCGCCGCGTAATGATAGAATTGTATCATTAAGCGTTACAAATGTACAGCAGCCTTAACGCTTAATGAAACAAGCAAATGTCGACACCCTCAACCGCTAATGATACAAACGTTATATCATTAAGCGTTGCAGTCGCACCCGCTAATGATACAAAATTGTAAAAAATGAATGAAATAACACTGTTGTTAATAAAGCAATAAGATGTATATCTTGCGCAAATAAAGAATATTAAGAAATGACTTAGTTGTGTATCCATACTGTATTTATACTAGATAAGAAAATTATATATGTAGACACAGTATATTCTAATCATTTTACGTAAAGCGTTTAAATGATCTAATATTTCAACAAACATTTTCTTAAATTTACATGAAAAAGTAAATTATGATGTTAACTGAAACACTAGTACCCCTATTAATTAATCCATATTTTAAACATTTTTTAATAAACTGATTGAACAAACTTTTGAATATGAAAAAGCAGATGGTGCTGTGATCAAACAACAGAAGCGAATGCATACACAGTTTCACATGATTGTCTTTATACACAAGTAAATAAGCGCATAAAAACCTTGAATATGTAGATTTTTAAAACAACTGCGTGATATTTGCGGGATTGCCTCGGGGACCGACTGATTAATGAAAGCGGAATGAAAAGTGCTACAGACATGGCTTTTCTCGTCATTTAACTCAAGGGCGTACATGTATCAGTATTATATTATCTATAAACTAAAGAACTAGTTTTATGGATCGTGTTTATCAAGAAGGAGTACATAATGGTATCTTTAGGTCTTTGTTTATTAAGGTCTTTCGTTTCCAACGAAATAACTTATAGGGATTGTACTGTTTGTTAAGGTCTTCCTGCTCCAACGGAATAACTTATAGGGATTGAAATGTTTATTAAGGTCTTCCGTTTCCAACGGAATAATTTATAGGGATTGTACTGTTTATTAAGGTCTTCCGTTTCCAACGGAATAACTTATAGGGCGTGTACTGTTTATTAAGGTCTTTCGTTTCCAACGGAATTACTTATAGGGATTGAACTGTTTATTAAGGTCTTCCGTTTCCAACGAAATGATTTATAGGGCTTGTACTGTTTATTAAGGGCTTCCGTTTCCAACGGAATTACTTATAGGGATTGTACTGTTTATTAAGGTCTTCCGTTTCCAACGAAATAACTTATAGGGGTTGTACTGTTTATTAAGGGCTTCCGTTTCCAACGGAACTACTTATAGGGGTTGTACTGTTTATTAAGGTCTTCCGTTTCCAACGGAATAACTTATAGGAGTTGTACTGTTTATTAGGTCTTCCGTTTCCAATGGAATACATTATAGTGATTGTAATGTTTTAAGGTACCCCGTTTTTAACGGAAGACCTTACAGTGATTGTAATGTTTTTTTTATTTTTTTCTTGTTTTCCCCCTTTTTTGTCAAGTTTCTTAGAGATGACTGAGTAGATTTTCCTGAAATTTCCAACAGGGGTAGAAAATAATAATACCTCTAGGCGTATTTTCTTTCCATTTTTTTTTCAAAATTCATTTCCGTTTGTTCAAAATTCATTTCCATTTGTCCGTTTCCTGTCTCGCGACAAAAAACCTTTTCTCTACGAGATCTAAGAAACTATAAAAAAAACAAAAACTTGAACATCTACACTTTTTGGGATGATAAACCTAAGTCTGTAGATGTGTTTAAACTATTTTGTTTTCTTCAAAAATATTTTGCGTATTTTATTTAATAGGTAATGTATTTTGCAAAAAATGAAAACATTAGTATAAATCTTTACATATGCCATCTATGTGATGTTAAATCAAAAAAATTCTATTTCCGGTGAGATATCTCAATTAGCTCAGGTAGCTTTTTAAAAACAAATTTTGTACCCGCAAGATCCCAGAAACTGTAAGTGATCGAGATGCGAAACTTACATGGACAATAGACATTTGTTTGAAGATGTGTTTAACGGTTTTCATTTTGTCGAAGGCTTCATACAAATGAAATTGTAAATGAGCTTAACTGTTTTTCTTTGATAGTTTTAGTTAGTCTAATAAACAATAATGTGCGTTAGCAAATGTTTAAGAATCACTAATTTTTATTTTCAACGAACACTTCCGTTTGTTCGTATCCTGTCCTGAGACAAAATCCACAAAATCTCAAAAACGGTAAATACTTATACAACTAAACTCCGTGGGATAAAACACCTATGTATGTACATGTGTTTACACTATTTTGTTTCATTCGGTGTAACTTCCGGTTGTCACAGGAAGAACCCCGAAATTGTTTATCAAGTGTTAATAACAAAATAAACTGTCTCAAAATCTATTCTGCAAGATCAGATAAACAACTGTAATGGGTTTTTTTATTTCTTTATCCTCTTTCAAGTATGTGAAACAGGGACACATCACGTGTCTCACATATATCTCTCAATTTACTTTCACTACATAAGGACTGTACAGTATAAATATCCTTATAGTCAAAAGTTTTCCAATATGATTGTCATTTGGCATTCCACCTAAAGCGCTAGATAGAATACAAAGCCAAATGTAGTACATTTACAGTATGTCACGTATATACATGTATATGTTTTGGAGGTGGAAAAGTAAAAAAAAAAACCCGAAGTCATCATCACCATGATGCATCTTGCATACATAAAGTCGGGAAGGGGTGTTCTTTACAGTATTGCAGTGTACATGACGATTCGTTATAGATCTGATTAGTTATTAAGGTCTTCCGTTTCCAACGGAAGACCTTTATATTATTGTGCAGATTAAGATTATTCTTATTTTTCTTTTTCTTTTTTCTTCCTAGACGCGAACTTTGAGGCTTCATATCTTGCTCATTTCTGAACGGTTTTTGCTCAAATTTTCAGGGCTTATAGACTTTACAAAGCACTATCTAAACCATTTTATAAATTTTAGAAATCCTCTTCCGTTAACGAGTTATTCCCCTTTTTAAAAAAATTAGGGCCTTTCGTTTCCAGACAAAGGCTCCGAGACTATGATAGCAGGGAATGGGAATCTAACGAATTTGAATAACAGAGACATTGAAGTTTTGCACATCGGTTTTTGTTTTTGGATTACTTTCTTTATTTAGAAAAAGGTTAGGGGTCAAAAAACAGGGTTCCAAAAAGTGCTAAAATTTAGACATATTTTCCTTTGTATCTTTTAAACAAAAAATATTTTGTTAAGACATGTAGAATAAAAGTTGTGCAGAATGTCAAGGACTTTCATTTGACACCAATAAAAAAGGGCTAGCCCCTTAAATTAAGGGCCAAGGGCCCTTGAAAGTTTTTGCTAAATAACTAAAAAACGGCTAAGATTTTGATATATCTGTCGCTGGAAAAGTTGTTTGTTTGGATCCTATAAATGTCGTTACAATGTTATTTTGTTGGTGAGTTGTGTAGTATGAGTGTAAAAAGCTTTACATGTTAACATGTACCTGTGTTTATTTGGCAAGTTAACGAAAGTCATTGTGCGTACAACTGACATTTAGTTACGACAGACAGTATGCCTGTTTAAAAAGGAGGCGTTAATTCATTTTTTTAGGATACATGCTTTTATGTGAGGAGTTTAAGTCATCTTCGTAAATTCTGCACAATCCTAAAAAACGGGAAACAGAAAATATAAACATTCTTTTTCTTTTCTAGTAAATCACACAAACTACCGGAAAAAAATAAATCTATGTGATACATTTTAGTTATTATGCTACGTGCATTTAAAATATATCTGGAATCAGAGCTGTGTGTGTGAACCATTACGTAAGCTATCCCTCGCTTGCGGCCGAGAAAGTCGGTCGCCATGGTCGCGGCTGGACTACCTAGCGGTCAGCGGTTATCTAATACACCGGAGTCACGTCTCTCAATTTATGAGTTCATTTAGCAGAAAACAAGAATTGTTTTAATTTTGATCACACATAGACGTTTATTCTTCTCAAATTGAACTAAATGATAGAGTGTCAATTAAGAAAACGTTCTGTTAATTAATAAAAGAAATGTCATTCTCAATCGGAAGTAATATCAGGCATAGATCAATTGTGGGTTTTAAGTAAAAAAACATAATAACTTCTATTTGGTAGATTTTAGTCATTATTATACTGCAAACTTTTCAAATCTTCCTGGGTTCTGAGCTGTGTGTGTTGTAACTTTACGTAACCTATTCCTCGCCCGCGGCCGAGGAGATCGGCCGCGGGTGCACTACCATTCGGTCAGCGGTTATCTAATACACCAGATTCGCGTCTTTCATGTACTTGTTTTGAGTTTATTTAGCCGCAAATACAGGAACTGTTTTAATTTTAAGTTATTAATGTTTTATTTAAAATGTAAATTAAGAAGTCATTCTGAAAATTATAAAATCCGATATTATTCCTAATCCAAAACATCGTCAGACATAAATCAATGGTGGGTTTGTAAGTATAAAATGTTCTAAGAACTGTACTAATAATGTTTTAGATCAACAACAAAAAACCACAAAGATTACCCCTTTAAATGATGATCATCCCTCGCACGCTCGCACATGGCCGAGACGATCGCGCGCGAGGGGACATCTACATGTACCTTATCACACGTGTATGTTTATTGATATTTTGTACGAACACAAAACTTTTTGTTTATTTTTTTTTCATTTATATTGGTTTTAGATGAAAGATGAATTCATCTCCCCTATTCAGTTGATTTAGCGTTGATTTAAACGTTAGGGCGAAACATCTTGTAAAAACCTCTCATTAATTGAATAAAAGTAATCTATCAATTCGATTCTAAATATGCAAGGCCGATTGTATAAATAAAAGATTAAATATAATAAAAATCCGAGATATTTACCGGCATATGTAAAATTGATATGTGTTTAATTTAAGATTAATATACTGCATCGTCGGAACCCACGGGTTTTCAATCCATTACACTGATTTCAAGCAATGTAACGGATGGAAAACCCGTGGGGTCCGACGATGAATCGACTGTAGTTACTCATGATCATTTCCCTTAATTATTGCTTAGACTTTTTACAGACTTTAACACTTTTAAGACAATATTCAAACTTTGCCTGGCCAACGAGACATATATGCACATGGATATATGTATATATATTGGTGTAAGAATTAATATTCGACCAACACAAAAATTAAATAGTGTAGAAAGTAAAATAAGTTTTCTTAAGAGTTGTACCAAATTTTAGCAGGGTTTACATAGTAACAAAAATCACTAATTTTCGAAGCGTTCTAGGAAGTTTAAAAAAACAGTCATGTCTGAGCTGATGCACACGCCCGCACCCCAGTGCTCGAGCTGAATTTTAAAAATTGGCGAACAAAAATCGAAAATTTATATGTGTCGAAAATCAATTTCTGGTGACTCCTTATTTGTTAACGTTCTTCCTAATGTGTTTCACTTTGCAATCTGTGTGTTTATTCGGCCAGTCTGCGTGTTAATTCAATCACCCCGAGCGACCGAAAATCTCGTGTCCCTTTAAGACCGAGAAAATAAGCACCGCCCTCAAATTTACCTGGTCAGTGTAACCCTTGTTAATCAACTAAATCGAGGCCCCAGTTTGGATGTTAGAAAATGAATGGCATTTGTTTACTCGTCCTGTGTATACCATGCCTAGCGCTCGCGACGACGGTGCAATACTGCCAGTAAACTTTTTTTCTTATGATTTGATGCATACCGTGACGATAAATCGCTATCTTTTAGCACTTTAAACAAAAGAAATATTAAAAGATATGAATTAAAAATTTACTCGTACTTGGTTATGTACCACTCTAAATGCGCTGATCACCTATAGTCTGTCAAAATCATGTGTCCATCAAAAGACGTCGTTTATCAATAAAGATGTTTGTGAATAATTGAGAATAAATAATTAAATGAAATCAAATATTGCGTTCACGATTTATATCGTTAGTTATCATATTTCTGAGAGAAATTTCACGAGCTGAAACCGGAAGAGAAACAAGTACAGACAGCTCTGGTGCATGCGCAGCTGGTAGAATTATTGTGCACTTTAATTTAGCAGCTGATCGGAAAAGATTTACAAGTAATAGCTTTCCAAAAAGCTTGCCTGACTAAACATATTTATTTCATTGCAAGAACTTGGTTCTATGAATTTTAGCAAGTTATGAATTCAAATTTTAATATTTAGGTTTAGGGTCTACAGTTCAATCTGAAGGTATATTATACAACATCAAGACATAATGATTTAAAATGGTGGCGTATGGAACGCTTCAACTTCTTATGTGGATGATCTTCATTATATGACGATGCTTCAACATTACGTGATACTTCAACATTACATGTTGACATTTCACATTACGTGCTGATACTTTAACGTTACATGGCTAGACTTCTTCACTATATGCCGATACTGTGTCTTAATATGATCATAATTTTTCATTAGATGCTGATACTTCTTCATTATATGAAGATAGTTCATTATGCGGTGGTTTCAAAAATAGTGGACGGTCGCCTTGGGATCGAAATACGCTAGAACTTAGAGCATTTGGATGCCCATAAAGTTTTTAACACTGGGTTGTTTCTTTGTTTCAGAGATTTGTCAGATAAGACTAAGGTCCACTGAGACTAATTTAGATCAAGATACTCAACAAATACATGTACTACTACATGGTCACGTGTTGTGTTTTAAAAGGTTATTTTACATTGGCGCTTGGTCAGAGTGGACCA
>WFKH01002636.1:2002171-2014779 GCA_016163765.1 Magallana hongkongensis | reverse complement strand
TTTCTTATAAATGTTGTGGTTGTTTTTATATCCTGTGATAGTTTTTTTGATGTTATAACAGTTGTCTATATAAATCAGTTCACTCTCACTTTTCACTGTGTGCACTCCATATAAACAACTACATAGAAACTCCACACGATGTAATATGTTACCTTTTGTGTTGATCAAGATGAGATCTTTTTTATCACTGACCCAGACCCGGTCTGGTGTAACATAGGAAATATGAACACAACGATTGACACCTGCCACTGCAAGAGAGAGATGGAACTCAGGACAAGGCAATAGCTCTAGAAGACACTCAATTTCTAGGCGACGTTTTCCTCTCTCGTTGATTTTGATTGCACTTAATGACTTGATAACATCTTCCTTGTTGAGTGACTCATTCATGGAAAGCTGGCTGGTGTGGAGTGTAGGATGTATCTGTTGAAGGGCTGTCTTTATGGAGGAGAGGAATTGTAGCGGTCTGATTACTATCCTCTGTTCATACCTGTGTACATATCTCTGTAGTCTGATAATATGTCTCTTCATTTCTATCTTTTGTTTTGAACACCTGTGTTTAAAATCAAAGTCACAAAGTATATTGTGCATGAAATCGTTTTGTATATAGTCTATGACATTCTTTAATGTCTTAGTCTTTGCTAACATATTTGATTGATAGAGGGAAAACTCTGCGTGACAGGTTTTTATATCAGCTTTGATTCTAGGCAGGAAAAGAGGTCTGCAAAACAGAGCTTCCCTTCTGATGGTTTGAATAGTTCCTAAGTGTTGTTTTAGCTTTGTTTCATAGGGTGTTCTAAATCGTGTTGTCTGTGATGTATATGCTTTCTAGAATGGTCACAGACAGAAACTTGACAAGATTCGCAGTTCTTTTTTTAAACAATGCTAGGAATTTTCACAACTATCTCTTCTGCTGCGATGTTGTTATATTTATCTCGATATGACAAAACGTTATGGTCTATTGATTTGAGATCTTTTACATGGTTTTCTTTGCAATTTTGACACAGGTTACTTATACATGATTCACAATAGTACTCTGTATCTCCCGGGCACGTATAACACTGCTGTATTTGAAAAGGGGGGCTTGTTGTGTCCATGATAACTCTGGTCTTTGTCTCAAAACCACCACCTGTTGAAAGAAAATGCTATTATTAAGAATTAAGTAAACTAAATTACTGTAAACAATATTTTATTATGAATACAACATACACCATAAATATACAATAAAACATAATCAAGCAAGGAATTAGAAACAAGTAAACACTTATAAATATCCCTTTCCATAGATATATTTTACAAATTTTAAATTATTGATGTGCCCAGGTTTGAATGTCTTGTAAGCACATTTATGATCAAGAGGTTCTATGGGCCACATCACTCGCTGACCTTATATGGGTGTTCAAAGGATATTGTGCCATATGGCCCCTCGGTACATTAACAAAATATAAATATCTTAATTTTACACTTATATTTGCATATACATGTACTTAATCTTTGACATATTTATCTTTATTCAATACCAGTTTTACCGAAAATAAGATCCTATGCAAGATATATCACTAAATTTTCAGTAGGGGTTCACTGTTTACTTCCAAATCCCTTTATTCTAGTCCTCCAACTTAATGAAGCGATCAAAATATATAAGAGCATAAAGGTACATTTTCTCTCTCAACTACTATCATGTTATTATATTTTATTAAAAGAATCCTATGTGTGAAAGAAGAAAATTGTACCTAGATGCGGTCAAATTAAAAAAAAATAAAATCTAATTGGTATTCTCCATAATAAATGATTGTTGTTTACCTGGCGTGAACTCTTGTGACGTTTTATAACTTACGCACTTGATTGATGAATAAACTCGACTGAAAAATGTTGTCAAATGATATGTTAAAGAGCTATTCTTATCAATGTACCGTATTGAGAGGCATAGTACTCTACTGTACGAAGGCCAAGACAATATTTTCATCTTCAGTCAAAATAAAAACAATGGCTACAAACAAAGAAGATTTTCTGCTGCAATAGAAGAAGAGCGATAATGCTTTCATCCTCATAATAAGGAGTTTATTACATTCAACTTAAGATTTTTAAACTTGGTATTTCCTATTCAGCATTTAAATGTAAATAAACTAAATCATGGCCTCAGCACTGTGTACAAACATAGACTTGTGAACAAAGTCCTCTATCGTGCTTATAACTCGATAGTTTATAGCTTGACACTCAAAAGCGGTTAGTAAATAGAATATTGTAAACAATCAAAACAGGGGAAAAAAGCACTAAGACAAAGAAAGAGCACAATTTATTTTCGAAAATGAATCACATATTTACCTATGTATTTCTATCAGCCAAAACAATCTCTGTATAGACTGAAAATGCTGAGCATCTTAACAAAACACATTGCATTATTTAGCCATTAGGCAGAGATCATACGGAATTACCAATAAAATGAATATTATTTTTAGTTACTAAGTTGTAAATTCATCAGATAGGTCTATTGCTCATTTTGCGCAGATAAACAATCAGCAGTCTGATTTACCGGTTTCTGTTTGATCTTATACGTCGAAATTCTGAAATAGAGGCGAAATTATAATTTCTCCTAAGTTAACGCACAATTAAGGAAAAAAAAACAAAATCAAAAACAAAAAAAACAAAAAAAAAAACAAGGTAAACCCACAGTCACAAATGAAAATGCCAAGGCATTGAAATATGTTACCTCAATTTACTTCACAAAATGGGCACAAATACAGTTTGCATGTTTCAAATATTCCCTTCGTAAATTGTTATACAAATTCATTTTTGTCAGATTGACCAGTTAATGATGCGTCCAATATGGCTGGTTGAAACAAAAAAACTCTTTTCAAGAAATGGAATACCAATCCCAAAGTTATAAATTGAAGGTTTATATATGCTAAATTACGTTGGATTTGACTCTGTAGTTATTGAGAAGATTATTTTTTCTTAAAATGCACCGGTTTTTTTTCATTTTCGAGGTTTTCGGCGCTTTGAATATTAATAAAGATCGGTCTTTCATTTCTGCAATTTATATTCACTAAACCATAAGGATGCTTTGTGCAAAATTTGGTTGAAATTGGCTAAGTGGTTTAGAGGGGAAGTTCAAAATGTGAAAATTTTACAGACGGACGACAAACAAAATGTGATCAGAAAAGGTCACTTGAGCTTTCAGCTCAGGTGAGCTAAAAGTTAAAGACTAAACTAACAGTGTGTATGAAAATATGCGTTATCGGAGAATATAAAATGCAGTGTGAGTAAAACAACAGGAAGGATGTAGGGTGTATGATAAATTGCTTGAAAGAGTTTCGATGCTGAAATAAATTTGTGACCAGCTTTAAAATTGTTTCATTGTTTGCTGAAGAAAGACTTGTATCCTAACAATATTATTGCATTGTTATTAAGGGAGCAGTGGAAAAGACAGTGTTCGTTCGTTTCGGCTGTACCGCATGTGTAATAATTATTAGTAATAATATTTTTGGTTTGAAATATACGCGCTTGTTTGATTTGGAAGGATTTTGTTACGTGGCAGAAGAGAGATTATTCTTGAATTTGGTTGTGTTGCTTTGGGCCTGAGTTATATGTTCTAGTAGGATAATTGTGCGTATCGCTACATCTCAGGGGAACTAAGCTGGTGAGATAAGGCGGTGTGAGACCGTAGACACTTTTGTGATATTCCAAAATCTAATGACTGCGAGGAGCACTTTGAAGGTTTTTCATTCCGCTTCTTTGTAAAGATCTTAAATGCCGCTTAACGTAGTTGTTCCTATGATGACTCTGGTTGCTTTTTGCTAGTTCAGCTGTAGTATTATCCCAGATAACGTAGGCACATTAAAAAATTGGTCGAATGTACGAAAAACAAAGAGTTTTTAATGATTTACGATTAAGGTCATATTTGTGTTTTCTTAAGATTTGTAGACGTGTGGAGGCTAGCTTATCATATATGTGCTCTGTCCCATGTCTTTGTTTGAGAAGTTTAGTCCAAGATGTTCATGCGTATACACTTCAAGTATTTGATATCCATTAAATTATAAATTTGGATGTTGATTCCTGTGTGTTGTTTTTTGTATTTTTTTTTAGTAATGTGAAAATACTCAGGCTATTTAGATTAAAGATATCAAGTCCATTGTGTACCCCATATTATTTCTTTCTAACAAGACGTATAGTGTTGTGTCATCTGCAAACAGTTTAATACAGGATTGGATATCAGAAACAATTTTATTAATACGGAATATACGGAAAGTAAATGCCCTAAAAAAGTTTTGGTGATATCGCAAAATACAACTCAAATTGGCGGAGTCGAGAACTATGCCTATGTCGTTGGTGCTATCTTTTATTTCATTAAGTGTGGAATCACCAGATCTGAAGCCTGATTGATTTTCACGAATGGTATATAATTCCTGAAAGTATTCACAAATGAAAGAAGACGGTACAGTTCCTTCAATATTTGCCCTACAATTCAAAAGTTGTTAACATCTCATAAAATTACACATATGCCATCCTGAATATGTGTGTATATATAGTACCAAGTTATACACTTTTATCTTGTTTCAAAAAATAATTACGACTTCAAAACTTTGGCATATTTCTAAGATTTGATAAAAAATGATGAAAAATGGCGCATTTTCTCATAGTTTTTCGAAGAGGAAAATGTGTCCGCAGCCGTCGCCCACAACGAAATAAATATATTTTATGTGACATCACATGATAAAGTTATTATGTGGGTTTCATCGTGGGCGACAGCTGCGGACATATTTTTCTATTAAAAAAAAACTACGAAGGAATTGGTGTCTTCCGCTCATTTTTATGAAAATTACGGGAAAAATCACTGTTTGTGACGTCACAATTAACCTTGTGAAAGTCTAATCAGTTTGCTATTTATAGATTCTTAATTTATGGGTATTCTTGTGCAAATAAACGTTACATTTCAATTTCCTGTGATATTTTTAAAAATCACTCTAAAACAGGGCCAATTATGGCTGAAACTGTACTTATTTCTTGTGGACACACCGTTCAAAACTTTTACCAGTAATAGAAAGAAGAAAGATTGAACAATTGTTGGTTAAGTCGTCGGTGCTTCCTTTTGTATAAATAGGAAGAACGTGAGTCATTTTCCATGGGACTGGAAAATAAGAAGTACTGAAAGATTTATTAAAAAGTTAGTTAGTAAAATAGTATAGAATAGATGGAGCTTCCTAGTGGAACCCTGGGTTTGTGAGATCAGGACTGCAAGCTTTACTTGTGTCAGGTTGGAGCGGTATTTTCTTTACGTCTTTCTCTGTTGTGACAAGTAAAGAGAGTAGTGCTATAGGATAATAATTGTTATGTAAGTGAGATACATCAGCTTACGAATCTTCTAAGTTACACTGTTTACAAAAGAGAACATTGAATAGATTAGTTTTGACCGTATCATTGCCGTATTCTTGCTTATTTTCGATGATGGGGGTATTCCAGTGTTTTACTGTTATTAGCTAATCTTCACATTAACTTAAACCATTTCTATGAACCCTTACAAGTGTTGATGTCGTTTAATAATTTTTTGAAATTATCGTTACTTGCATTGCGTATGACATGAACGAAATGCACTCTGAATCTCGCCCAATCGTGATGATCATTGGTACGTTTAACATCAGAATGTTTGCATTTCCGTTTACAAATTAATTTTCTAAACGAGTTTGAGAACCAAGGGGGTCATGACGTCTTATGACTACCGTCTTGTATGGGATACACATTTCAACCTAGTGAATGACGATTACATTAATTTTCTAAATACAAGCATATACACTGTAAGTCTAATCCTTGGAGCATTTCGTCCCACTAAATTAAATTTAATATTTAACCATACGCATTGTAAAAACCGTGGTTGAATAGCAATATGTCGCCGAAAACATGTTGAAGAAACAGAGCGGTTTATCATGAAGACCGTATGTAGCGCGACCGAGCGTGCGGTCCTGATTTTCCACTTTTATCTATAAATTAATCCATTTTTAATCCACCTTAAATTTCCTTTTTTGGTAGCGTAAACAAAAGTCCAATTATCTATTAACAAGTTTATTCCGTTTTTACATATTGAAAATTTACACAAACATGTGTCGCTTTCTAAATCGGACTCTCGAACATCATGTACTCTCTCACGCTTTCACCAATATATATATATATATATATATATATATATATAACCGAATCTTGTCACTTAGGTGTAAACCGTCTGAGATGTCATTTAGGTGCCAAGGGTTGTTTTTATAGGGAAAAGGCATCTTTTAAGAGATTATTAATGATGACTTCGGAAGAAAAGAAGATTTTAAGAAAAAAGCATCTGAATTTCGGACAAAAAGAAAACTAATAACAAAATGATTTAACTTATACAATTTTGTTTGCACCTAAGTGATTAGAAGTTATTACTGAATTTTTGCACCTAAGTTTAAGTATCACTTAGGTGCAAACGAAGGGAGAAAACCACTCCGGCCTTATTCCTGACTGACCATTTATTTATTTTTATTAACATGTTTGGGGGGGGGGGTAGGATAATTCTATTTTATGTACAAATTTTCACTATGAAAAAATTAAACTATTTTCTAAACGATAAGTTTTCATGGATTCCTTAAATATTTATTATTACCAGCAATGAATGTCATTACTTAATTGCTAAACTCTTAATTTGTTTGGTCAACTAGTAACCACTGTGGTCATTTTTAACTATGTGTTGAATAACCACATTGCCATTATTTAATTAAGTGTTTAATTTCATACCCAAACCGAACGCTGAACATAAGCATAAATATCTTATGGTGATTGATTTAATTGTGACTCTTGCAATAAACAGCATCGAAAAATCTTTTACAGAACACACATGAAAATATAATAATTATTATGTTAATATGTCATGTATTCTAATAATTCTTATTTATTTTCTGTAAAAAAAAAAATGCATCTTTTTATTCGAATCTTAGACTTAATCGATAGATTTGTGCTCATCATTGTTTGCTAAATATACTTCAAAACAAAACACGTCATCTCCGACTTGAATGTAGGTCAGATCTAAAACGCTGCGTCGGGAGCGGATCAAGTGTGCTTTAATGCATAGAAGATATCTAAGCACATTTCTTAAGTGTTATTCTTTTTAAACAGTTGAATTTGGTATTGTTATCAACTTTTCAAATTGAATAATAAATTAGTGTATTGATTAATGTTTTTTTTTAATTGATAATAAATTAATTGACTGATTAAAAACTTTAATGGATAATTGGTTTTGGAATTGTAACAATGAGTTATCACTTTTTCTACCATTTTTACAAAATTTGTTTGTCAATTTTTTTTCTTCAATATCTTTAATATTAGAAAATAGATTATTTTTATTTGTTTGTTAAAACAATTTTAACAAAATACAAATAATTTTTATAAGTTCAAAAATGTTTTACATTCTTACATTTTTTTGTGGAGTTCAAGGCAGCTGATATATCGCTGAAAAATAAATAATCTGTTTTTAAAAACAATTAATTAAAATGTCGTTTTTTTTTAAATTATTTTATGGGCTTTTATTTTTCAAAGTGAATAAGTTATTTAAGCTCGCGATAAAGTGTTTTAAATACCCGAACATTTTGGTTTGTAAATATCTGCCACCTAAGTATTTTTGTACACATTCAGTTGCACACACTGTGTTCATTTTTTTACTGTTATTCTTAACCTGCATTTGTTTCTTAAAAAGTAAAATCATTGAGTAAAACTGGCGGAATATATAGAGGAGTGGACAAGAATAGAAGTATAAACTCTTGCAGCTGATTAAAAACAATACTAATCATTTTCGACTTTTGATTGTTTATTACGTATGCAGTTTATTGATGCAATTAAAATATTTTCACTTTTTGCCAAAAAAAATCATGTTAAATGTCAACCCTCAAGTGCATGTAAGTTTTATTCCCCGAACGAATTCTTGCCAAAACAAATACCTTATTATACTAGGCAATTATGGGATCCTCTTAAGTGGCACAGGTAGAATTTACCCGTGTTTACCTGGATTACTATATTCAGTGAAAATATTGTGAATTCATTAGAAATGAATGAAAGTTTCTATTTTGATTATGATTTTTTAAGCAAAACAAAAATGGAGTTATCAATCATTTTTTTTTATTTAAAAAGCATTGTTTTAAGAGACATCATATTAAAAAAAACCGCCTTAAAAAATTTCCGATTGGGTTCGGTATTTTTGTACTACTCATAAATGCATAAACTTTCAGAAAACTACAAATTTCCCCATGAAGTAAATCTAATTATTTCATTAAAAATAATAACTACTAATAACTATAATGATAATTGATAAATTATTTACATCGCAACGTGTTACGAGGTTCAGCCTTCTATACTATCCTTGTATAGGCATTTTACACGCATTATCAACCCATATTCTTCAGAAAGGAAGATCATATATATAAATAAAAATATAAATAGATCTTATAGGTTAATGTTAACAAAAAACTTTTTAAAAGAATATTTTTAGTATATCTCTTACATTTAAAGATTAAAAAAAAACAATGCAATTTATTTACTATTTCTACATGTTTTACTATGTCTTTTAAAATCAGATTTTATTATTTATAAAAACACATTAAATTTCATTATGAAAAAAAATCACAAATAACATCACTGATTTAGATTTTAATCTCTTAAGTTTATTAATTTAAAAATTTATATATGCATCTATTCTTTTATATATAAAGACAGTTTGTTTCATTTACAATGTTTTGACTAAACATCTACCTATTCTTACGTAGTCAATACGGTTAATTAGCAAGTTAATCTCATACAACTGCATTTAACAATGAATAGAATATTTTAGTTTAATAACGTCTTTTTATTCATTTTTACAATAAAAATATATTAGTATTAGTAACTTATCGTTTATTAAAGTGACATTGTGCATTATAAACATTGTAATTTATACTGTAAACAAAATAAACTAAACTGCACCCGGCCCATTGGACCTATAGGTCACATTTACATTAAATCATATAAATCGTTTTTATTTTCTATGGTTAAAGGTTGTGTGTACAGATTTATCTAATTTTATATGTCAATCTAGATTTAACACTTTGAACTTATAACCCGTATCATTATTTTTTGGATGATTATTTTATAATCTATCAAAAAATTTTCCTTATATTAACTTAAACTTGACAACCTGATAAGAAGTGGGTTTTTTTATATCTTCGACAGAAGAGTTTGAACAGAAGACACTCGTCCTTTAACTTAAGTTTTTTTTCTTAACGATCAGTTTAAATACGAACAGCAAGAATGCCATACTGAAGCTGAGCCAGGTCTGAACGTTCTTTCCTTGTGATATTTGAAGTAACATACTGTTCTGTTTCATAGTTAGATTTATTAGAAGGGTATGTCCTTAATTTTGGAGAAGATTACATTTTGACAATAATAACTTTATTTATTCAACATTTGGTGAAAGTAAAAATAAATAATCAACTCTTATACTATCCAGGTGAACATAGGTAAACTCTACTTGTGCCCCCATCCTCTAAAGCAAAGTGTCTGTTTTATGCATACATTGTTTATTTAGAAATAATTTTGGTTGTAACGCGGCATTTGATTGGATATAAAAAAATTAGTTAAATTTGTATATTAACCTTGTTTGCACGTCTCAAGACACGTCACGATGCATCAACGTCAAAAACGTACTAATTAATCCGCTTGACGTTACGTCTGAATTTTGAACAGGTTAATAAGATTTTAAAAAGTTAAAGGCACTTAATTTGTACAGTAAATTCCAGAAAATTAAATTATAAGGAATGAACTCAATATCTACCTACGTTATGCTGATTCAGGTGCCCTTTTAAAGTCACTCAAAAATCAAGTCAATCATAAGGACTGATGTAACATTCAACGGCGGTATGATGTATGTTGAACAAAACCTCCAATTTTAAAATATTTAAAGATGTGACTGTTGGCTTCATAACCTGCTTTACAAATATGGTTTGCAAAGTCTTTGACTTTGGATACCTAAAGAAAACACTAATTTCTATTGATCAATTTTAGAGTTCAAAATATAAAAATAAGATAGTTTGAACCTGAGCGGAAAGTCATCAAAAAATCAGAATGGTTGAGTCTTTATGTGGAAATTATACAATTGAACCAGGGATTATGAACATAATTGAAAGAACATGTCAGCTGATAACAGGACACATTGAATGCGACACGTTCTTAACAATATTTTATACCATGTTGTAAAGTGTAGTTTTTCACTGTCTTGCAGGCGTCTGAAGTAGATAGAATCCCGGACTTGCAGGCTGTTTTACTTGTTGATACCATATCGTTAGGAAAATACCACAGGCAAACAAATTGCCCACACAGTAGCGCCTTAATGATATACTTTATGTTGCCTCTATGAACAATAGCCAAGATTTGATGCAATACATGACAATTATCAGTTTAAGCCGACACTAAAATTTAAGTTATTTGAAATAAGGGTGTTCACTCGAAGCGCGGGGCATTCGTAACAATTATTGTTATCTAGCTGAAACCAGATCAGGAGTTTTAATGTATACCCTTTACAGGTTTTACAGCATTAGCGGGCAAAAGATGCACGAAAGAAGGAACACTCATTAGACGCATTTCATAGACAGCCATACTTTGAAATAAGATTGGTATCCAATGGCCAAGCGCATCCCTATGATTTTTTGGGTATGGGTTAAGTCGGATTCAGGTACCCTTATTTAAGTCACTCACAAATCAAGTCAATCATAAGGACAGATGTAACATTCAACGGTAGTATGTTGTTTGTGGAATAAAACTTCAAATTCTAAATATTTAATGATGTGACCGTTGACTTTATAACAAGCTCTACAAAAATGTTTTGAAAAGTCTTTAAATCCGTATCCAAATAGCATACACTAATTCTAAGGATCAATTTTATAGTTCCAAATAAGAGAATAATATAGTTTGAACCTGAGAGTGATAAGATAGTTTGAACCTGAGGGGAAAGTCATCAAAAAATCAGACTGGTTGAGTCTTTATGTGGAAATTATACAATTGAACCAGGGATTATGAACATAATTGAAAGAACATGTCAGCTGATAATAGGACACATTGAATGCGACACGTTCTTAACAATATTTTATACCATGTTGTAAAGTGTAGTTTTTCACTGTCTTGCAGGCGTCTGAAGTAGATAGAATCCCGGACTTGCAGGCTGTTTTACTTGTTGATACCATATCGTTAGGAAAATACCACAGGCAAACAAATTGCCCACACAGTAGCGCCTTAATGATATACTTTATGTTGCCTCTATGAACAATAGCCAAGATTTGATGCAATACATGACAATTATCAGTTTAAGCCTACACTAAAATTTAAGTTATTTGAAATAAGGGTGTTCACTTGAAGCGCGGCGCTTTCGTAACAATTATTATTATCTAGCTGAAACCAGATCAGGAGTTTTAATGTACACCCTTTACAGGTTTTAAAGCATTAGCGGGCAAAAGATGCACAAGAGCAGGAACACTTATTAGACGCATTTCATAGAGAATCATACTTTGAAATAAGACTGTTATCCAATGTCCAAGCGCATCCCTATAACTTTTTTTTGTATAGGTAAAGTCAGATTCAGGTATCCTTATAAGGACAGATGTAACATTCAACGGTAGTATGTTGATTGTGGAATAAAACTTCAAATTCTAAATATTTAATGATGTGACCGTTGACTTGATAACAAGCTGTATAAAAATGTTTTGAAAAGTCTTTGAATCCGTATACATATAGCATACACTAATTTCTAACGATCAATTTTATAGTTCCAAATAAGAGAATAATATAGTTTGAACCTGAGCGGTGGAGAGTCATCAGAACTTAAACTGTTATTATTTCTGAGTCTCTAAGAGTTTGTTGATACTGGATAAGTGAATATAGGACATCTTACAAAGAAACAAAGGATTATGAACATAATTGAAAGAACATGTCCGCTAACAGAAGGACAAAATTCATGCGACACGTTCTTAACAATATTTTATACCATGTTGTAAAGTGTAGTGTTTCACTGTCTAGCAGGCGTCTGAAGTAGGCAGAATCCCGGACTTGCAGGCTGTTTTACTTGTTTAGGCAATATCGCTATTAAAACGCCACAGACAAACAAATTTCTCACACAGTTTTTCCGTAATGATATACTTTTTGTTTCTACTCTGAACAACAGTTCAGCTTGGATGCTCTATGATGATTTTCAGTTTAAGCCTACTCTAAAATATAAGTTATTTAAAAAAGGTTGTACTTTCGAAGCCCAGCGCTTTCGTAACAATTATTGTTATCAATCGTAAACAAAAAACAGAAGATTTAATTTATTTTATTTACAGAACCGTGGCATTAACGGGCAAAAGATGCACTAGAGTAGGAACACCTATTAGACGCATTTCATAGACAGCCATACTTTCCAATAAGACTGTTATCCAATAGCAAAGCGAATACCCATGATATTTTTCGATCTAGGTATAGTCAGATTCAGGTGCCCCTTTTAAGTTACTCAAAAATCAAGTCAATCATAAGGACTGATGTGACATTCAACAGCAGTATGTTGTATGTTGAACAAAACCTCCAATTTTAAAATATTTAAA
>WFKH01002636.1:1891135-1919289 GCA_016163765.1 Magallana hongkongensis | reverse complement strand
ATGGGGGTGCTAAGCCCCCCCCCCCCTCCCCCCAGTCCCCTAGTACCAACGCCTATGTGACACAAAGACGATAACATCTTAAGTAATATATCTTGGGCCAAAATGACTCGGAGACGAAATTGTTAGATGCCGAAACAACGAAACGTCATCATTACGTGTGAACAGACGATAGAAAGATGTAGCCATTGTAGGGGATGTAGAAAGAGGAATTTGAGAGATATTGCTAACTGTTCATCGTGTGAGAAATGAAATGTTATAGGATTGTTCAGGGTTACAAATTCTATTATATTGTACAATGTGGTGTATTTTTCTTTTTATGCCACTGCCGGAGTGTCTGCAAGGAACGTGATGTCTCGAATTTCCTCTAAACAAAGTTTACACATATAAATGAACCTCTTCTTAATATATTTTACAGGCAGACGTTGTTGAGAAAGGGAGAAAGATCTAGAGCAAATATCTATATAATGGAAGAAATATCTGACCAGTAATGAAGCCCGGGACCCGCAAGTTTCTATTGCGAATCTTAAATTTGGCCTTTCCCTACTAATATAATTCAGGTACGAGAGAGAGAAAGAGAGAGGAGGAAGTGTTGGTAATATGGGTTGGCAAATTCGGGTTAAGATTTGCATCACAATCAAACTGTTGAATGACAGAGTAAATTCTAAATATGAAAAAAAAAATACAAACTGTTACTTTCACATGCACAAATAAAGCTTTTTACTGGAAAAAATATTGTTTTTGATACATTAAAAGATAAATTCTCCAAATAGTAATCAACAATTATATTTATCCTATATTTATAAACTGGTTAGGACTGGTTGCTAGACATGATGTTTTCAGTTTCTTTTTAAACAATTAAAAAAATTGTCAATTATATACCTTATACATTTACCTTCTCAAGGGACAATATTGGCTCCCAATTCAATTGAAAATTCCATTTTTAAAGCATTTTCAGATTTTTCTTAATGAATACTATGTTGTGGCTTATTTAAAATTCATGTTTTACATTTTGTATGCGTGTTGTAATCTGTTAATATGGACTATTGTAGCGGTTTACTATGTTATCTTCATTAATATCCTTCTTCATTAATTAATTGTTCACACATTATCTACACTTAGGCTATATATCTTATCTGTGTCTTAATCGTCCCTCTAATCTTACCCCCTGCTGACTCCATACTGATCATTAATTGTATACAATGTATTGACTCCTGATTGTAAGGATCTTATAATATGCTCCTGATCGTCAGGAGCGGATATTTTGTATATATATAGCGACAGAATCTTAGCAGTTGAGTTGCCCATAGTTACAGAGTCACTTACTTAGACAGATAGTCAGACTAACTCTTGTTTACTTACTTAGCACTTGGATCATTAATTTCGTCTATGTTTTGGATTTACGTGTATATGTGATTGTGTTTACTTGGATTTTATACTGTGGATTATTTGTTCGGAATGTCTATATTTGTGATGTGTAAATAAACGGTAGACTAGAATTTCGGCGTCTATTTTAAAATGTGAGGAAAAAAGGAACATGGAAACTGAAATCATGAAAGGTGTTGTAAGACCGCTCGGTGCGGCGCTACAACTGGTGGCAGCGGTGGGATCAATTCATGCGAGATAAATTCACATTGGATTTTTCAGTGGATTATTATTATTAAGGTCTTCCGTTTCCAACGGAAGACCTTATTGTTATTCTTCGATTTCTTTTTCCTTATTATTTTTATTCTTTTTTTTCTTCCCATTTTTGTGCACGCGATTTCTCAAAAACGGCTCGGCCGATCTCCATCAAATTTTCAGATGTGATAGATACTGGTCTGAACCTGATAGCAAATTTTTTGCATTGATAACGTCACATCCGTTTTTGAGATATTGAGATTTTTCCAATTTTTATATGGGTATTTTGTCTGCGGTCTTTCTCCTAAACTCTAAGAGATATTGAGCTAAAATTTTTACGGTTGGTAGAGGAAAGATTGAAGTTTTGCATGGTTTTTGTTTTATATGTCTAGCACTAAATGCGCCAAAGCTCGATAGGGCTCGAAAATTGAGATATCAAAAGCGCCTTGAATTTTCGTGCTTTTCTTTGTTTATCTTTTTTCTGGAAAATATTTTGTTAAATCATGTAAAGCAACAAAAGTTTATTTTTACAAGAGCTTTCATTTGATACCAAGAAAAAGGGGCTGGCCCCTAAAATTAGGGGACCAGAGGGCTCTAAAGTCTTTTATCTCTAGCCCTTTACTGAGAGATATTTTGTGAAAGGTTATAGAAGCAAATATGTTTATCTCACATTTATTTATCCAAGCAATGTAATGATTTTATCATGTGTTACGTAATTAGGGGTTTTTAGGGGTCAAAAATCCAAAATTTTGATCATCCATATCTTAGAAAGGAAAAA
This sequence comes from Magallana hongkongensis, assembly GCA_016163765.1. Lineage (NCBI taxonomy): Eukaryota > Metazoa > Mollusca > Bivalvia > Ostreida > Ostreidae > Magallana > Magallana hongkongensis. The sequence goes on along the minus strand of WFKH01002636.1, from coordinate 1,916,894 downwards.
TATTTTAAAATGCATTATAGAAGGAAAGTTGCTCAAAATGATGTACTTAACAAAATGCAACCTTCAAAGTTCCGTTAAACGGCCCCTATAAGGAGTTAAGGGGTCGGCCCCTAAAATGTTTTCCACATATATCTCAAGAACAGTAACGAATTTCTAAACACTTGTTGAACCAAATGTGTTTAGAATTAAAGGACCTTTTAATTGATATGAAGAAAAAGGGACTGGCCCCTTAAATTAGGGGACCAGAGGGCTCTAAAGTCTTTTATCTCTAGCCTTTTACTGAGAGATATTTTGTGAAGGGTTATAGAAGCAAATATGTTTATCTCACATTTATTTATCCAAGCAATGTTATGATTTTATCATGTGTTACGTAATTAAGGGTTTTTAGGGACCACAAATCTAAAATTTTTATCACCAATATCTTAGAAAGGTAAAATATTTTGAAATGCATTATAGAAGGAAAGTTGCTCAAAATGATGTACTTAACGAAATGCAACCTTCAAAGTTCCGTTAAACGGCCCCTATAAGGAGATAAGGGGTCGGCCCCTAAAATGTTTTCCACATATATCTCAAGAACGGTAACGAATTTCTAAACACTTGTTGAACAAAATGTGTTTAGAATTAAAGGACCTTTTAATTGATAATGAAGAAAAAGGGACTGGCCCCTTAAATTAGGGGACCAGAGGGCTCTAAAGTCTTTTATCTCTAGCCTTTTACTGAGAGATATTTTGTGAAAGGTTATAGAAGCAAATATGTTTATCTCACATTTATTTATCCAAGCAATGTAATGATTTTATCATGTGTTACGTAATTAGGGGTTTTTAGGGGTCAAAAATCTAAAATTTTGATCACCCATATCTAAGAAAGGAAAATATTTTGAAATGCATTATAGAAGGAAAGTTGCTCAAAATGATGTACTAAACAAAATGCAACCTTCAAAATTCCGTTAAACGGCCCCTATAAGGAGATAAGGGGTCAGCCCCTAAAATGTTTTTCCCCATATATCTCAAGAACGGAAACAAATTTCTAAACACTTGTTGAACAAAATGTGTTTAGAATTAAAGGACCTTTCATTTGATATCAAGAAAAAGGGGCTGGCCCCTTAAATTAGGGGACCAGAGGGCTCTAAAGTTTTTTATCTGTAGCCCTTTACTGAGAGATATTTTGAGAAAGGTTATTGAAACAAATATGTTTATCTCACAGTTATTTATCCAAGCAATGTAAATATTTTATCATGTGTTACGTAATTAGGGGTTTTTAGGGGCCAAAAATCCAAAATTTTGATCACCCATATCTCAAAAAGGAAAAATATTTTGAAATGCAGTATAGAAGTTAAAATGCTCAAAATGATGTACTAAACAATATGCAATGGTCAAAATTTCGTTAAACGGCCCTATATGGAGATAAGGGATCGGCCTCTAATACGTTCTTTGCCGTATATCATACAAAGAGCAACGAATTTCTAAACACTTGCTGAATAAAATATGTTTAGAGTTAAATGACCTTTCATTTGATATCAAGAAAAAGGGACTAGCCCCTCAAATAAGGACACCAAAGGGCCCTAAAGACTTTTATATGTAGCCGATTACTGAGAGATAATTTGTGAGGGTTACAAAAGCAAAATTAGGTATAATACGTTTATATATCCTAACAATATAATGATTTACTTATGCGTAACCTAATTGGGGGTTTTAGGGGCCAGAAGTAAAAAGTTTAATCGTGTCTATCTCAATTGGAAGAAATGCTAGTATTTACAAAAGCAACGTATGTGAACTTCTAAAAAGCGATGCAGAAAAGCAGCAGTACTCCACTCCTGTTTACAGATCATGTTTTCTTGTCGAAAATCAAAGTCGATAATGTCATATCACCTTCTTAAAATCGAACGGAAGACCTCCTCGTTGCTCGCAACGAGATCGTGTCTAGTTATTATTATTATTATTATTATTATTTTTGGTGAAATAAGTGATTTTTGTGATTTTATTCATTTGTGACTTTGCCGAAACTGGCTTACATCTGTGACTACGACGATTATGGAAAATTATTTGTGATTCTGGTGGAAGATTTTTATTTGCGCAAGGAATGCCCAAATTGTTACAACATGTTCCTAAAAAGTGAAAATCGTCACAAACTGCTAAAGGATGGAAGAATGTTGAGCTGTTTTTACAAGTGTCCGTCGTGTGGCTGTCGAATCAAAATGTTTGTGCCGGAAAATTAATTATTCCAAGAAGCTGGATTATTTTTTGTTATACGTATTGTTTGCACACACTGCTCTTCTATTAGAAATGTTCCAAAAACGAACTGATTATTCACCTGTAGATATGGAAATAACGTCTGGAGCTTCTAACACTCTTAGATCAGAAACTCCGAGAATTGGTGAATATGTTTCTCGGGAGGATCACAGTGCAGTGCACCGAAATTAAATGAATTCTTTTTGTGATGTGAACGCTATTGGAACAGCATTACAAACAAGTACCCCTCATTGTGTGGATTCTACATCAGTGAGACAAAATACCAAAAATGAGGAATCTTTTGTGTACAAATTTATTTCCTGGATTTGTGTGTTCATTCTTGGTAGTGCTACCGTGTTTGAGTTATACCAACATTTTCCTGGATACATGTTGTTGGGCCTAACCAAGGAATATCTAATATGTGGAGCTCTCGTCATTATGTGTGTGTTACTTTTTACAATTATTGTAAAGGATAAATTAAATCAACGATCAGGACAAATGCGACGATACTCTTCCCCTCAGCATGACAGTGCGTCGTCTCAACAATGTGACAAACCTACTTTAGTAGACTCGCCGGTTTACCATGGTAACCGAACAGCTCAGCAAATTCCTGTAAAACATACATATAGCGGAGATAAAAAAGTTTGTTCGCTATTTTGAGAATATAAGTGAACTTAACTCATTGGACATGGATAGGAAAAGGAGGGTATTTCTAACAGTTTTGCGGGGACAAGCGGAAACTTTTGTCTACGGATTACCAGAACCTGTGCGGAACGACTGGACTCAAATCAAGGAAGCTATGGATGGTAGATTTGGACACAAGGCTATGAAGGAAAGTTACATGTCAGAGGCTAAATTGCGTAAGAAGAGAGATACTGAATACTGATTTTGGCCAGGCTATTCATGATTTATATCGCCGAGCTTATCCAGATAACCGGGACTACGTACAAGAAGGAAGCATCAATACATTTTTGGACAACTGCAGTGAAAACGAAGATTTCCGTTTAGCTGTAAAAAGAACTCGCCCAGAACGCTAGATGATGCAGTAACGTCAGCCATGCAGGAGGAGTGCATCAGGATGACAGAAAATAAGAAGAGGGATGTTAGGTATCTCAGACCTCCGGTATATCATATTCCAAGTGGGACACGAAATCAAGGTGATGCCAGATCATATCAGAATTACGATAGAGCAAACCAGAGAACTGCCACAGTAAATGAAGACCGAGCCAAGAGAAAATGTTATCAATGTGATTCTCCATACCACATGATACGGGACTGTCCTAAGAGAAATTATGGAAATAAAGTCAACTTAAAGTTAACCGGGAGAAGACCGAGGCAGTAGGCCGTTCGTCGGTCGTGGTGCGCAATAGGCCTGGTACAGATATCAAACAGTGTAACGTTTCAACTGGAAATTAATTAGGCGACAGATCTGCATCATTTGTAGAAGTTCCATTCTGTGAACCAGTATTTAAAGAAACGAAAACAAACACTGCAGCGCAGGTGATTTTACTAAAGGCAGACTAGTTCCGGAGAAAGTCAGCATGTCATAAAGGGAACTCGAGGCATAAAGATTCCAGGATTGGTCAAAGGAACGCCTTTGGAATTTCAAATTGACACTGGTGCGATAAACACATTTATAACAGAAGATACGTATTACAGTATTCTACCAGAAAATAGACCTGTACTGGAGCGCGCACTCAAGAAGTTTCATTCAGCGGATGGCGGAGATTTAGATGTTATTGGTACAGCCATAATGCTACTCTCATTTGGTGATTTAGACATACATTTCAGAGTATTTGTGGGAAAAGTGAAATGCAACTTACTGGGGCAAGATTTATGGAAGAATTTAGAGGTATATGGAACTATGAGACTACATCGTTAGTGCTTAGCTGTGTGCTTGGTAAGAGAAGAAACCAGATGAATAAGAGTTCCAGAGTAATGTCTGTGGAAGATTGTGACATTCCAGCAGGACATGAAGCTATTGTGAAAGGAAAACTGGCCAGCAGAGATGTTTATGGCGAAGAAATGATAGTGCCGTTAAAGAAGTTTATACATGAGCATGGTATATTGGTGGCTCATGCTTTGATATCAGTGAAAAGTAATGAGATTGATGTGTTAGTGCGTGTGTTTAATCCAAATGATAACGATGTGAAGGTGAAGAAGAATACTTATCTAGCACTGTTTTCACCTGTGTTATATTCGAGTGCTTCAGTTCCGGAAAATGTGTATAGTGTAAATACCGCAGGAGTTTCCGGGGAATTACCGGATTATTTGTGCGACTTGTATAAAGATGGGTGCATATTCTTGTCACCTGAGCAGTCCCAAAAATTCCGAAGGTTTTTAATACAGCACCAAACTGCGTTTACTGATCCTAATAAGCCGATGGAAAGGGCGAGGATAGGAGAGCATTCAATTAAACTTAAAGATGACACACCGTTTAAGGAACCACAAAGGAAAGTTCCGATATTCAAGAGGGAAATTCTGGACAAAGAAATTGGAAATCTACTTGAGAATGGGCTTATAGAAAAATCAAATAGTCCACGGTCGTCTCCATTAGTTCTAGTACAGAAGAAGGACAAAAGCTGGAGATTGTGCGTTGATTACAGGAGATTAAATGCCCGTACAGTAAAAGATGCATACCCGATTCCGAGAGTGTCGGATGACTTAGACTCTCTAACCGGATCTAAGTGGTTTACATCATTAGACCTGAACATGGCTTACCACCAAATTCCAATGAATGAACATGACAAAGAAAAAACAGCATTTGCGACCCCAAGAGGAGGACTTTACCATTACAGAGTTATGCCATTCGGACTTTGTAATGCACCTGCAACCTTTCAAAGAGTAATTGAGCAAGCTTTGAATGGTTTGCAATGGCAAGTGACTGTGTTATATCTTGACGACATTATAGTGGTTGGACGAGATTTTGAGGAACACCTGAATAACCTGAATTTAGTAATCAATCGTTTGCATGAGGCAAATCTCAAATTTAAAGCAAAGAAGTGTAATTTTTTCTGCAAAGAAGTTTTGTTCCTCGGACACATTGTATCATCAAAAGGAATTAAAACAGACCCAGCTAAAACTAAAGCAGTGGATGACTAGAAGCGTCCTACAAATAAATCTGAATTACGGAGTTTTCTAGGATTAGTGTCATACTACCGCAAATTTATTAAGGACTTCGCAAAAAATGCAAAATGCCTACATGCATTGACTAGTAAACATGGAAAATGGGAATGGACTTCAGAGTGTGACATGGCATTTCAATGTCTCAAAGAAAAACTAGTGACGGCCCCTATATTGGGCTATCCAGACGAAAACGGAAGAATGTTTGTATTAGATACAGACGCGAGCAACGATTCAATTGGAGCCGTATTGTCACAAATACAGGATGGAAAAGAAACAGTCATTGCTTATGCTAGCAGAACTTTAAGTAGTGCTGAAAAGAATTATTGTGTGACCCGAAAAGAGATGTTGGCACTTGTGTACTTCGTGAAACATTTTAAGCAGTATTTATTAGGACGCGAATTTCTGCTACGAACAGATCATGGATCTTCAGTATGGTTACACAAGTTTAAAGAACCCGATGGTCAAATAGCAAGATGGATTCAACAGCTAGGACCTTACAACTTCCGAATAGAACATAGACCCGGGAAACGCCACGGAAATGCGGACGCTCTTTTACGGATAAATTCGAAGGAAAGTGTGAATTGCAAACAGTGTAAAATGGATGTAACAATCAGCGATGAATTCAGAGGAGAAATGTTAAAAAACAGTGAAGACTTACGGAAAATGTGCATTGTTACGTGTGATTCACATGAGGATGAAGATAGCGATATCGTGAAACTTATCTATCCCGATAGCAATAATACCGTTTGCTGTATAGCTTCTAAGAAGAATCGCAATGTGAGAAAAGATAAGAAAAAGAAAAGCGCTAATAGACCCCCACGGGCAAAACCTAGGAAGCAACCGCTAATAGAGCTGACAAATGAAAATATAAGAAACATCAAATAAATGACAAAGGACTGGCAGAAATTCTCCGACTCAAAGAAAAAAATTCCAGCAAACCATCAATTAACTTAGTTTCAAACAAAAACTATGAATTTAAATTTTGGTTTTCACGATGGGAATTACTACATGTGAAAAATGGAGTTCCGTGCTATCGATGGTTGGAAAATAACTGTGAAAAACTTAAAATATGTACTCTGAAATCATTGCGTGATGTAGTGTTGTGGCATATTTATAATTTGTAACATCTGGACATTTGGGAATAAGAAGAATCTATGCAAAGCTTATGGCGAACTGTTACTACTGGCCACATATGCGACGATATGTTCAGGATTATGTTAGTTCATGTGACATATGTGAAGAGAGGAAAAACCCAAGCCGTAGAAAAAGGACCTACATGAAAAGATATTTAGCTGGTGAAAAGTTCGAGCGAATCGCTATTGACATTACTGGACCATTTCCGAAGTCAGAGAACGGAAATCTGTACATTCTTGTGGTTGCCGATTACTACACAAAATTTATGGAGATATTTCCACTACAAAATATAGAAGCTGAGACCATTGCAGATGTAATATTCAAGGGATGGATCAAACGGTACGGATGTCCCGGAGAAATTCATACCGACCAGGGAAGCCAATTTGAAAGCCGATTATTCCGAGAAATGTGTAAAGTGTTACAGATAAATAAATCCCGGACAACAGCTTACCACCCGCAATCAGACGGAATGGTTGAATGTCTCAATAGAACCATCAAAGACATGTTATCTAAATATCTAACAGTACCTCAGACAGACTGGGACAGATATGTGGATGGTTTAGTACTAGCTTACAATACCACCCCACATGAAACAACTGGGATCACACCTTACAGAATGGTGTTTGGAAATGAAGCTTCAATACCTTTGGATATAATGACTGAAATAAATGTTACAGAAGAAGAGCCATCAACTAATGAATCAGCATACGTGAGAAAATTAGAACTAGAATTAGCAACAACTGGTGAAATAGTGCGGGAAGTAACTGGAAAAATATCTCAACGCCAGAAACGATACTACGACAGAAAAGTGCGAGAAATAAATTATGACATTGGTGAACTAGCCCGTCGTAATCAGCCAAAGATTATTACTGGAACAAAAGCAACACTTTCAAGATCTTGGACAGGCCCTTGGACCATAGTAAAGAGACTGAGTGATGTTCTGTATCAAATAAGACACTCGAAATCATCAAAATTAGTAGTTGTACATGCAGATAGCTTAAAGCCGTTCAAGACAAACGTTCCAGGAGTCGCATATGATAATTTATATCGAGACGATGATAATGACAACATGGCGGGTGGTGAAGAATTACATGGCGACGGCAAGACAAGCCAAAAGTTAAGACCAGACGATACAGTTGGACCTGAAGTTCCGGATCAAACAGTACCCGATGACCAATCAGAACGAGATTTTAGCAACGAAATTGGTATTGACAACGCCCAAATTCCCGTTTCCAAGACAACGCGCCTAGGACGTCAAATAAGAAGACCGAAAAAGTATTTTGACTTCACTCTGTCATAACGAAGAAAACAAGAAAGATGTAACTACATGGATTATTATATATGCGAATACTGTGGAATTAAAATTGTGCGTCGAAATAATTTAGTGAGACATATTCGAGAGAAACATTCCAGTTCCATTACTGTGTTAAAGTGTTCGTACTGCCAAAGGCCGCTTGTAAGAGAATCAAATTTAAAAGAACATTATGTCCGTGTGCATAAACTCTGTGAAGAAAATGTAAAGAACGAAGTGTCCAATTGCAAATCAACAAAAATGCCGTATCAACAAAAAAAAGACCTGAAACCTGTGTTTGTCATGGATCCTGCGTATGAAGACATCTCCTCCGATGAAGAGTTCAATGACGAAATTCCTGTGAACTCTCAGTCTGTAACTAACATGTGTGAGGACATCGCAAGTGAAGATGAATTTAATTTAATGGACGAAATGGATTTGTGTATGGACTCAGAGTTCTTGAGCTCTATTAATGAAAGTGCTGACGACATTCAATGTATTCTAGAGGACATTATCGCCACAAACCCGGGATTAGTGGATCATGAAGACCCCCCATATGTCGCATCCACAAAAGAAGAAGAAAAAGAAGAAGAAGTAATATAAGAGGCCGTTCAAAATGATGACGAAGACCAGTTAATCAATACAGAGACCAAAACAATCTGTTTATGTCTTACTAGAACTATAAAAACATTCGGAAATGGAAGAGCAGAAGAAACTCGAAACACTTCAATCAGCCATTCGGAGAACGTAAATTTAAACGAAGTAGATTTAGGAGCCATGATTGCCCTAGACATTCTAAACGAAGTGCCAATCCAGTTTTCGTGGCCATCGGTCCGGGTCACGAAAACATTATAAGATACTTTTGCTTGTAATTTTTGCAGTTCTACTTTTGTATTTTTCTATGTGTTTTGTATTTAAATGTTTTACTACGTCGATATTAACGTATATGAAATATGTAAAAATTGCTTTGAATTGTTTAATTAGACATGTGTTTTTGTTTTTCTTCGAAATTAATTTGCATTTTCAAATGATGTCATATTATTTGTTTAGCATATTCATTGAACAAATTTTGTTTGCATTGATAGCCTTTAACATGTGATTTACTTTTGATTTTATTGCGCGTTATTTGTATATATGTTTTTAGTTTTAAGTTTTATTACGCGCTATCTTTGTATTTGAACGGAGTCAAATCTTAAGGCAGGGGGAGTTGTAGCGGTTTAATATGTTATCTTCATTAATATCCTTCTTCATTAATTAATTGTTCACACATTATCTACACTTAGCTATATATCTTATCTGTGTCTTAATCGTCCCTCTAATCTTACCCCCTGCGAACTCCATACTGATTATTAACGGTGTACAGTGTATTGACTCCTGATTGTAAGGATCTTATAATATGCTCCTGATCGTCAGGAGCGGATCTTTGGTATATATATAGCGACAGAATCTTAGCAGTTGAGTTGCCCATAGTTACAGAGTCACTTACTTAGACAGATAGTCAGACTTACTCTTGTATACTTACTTAGCACTTGGATCATTAATTTCGTCTATGTTTTGGATTTACGTGTATATGTGATTGTGTTTACTTGGATTTTATACTGTGGATTATTTGTTCGGAATGTCTATATTTGTGATGTGTAAATAAACTAGACTAGACTAGAATTTCGGCGTCTATTTTTAAAATGTGAGGAACAAAGGAACATGGAAACTGAAATCATGAAAGGTGTTGCAAGACCGCTCGGTGCGGCGCTACACTATATCTGAAAACAAATCATTATTTTGTTATTTTTCCCAATTATGTCAACTTGTTAGTCAAAGTTTTCAAATAATAAAAAATTATAGGATTTCCATAGATAAGCTGATGTGCTTTCGAAAGTTTACCTATAGTTAACACTAATTTGAATTTATAATATGTATAAAGCAAAAATGCATTAATGTTTATGACATACATGTACATATGATATTTTGCTTACTTTTTAGGTGTTTTATCCCCATTCAAGGTAAAAATAACTGAACCAGTTTTTGAAAAAACATTAATTACTGTGGTATATTATGAACATTAATTTTATTTAATTATGATACAGCAGTAATTTATTCAGCTAATTTCTCATTATTCTATCAACAATGGGTGAATTGATTGACATCTGTATACATTACAATCAAACTTTGATTTATAGTCTGTCCCAAGTTATTGCTTCCATCATTTTTGATGATTTTTAATACAAATACACATACCTGTGAAAGAAATGCTGTTGAGATCGATAACAGGGAAAATATCCAAGATATCTTAAATAACAAATTATCATTTTTCACTCATAAAAGTTCACAGGAACGAAAACAAATTTCTTACGAAGATTTAATCTGGGAAAAGTTTACATCTTTTCTCCATTCGGAAGTATTTGGGACACCTCGCACAATTATTTTAACCTTATCATCCGGGCTTATTAATGGCTGATGCAATGCAAAATCCCCGTAGACTTTCTATTTTGGGATGTGAATTGAAACCAGAAGCGGTAAAGGGGGCGTTTTAAAACTGATCATCTGGACATTTTTCACATTAGTGGATGAACGTAGTTTGAGCACAAAAACATTTATAATAATCGAAAAGCGAAAAGTGGTAGAAGCAAAAACTCAGGACAGAGTATAGATAAGAGGTAACCTTCTCTGACACTATTGAATCAGGTTAAGCGCGGTAATGTTGATCATTTTTAATCGCATTTTATTCAGCTGATCCCTCTATATTCTTTCAGTAATAGTATAAATTGGTGAATTGATCGTTGTTTCTGGGACACTACTGATTTTAATTAAACACAGTCTAACTGATCAAGCAGAGTGAAAATAACTCAATTTTAACATGAAATGAGTTGTTCTCCTTTTCACCTCTACTTAAATTAATCCAAGTTTTTAATAAATGTACAAATATATGTTTCTGTTCTTAAATCATTTCATTAATGTTTAACATGTTGAATTAAGTTGGAAATGCACAGAGTAATTAAGTATCTGGATTATTACAAAACAGTTTCAAGCACTCAAATTAGATAAAGATTAGTGTTAGTAATTCTCTCTCTCTCTCTCTCTCTCTCTCTCTCTCTCTCTATTATTTTATAATTTGCTGTATAATATTACTTTGTGTTATACATGTACTTGTGTGTAGAATTCTGTGGTCTCTTTATAGGTTTTAAGTGTATGATACAGAGAGATACAGTGGATGAGGTCAAGAAAAACAAAAAACATATGTGGTATAGTGCTCATGAATTTGTCATATTTATGAATTTTTATTAGGCAGCTAATCTTTTTGTTTCTTGGTCACTCAGGAGACCTATCGCAATCGTTCGTTGTCGTTGTGTGTCATAGACATGTCCATAGACTTCATAGTATACAGCTCTTAAATAGATATGAGGGCAGTAGTCATTGTGTTAGCCCTGGGGAAAGAACTGTTGCCCGAGAGCATAGACCAAGGTCAACATCAGTTTCTTACCAAGGTATTGACAAAATAATTATTTCTCTCATCCTTATTTAAAGTATGATTGTTCAAACAAAGGAAAAATATATTCTAGTGGTTATGTCAGGGCTGGGATATTGTCAAATTATCTTCCTCGGGGACAGTCAAATATTCAGCCAGGGTAAGGGGAAAAGCCAGTCATAGACCACAGTCAAATACTCAGCTAGGATAAGGGGGAAAGCTAGTCATAGACCACATTCAAATACTCAGCTAGGGTTAGGGGGAAAGCCAGTCATAAACCACAGTCAAATACTCAGCTAAGGTAAGGGGGAAAGCTTGTCATAGACCACAGTCAAATACTAAGACAAGGTGAGAGGGAAAGCCAGTCTAATGGCACAGTCAAATACTTAGCCAGGGTAAGGGGGAGAGACAGTCATAGACCACAGTCAAATACTCAGCTTGGGTAAGGGGGAAAGCTAGACTTAGACCACAGTCAAATATTCAGCCAAGGTGAGGGGGATCCAGACTTAGACCGCAGTCAAATTCTCATCCAGGGTAAGGGAGGAGTTAGTCATAGACAACAGTTAGATACCCAGCCAGGGCATTGGGAAAGCCAGTCATAGACCACAGTAAATACTCAGACAGGGTGAGGGGGAAAGCCGGTCATAGGCCACAGTCAAATACTCAGACAGGGTGAGGGGGAAAGCCGGTCATAGGCCACAGTCAAATACTCAGCCAGGGTAAGGGTGAAAGCTAGTCATAGACCACAGTCAAATACTCAGCCAGGTAACGGGAAAAGCCGGCCATATACCACAGTCAAATACTCAGACAGGGTAAGGGGGAAAGCCACTCATAGGCCACAGTCAAATACTCAGCCAGGGTAAGGGGGAAAGCTAGTCATAGACCACAGTCAAATACTCAGCAAGGTAACGGGAAAAGACGATCATAGTCAAATACTCCGTTTGGGTAAGGGGGAAAGCTAGTCAAAGGCCACAGTCAAACATTCAGCCAGGGTAAGAGGGAAAGCCGGTCATAGACTTAAGTCAAATACTCAGCCAGAGCAAAAGGAGGAAGCTAGTTATGGACTATCAGCCAATTGTCAAATGACATCAAATATAATTGATGTGTTTCAATTTTAATTAAGAGAGAGAAAAAGCAATAGAGAGGAAAAGGACTAGTACATGTTTAATTGTTTATCAGAGAAAGTTATAGAGACAAGAGGGAGAGAGAGAGAGAGAGAGAGAGAGAGAGAGAGAGAGAGAGAGAGAGAGAGAGAGAAAGAGAGAGAGAAAAAGAGAAACTAGGTGTCATAGTAGTAGGTCTCTCAATCCCTTTTCCCATTTGCTCTCTATCTCTCTCTCTTTCATAGAAAGCAGGCATACGTATGACACCAGAGAGGTTTTGAGTAAGGGATATAAAATGATAGAAGGAATGAGAAACAATCTAAGGAAGGAACGTCTTAGAGATACACACAGAGAGAGAGAGAATGAAAGAAAAGAGACAATGGTATATGAAAGTCAGGGAGAGCAAAGAGAGAGAGAGAATACTTCTCTGGAAATAGTTCCAGAGAGTGAAAAAAGGATAGAAAGATAAAAAGAGAGAAAAAAGATAACATGTTAAACAGAAAAAAATAGAGAAAGAGAATAGAGAAAGAGAACAGGAGATATTAGGTTTAGCAATGAAACTCTCTCTCTCTCTCTCTCTCTCTCTCTCTCAAAGAAAGCAAGCATGCGAAAAGCAAATAAATTTTGAGAGAGAGAGGGATAGAGAATGAAAGAACGAATGAGAAACATGAGTACAAGCTAAGCAACTAAATTTTAAGAGATATATAAAGAGAGAAAGAGAGAGAGAGGAAAGAGAATACTTGTCTTAAAAATGTTCTAGAGAGTTAGAAAATAATAGATAAATAGATAAAAAGAGAAAACAAGATTACATGTTTAATAGAGAAGTTCAGAGAGAGAGAGAGAAAGGAAGAAAGGGATAAAGGGGGAACAATAGAGTTAGAGGTTAAAGTTTAGGAGTGAAAGTAAGAGAAAAATTAGAAGGCAAAAGTTTATGTTAAGCAAGGGAAATGTGAAAGATAAATAGAGGAAGAAAAAGAATGAGAGAACAAGGGCATATGTTTCACATAGAAAGCCAAAGAGAGGGAGAGAGTGACCAAAAGTACTTATATAGCAGAGAAAAGTCTTATAAAGTAAGCAAAATATAAAGAGAGAGATAGAGAGAGAGAGAGAAAGAGAGAGAGAAAGAGAGAGAGAGAGAGCAAATGTACATGTCAGAAAAAGAGAGTAAATGTTCATAGAGAATGTTTGTGAGAGAGAAAGACACTGGTTACATGTTTAGCAGAGAAATAATGTATCTCATTCCCTCTTCCATAATTTTTCACTTTAACATATATCATTGTTTTCTTTCTCTGTCTGTATGTCTGTCATTGCTTGAAAAAGTTATATAGCTTGATAAAGCTATGTAGAATAGCTTGATTTAGCTATTTTGTCATACAATTTCCATAAATGTGTATTTTTTTCAGCTTATAAACAAAATCGTACTATAGTACAGTAATAGTTTTAAACTTGAACTGTTCTGTAAGCAATGCATGTAAAGATTACTCATCAATTTGTGTCTCTTTTAGAGACTTTGCATTCAAAGTTCTAAAAGTTTTGGGGCAATTGATTCATGACTTCACAGTTACTTCTTGAATGAAATATAAAGAAAGTTATGGTAAACAAGATAATTGATTAATTATAATTGCAAAGCAATGCAAAGAAATCATATTTATCCACGCCTTACTGGCCACAAGGTGTTGGACAGTTACCCAAACAATGGAAATATATTTTTTGCTTAAAAGTGTTCAAAAGCAGCAGTGTTAAAACTAAATTTAATTAGTGTTGCTATTTTAATGGTCCATAGTATAAATTTGAGCGGTAATTAACTTGCGATTTTTTGCATATTTTTGATAATTAACATTTTTGTGTAAAAACTGCATATAAATAGCTTTATCCAGCTATTCTGAATAGCTTTATTAAGATATATAGCTTTTTCAAGCTATATAGCTAAATCAAGAGATTGTGCTAGACTTGACCATGTATCTTGTAAGGAAATATATATTATATATATAATATTTGTATATTATTACTTTAAAGTAGCATACATTTTAAATAAAACACTCCTAATAAAATTTTATATCGATGTATGGAAAGAATAGTTTACATCATTTAAAACACTTTATTTTTGTATTGAACAGATTGTGATTTTGAGACCAAGTCCCTCCACACAATGGAAACAGCAAGCACTCCATGTAAACTACATCAGTGTTCTAAGTGTCCGGGGGGCACGGAGTACTATTGTGTATCGTGCCCATGTGATCTGTGTCCCCAGTGTAAAGAGAACCATGTAAAAGATCTCCAAACAATAGACCATGATGTTGTGTCACACCGTGATAAAATCAACTACATCCCAACACAAGAGACCTGTGTGAGACATCTTTACATGTTTTGTGAGATGTACTGTGAACATTGTGAGCTCCCTGTCTGCTATCATTGTTCAGAACATAGAACACATCGGTGGATAAATCTTCAAAGAGTATATCTAAGAAAGCGACAACAACACAGAGGAACCATTCACACCATCAGAAGTGACGCTCTCTTTTACAGACCTGTTCTCCTGCCACGAATCAAAACTGATTTCAAAACCTGTTACACAAAATTCTCTCTCTATCAATCAGGGATGTTAACAAAGGCCCAGACACTGAAGCATCTCATTAACTATATACAAACAGATTTCATGTGTAATGTGTTCTGTGACTTTGATTTCAAACACAGATGTTTAAAACAGAAGAAAGAAATGATCAGACATATTGTCAGCCTACAGAGATATGAACACAGATATGTACAGCCAGCATTCACATTCAGTGCCCTACAATTCCTCTCCTCCATAAAGACAGCCCTCCCCCAGATACATCCTACACTCCACACCAGCCAACTCTCCATGACTGAGTCACTCAACAAGGAGGATGTGATGGAGTCACTGAGTGCAATCCAAATCACAGAGAGAGGAAACCGACGCGCAGGAAACCAGTGGCTGCTTAAACTGACGTCTGTTCCTGAACTCCATCAATCTGTCACAGTGACAGGTGTTCGTCGTTGTTATCACATTTCCTGTGTGACATCAGACCGGGTCTGGGTCAGTGATTGGTACAATCTCATCTTGACAGACACAACAGGTGTCCCTCTACATCGTGTGAAGGATTCATGTTTATATAGAGGTAATGGATTACACACAGTGAACAGTGAGAGTGAACTGATTTATATAGATAGGAATTATAACATCAACAAACTGTCAAAGGATATGAAAACAACCACCACATTTATAGAGAGAACAGACTCTATATGGGAACCACGGTGTGTGTACTGGTCCCCGTCCACTGAGGATATATTGGTCGGGATGTATAACTATGATACAAAGACAGGCAAGGTAACCCGGTACAACCAGAGTGGACAACTGACACAAACCATACAACACAACAACACAGGACGGGGACTGTATAGACAACCTATCTATATAACAGAGAACAACAATGGGGATGTCGTGGTGTCTGACGAAGGTGCTATAGTGGTGACAGAGCGTGGAGGAAGACATCGTTTCTCCTACACAGGACATCCATCAGGATCACGACTAGAGCCATATGGAATCTGTACCGACGCGCTGTCACACATCCTGGTGTGTGATGTTACAACCAAAACAGTACAGATCTTGGACAAGGACGGTCAGTTCCTGTCACATCTAATGACAAAATCACAAGAGATGGGTGGACCACGGAGCCTGAGTTATGATGTCAACACTCACCTTCTCTGGGTCGGATCAGATGACAACAGCAAGGTGTGTGTCTACAGGTATATCACTAGACAGGACGCTCTGACAGGTAAGTCTGAGTCATTATCATTGATGTAGTATATATGTGTTAGGTATCATACAGGTTTCAATGAGATCCAAGTATACCTTAGTTATTTTTGTTATATCACACAAGTCATTACATTGTTAATTCAGTTAATATCTATTTCATTGTGATTGTAATTCATATCTTAGTTATATATCCATGTAATTGTTAAATGTATGTACATGTTACCATGTGTAATTTATTACTTTTATTTCTATTTATGCTCAAACTTATTTAAAAAACAAAATGCAAAATTTATCATGGTTATTAAAACAAGTTATACAAGAGCAATTTATTTTATGTAGTTAAACGAGTTTGATACTTACTTTAATCAGAGTATTTAATTAACTTTATCTATATACTTTAATTAGAATAATGAATTAAAATAATCTACTGCTTGTAAGAATACAGGATTAGAACTATATGTTTGATGTTTGTAGATCAAAGTCGTGTGATGGAGTCACTGAGTGGAATCCCAACTCCAGGGACAGAAAAACCACAGCAAGGAAACCAGTGTCTGCTGAAACTAATGTCTCCCCCTGAGTTACTTCACTCTCTCACAGTGACAGGTGTCCGTCATTGTCATCACATTTCCTGTGTGACATCAGACAGGGTCTGGGTCAGTAATGATAGAAACAAACTCATGTTGACAGACACAACAGGAGTCCCTCTACATAGTGTGGAGGATTCATGTAGTGTTTTATATGGAGGATTACACACAGTGAATGGTGAGAGTGAACTGATTTATATAGATAGGAATTATAACATCAACAAACTGTCAAAGAATATGAAAACAACCACCACATTTATAGAGAGAACAAACTCTACATGGGAACCACGGTGTGTGTACTGGTCCCCGTCCACTGGGGATCTACTGGTCGGGATGTGTTATATACATACATTGACAGGCAAGGTAACCCGGTACAACCAGAGTGGACAACTGACACAAACCATAAAACATGACAACACAGGACGGGGACTGTATAGTGAACCTCGCTGTATAACAGAGAACAACAATGGGGATGTCGTGGTGTCTCACTTTATGGCTCTAGTTGTGACATGGCGTGGAGGAAGACATCGTTTCTCCTACACAGGACATCCATCAAAATCAGGACTTAGGCCAGGTGGAATCTGTACTGACGCGTTGTCAGACATACTAGTGTGTGATGGTACAACCAACACAGTACAGATGTTAGATAAGGACGGTCAGTTCCTGTCACATCTACTGACAAAATCACAAGAGATGGGTGAACCACGGAGCCTGAGTTATGATGTCAAAACTCACCGTCTCTGGGTTGGATCAGGGTGGTACAACAACAAGGTGTGTGTCTACAGGTATATCACCAGACAGGACGCTCTGACAGGTAAGTATAAGTCATTATCATTCACATTAATTAGATATAGATAACTAAGACACACAGTCCGTGTTAATTATCATTCTATAAGATCCATGTAAAACATGTTTATCTGTGGGATTGTTTGACAATATAAACAGCTCATTGTTACAGGGTTAGCTGTATATACCAGTCATTGGGGTTCATTGTTTACCCAAAATAAATATAAATTAAATGTATTTCATAATAAGATGTACAGTCACCTGTCATTCTAATTAGTTAATTAATATAACAGGTCAGAGTAATTAATAAAGCAGATATTAATATAGTGACACATGTATTTGTAATTTGTTTTTTTACGAGTATACATGTCGATTGAATTGATTGATTTAATGAATTACATAACTATTAAGCATTTGTCAATTTAATTAGGTTAAACTTATTTGTAGATGTAGCCCTGTCTTGCATATACTGTATGCTATAGATATTAATTAATAAACAGCTAATTAATCTCTTGTTGTAGATGAACACAGACCCCTTCCAGATGGGGAGGCCATGTTTAGCTCAACATCTGCTCTCGAGTCTCATACGAGTGTACTTGAAGACGAGCTCCAGCAGTAAAGGTTGTGCCAAAGTTAAAGACTCCCTGGTGCGAGAAAAGCAAAGGTGACTTCTCTGGAGTCTCAGACAAGTCATAGATTTTATTATCCATAAAGTCATTTTCATAATCTAAATTTTGTTGTAGCTCTATCGAATTACATGCTTACAACTTTTCCCAGCATGATATTGGCTTGCCATGACCGGCTAAAAGCATGCAGGAAACAAATGAAGTATGTGGTATATGAAAGAAAGTTGCGTTGAACATTTAACTAATTGTTTGTGTTTGTTTAGCTTCAGAAACTAGACATCACTTGGCACTACGAACACGAACGTGACCAAGTCTCGCAGCTCAAGTCTGAACGTGAACTCCTGAGGTCAGAGGTCAAATCCCTAATGGATGTCATAAACGAGAAGGAGAGAAGCCGCGACACAGAGAGTGACGGAGCCTCTCTCACAAAGACCGCTGGATAGAGAGAGCGACAACCAGAAAATGAAAATGGTAAATTAGGCGGTTATGATTTCTACTCGATGTTTGGATTCAAATAATGGATGTGCAGAGAAAATGTTTAGAGATGAATAATTTGACTCTAATTATATTCAGAATTCTAAATGTAGGGGCCATATTGCTAGGTTGCCTGTCCTATTTTTTAGCTTACAGAGACGAAGTCGGGGGGAGCTTATGCTATACCCTCGGCATCGGCGTCCGGACCTGGTTAAAGTTTTTGTTGCAGGTCCTGTATCTAACTTATTACTTGTCCTATCTTCACTAAACGTGCATGAATGATGCATCTGGACTTACTAATGGACTTAAGAGATTTGGATGCTGAATCTGGGCCATGTGAATTTCAGATGCTGGAGAGGGTTAAGGTTTTTGGAGCAGGTTAAAGTTTTAGTTGCAGGTGCCCTTTGATAGCAATTTCTAAGTTACTACTGGTCCTAATTTCACTATACTTGCATTGATAGTGTGTTATGATACCGATGCACCCGAAAGGCTGGAATGCTGAATCGAATCTGAGCCAAAGGTTTCGGATGCTGGATGAGCTTAAGGTTTTTTGAGCTGGTTAAAGTTTTTGTTGCAGGTGCTCTTTGATAGGCATTTCTAAGTTACTACTGGTCCTAACTTCACCAAACTTGCATAGATGGTGCTTCTTACGATACGATAATGTACCTGACAAGCTTGAATGCTGAATCTGAGCCATGGATAGGTTTCTGATGCTGGATGAGGTTAAGGTTTCAAGAGCTGGTTAAAGTTTTTGGAGCAGGTGCCCTCTGATGATTATATCATAGTTATTACTGGTCCTAACTTCACCAAACTTGCATGGATGATGCTGCATCTTATTATATTGATGCACCTGACAGGCTTGAATGCTAAATCTGAGCCATAGGTTTCGGATGCTGGATGAGATTTAGTTTTTTTGGAACAGGTCACATGTTCAATAGGTAATAGCACTACATGTATTTCAAACTCGCATATATGATCTAACTATAATATAAATGAATGGCAGAGGTAGCTTCAGATGCAGAGCCTGATCTCCATTATCGAGAACGCTAAACAATATATCTTAGTTATTACTGGTCCTTACTTCACCAAACTTGCATGGATGGTGCGTCTTACGATACTGATGCACCTGACAGGCATGAATGCTGAATCTGAGCCATCGGTTTCGGATGCTGGATGAGATTAATGTTTTAAGAGCTGGTTAAAGTTTTTGGAGCAGGTGCCATCTGATGTTTCTAGTTATTACTGGTCCTTACTTCACCAAACTTGCATGTATGATGCGTCTCATGATACTAATGCATCTGACAGGCTTTAATGCTGAATCTGAGCTATAGGTTTCGGATGCTGGATGAGGTTTAGTTTATTGAACATGCATATGTTACATGTTTTATAGATAAAAGCTTGCATAATTGATTTATCTATAATATAAATGAGTTGCAGAGGTAGCTTCAAATGCATAACCTGATCTCCATTAACAAGGATGCTAAAAAATTATCCTACCTCACTCTAACCTGCTTAATAGATGTGTTTGTTGTAAATGATACAACATGATTCCTATGATATAGTATTCTATGATATGATACACAATTATATGATAAAATGTAATATCATACATTATATTGTAAAAAGTTTTATTATACCTCAATATGATTATTCTATATAACGCGACATCTGATTGGTTCTAGACAATCAGGTGCCAGGGCAATAAAACTTCATATGTCCTTGTCATTGTCATATTTTTCATCATATCCCACCCCTTCAATTTTCATTCTATACTTATACTTATAAAAAATCCTGATGATAAGAATTATTATATGTAATTAAATGATTTATTCTATTAAAAATGTTTTAAATCTTTATTATTGCAGAAAACTGAAATAGAAAGAAACTGGTAAACATTAACTACGTTATTGTTTTTCTAGAATTAAAAAAACGATTAGAAATCAATGTAATTTTATTTATCACCTGTCGTTCGGTATAATAAACAATTTATTGCATGATTGTGAGGGAAATATGAAGACGTATTCCCCCAGCAAATGTAATGCAATTTCCATAGGGGAATAAATCTTCATATTTCCCTCACAAACATGCAATACATGTTTAATATGATACGATATGATATTGTATAATTTTTTTTGGTAAATTATGATATGATATTGTATTGTGATAATGTTATGTATAGTATTGTTTATCATTATACAATATTGTAGAATGTAATTTTGTATAATATATTATTTTATCAAATGATATTGTTTCGTATAATATTGCAATATATGATATTGTATTATATATAACATCGTATTATATGATACAATATTGTAACATATGGTAGGATATTGTGAAATATGATATTGTATATTATTGTATTGAATAATATATTACTATATCAGATGCTATTGTATCATATCATATTATTCAGTGTTTTATCAAATTAAATTGTATCATATAATACAATATTGTATATCAAATATGATACAATATCATATAATACAATATCATATTATATTAAACAATATGATATCATATGTTACAATATAGTGGTGTATTATGTGTGTATGATATAGTATCAAATAATACTATATTGTATTTATATTAGATATTATGATATTGTATTATGTGATTAAATACAATAATGTATAACACGATACAATGTCATATTATATGTTACAATATCATATTGCATCATTATTTATTACAGTAATATATTGCATTAAATAATATATTGTAAGTATAATAGGACGCAATATCATATTTTATATTATTGTATTTATGAACATTGTATCTTATAATATTGTATGAAATGAACATGATAATCATACAATTCTTTGATTTGAACATATTTTTATTGTACAAAAATACAATTGGGATTGGGCACAAGTTCCATAACTTAGACCGCCCTCTCCCAATACAAAGATATAATACAATATATGTATACACAACATAAATAAAGGTCAATGGATAGAATGGCAGTATACATATATGCAATTGACATGTATATAATTAACAACGGTGTACTAGTAGTTATAAGATCAGTTAAATCTTTCAGTATTTTTGATAAAATTATAAACTAATGTAAATAAATGCTTGTTTTCATTGTCACTTATTGCACTGTCACCCCAAAGTAAAACATGAGTATTGACAATGTTAAGATTTACAATTTGAAAAACGTCATTAAATAGAACATTTCTAGCATCTTTATATTTATTACATGTGAAAAAATAATGGTAAGTATCTTCGAGCTTACCACACGAACAGAGTGGACTGTTGATAATATTACATCGAAATAAATCATTATTTAGTGCACAATTGTGACGAAGTCTAGTATGAATAATATTCAAAAATCTATCCCCATATGTAAAAAAATTAGGTCTAGTTCTACATGTAAGTACATTTTCATTTTTGACAGAAACATGTATTTTTTCCTTAAAAATGCGAACAGAGTCGCTTCCACGGACATCCGTTGAAAGCGCATTCCATTCATCAACAACAGTAGGAACAAACGAAGATTTATACAATTCCAAACGACATTTTGGTATAGAGTAATTCTGTGCATTTCTGGTAGAATAGTTAGATACATTAGCACGCTTATTTGGAAAAATATCCATTACATAACTGGGTAAAAGGTTTCGGTCAATTTTATACATTGTTTTTAGCCTGGATATTTTCCTTCTACTATAAAACGTTTCCCACCCTGTTTCAAAGTAAAGAGATTTCCGAGATGCAAAAATAGGTAAACCTGTAACAATTCTTGCTGCAATCAATTGTATTTTTTCTAATTTGTCAGAATCATTAATAGAACATCCGCCCCATACATCAGATGCATATTCTAACTGAGGCCTTATAAATGAAGTATATAATAGTGACAGTGATTTTCTGTTGAGTTTAAATTTAAGTTTTTTCATTAATCCCAATTTCTTTTGAGCATTTGCTATGATAGAATTTATATAAGATGACCAGGAAAGGTCCTCAGAAAATATAACACCTAAGTGTTTATGGGTGGGTACGAATTCCAAATCGCATCCTTGAAATTTTAACGTAGGGGTTACTGTGTTAGGTTTATTACTAAAATAAACAGCCTTAGTTTTTGAAGGATTAAATTTTAAAAGCCATTTCTTAGACCAAACTTCTAAAGTTAAAAGATCCCGATTAAGATAAGATTCCATATCGTGTACATTGATTGCAGCATGTTGAAGGCTATTATCATCTGCAAAAAGTCTGCAAAATGTTAACATGTTATCTGCTATATCGTTTACATAAATAAGAAATAACAATGGACCAAGGACAGAGCCTTGAGGCACTCCGGCATTAATAGACTTGATAGACGACAACACTTCTCGATACATAACCCTTTGCTTTCTATTTACAAGGTAACTATTAAACCATTTGAACAGATTTCCAGTAATACCGTAGGTATGGAGTTTAAACAATAAACCTTTATGCCAAACGCGGTCAAATGCTTTTGACAAGTCGCAAAAAATCATACAACAAGATTGACCTTGATCAATTGCTCTTAAAATATGGTCGTACGTTTCTATTAGCTGATAAACAGTTGAGTGACCCGGTAA
The DNA here is from genome assembly GCA_016163765.1 of Magallana hongkongensis. NCBI lineage: Eukaryota > Metazoa > Mollusca > Bivalvia > Ostreida > Ostreidae > Magallana > Magallana hongkongensis. The sequence goes on along the minus strand of WFKH01002636.1, from coordinate 1,893,742 downwards.
AAATCCAGCTTGATACTTATAAAAAAGATTATTATCATGAAAAAAGTTGTATACATGTCTAAAAATAATTCGTTCCATTATCTTAGAAACACAACTTAATAAGGAAACAGGTCTATAATTCGACATTTGTGATGAGTCGCCTTTCTTATATAAAGGTAAAACATTGGATATTTTCCAAGAGCTTGGAAATGTACAGTTTCTTAAAGAACGATTAAATAATGTACACAGAGGCTTTGCTATTGTATACATAGTATTTTTAAGCATTTTATGACTTACGTTATCTGGCCCCACAGCTTTGTTTACTTGAATGATTGAAATAATATCTATCACATCTTGTTCAGAAATTCATACATCACAAATAAAATTGTTGCATTCAGAGTTGAATTCAGGTAATCTAGCGTCTTTGTCGTCTAAACATGAAATGGAGGAAAAATAATCATTCAGAACCTCAGCCTTTTCTGCATTGGTATAAGCTATGGATTGTTTACCGTTTTTTAAGGCAAATTGCAATGGGGGAATTTCGGTAGACATTTTAATATCAAAAACATTCTTCAATAATCTCCAGTATAATTTGGAATTATTTTTACTGGAATCTAAAAGATTAATCTCTAAATTGTTATAATAATTGTCAATTGCATACTTTTTCATATTGTTAACTTTATTGCGTGATTTTTTAAACTTTTGCATATCTAAAGCGTTTCTAGAATTTATTGCAATCTTCCTTAAACGGTTTCTTTGTCTAATCTCTTTCCGTAAGGCTGAGTCAAACCATGGTTTATCTTTGGGTCTGATAGTTACAGTTTTTTCGGGAACAGAATTCCTAATATGCGATAAAAAATGCTTCTGAAAAATTGTCGGCAGCTTGATCTACATCATCGGCAATTCTTTAACAGATGATATACGATATTGTGTCAAACCAGTGTCCGTGAATATCCAAGATCATTCACTATGATTTTCATATAATATAATAAAGGTGGTTTTATAAAGGTGATGCCTCAAAAAGTTGATGTCTCGCCTCGGTGAGTTGTAATCTGTGCTTACCTATGTTTAATTTATTTTGAGAACTGAGAATGTTTGATAATTGTGTCAGCATCTTCTTGAATTATTTTAAGCATGAACATGAGTTAGAAATTCAGCGACTTACTCAGCGAGTTCTAGACCTAAAGGATCAAGTCTCCGAGACCCGAGAACGTGAGATGGAAGCCATTGGGGTACTACAGTATCAGGATCAGCTATCCTCGGGGTAATGCTACTAAAGTGTTGGGGGGGGGGGGGGTAGAGGATTATTGAGAGAATGTTTACAAAACTCATCTCGATAGTATAAGTCATAGTCTGCAGAATATTATACTATAGTATCAGGATAAGCTATGCTCGGGGTAAGGCAACTAAATAATGAAGTGCGTGTGTTGGGAGGTTTTGGAGAATAAATGGGAGAATGTTTACAAGACTCAGCTCGAGAGTATAAGTGGGATTCTGCAGTATCTAATACTACATTATCAAGATCAGCCATCCTAGGGGTAAGGCATGGGGGGGGGGGGTAAAACATGGGGAACCAATGAAGACTTGTGAATTCATGGATCCTCGATCCGACACATTCCTACATGTGGCAACAACGCCCATTCTTAACGCACTGGCTGAGGAATTCACCCCACCAAGTTGAAGTTCCTTCAACCCCTCGCCAAGGCCTAAAATCAGTTACGGTAAAATCCAACTATGCTTCCTTTTGTTTACAAACTGGGAATAGGGAATTCCAAAGCTATTTATATTACCGTCATTTGTGTATCATATGTGAGTCAGGTACTGTAAGTGTAACACAACAGTGCATCCAAACTGTAAGTCGACCATGTCTTGTTTAACCACGCGGTTATTACTTGCAACATTTGTGTTTTTTTATACGTATGTATGTCTGCATACAGACAGAATTGATACCTGGTGCAGCATGACAATTCTTCAAATGTTCTCGTTTGAACATTATTTATTTTCATGCACTATACTTATATTATTAATATAATTACACAATGTTATCATGATCTTGTTTGTAAGGAGAGGACAAAAATAGGCCATGCCTGCTGTCCGTTCCTATTTTATTTTGAAACAAGATATTGTTTCAACAAACTTATGAATACTAGCAGGAATGTAGGTCAATGGGTCCATCAGGGTATGGGTAACTTTAGTGGGTTGGGAGTGGGTAAATATGGGAATCTGACACTTTGAATGTAGATCAGAGGGAGGTCTTGTTAACAGTCAGACTAACCCTTACATAATTAGGAGGATGGATTGTCCACCAACTACTCATCAGATGTACTTTCAACTTTTACTATCACTGTATGTGGTATGTGATATTTGTTTGGCCATAAGTTTTTCTTCAGTAAAAAAAAAAGGTCCAAATGTATCAGCTCAAAGGTTGAATATTTCCCTTTATCTTTATACAGAACTCTTCTACCCAAGAAGATTGTAAAAGTTTATAAAAGTTTAAATTTAGCAGTGACTTCTTTTATTGATTAAACTGGAATTTTGGTTTTGTGAAGTTGAAGTTTCAGCTAATGTCCAGAGTCTGGAGAAATCTCTCAAGGACCTACTGAATGAACTCACACAAACTAATATGCC
>WFKH01002636.1:1869428-1891125 GCA_016163765.1 Magallana hongkongensis | reverse complement strand
GTGTGTTAGTCTGTTGAAAAAGGCAGAGGGGTGCCAATCAGCTTGTATGTAAGTGTGGATGAAGGCAGAGGGGTGTCGAACAGCAGGTATTTTAGTCTTTAGGTGCAGGCAGAGGGTGTCTGTTGATAAAGAATATAGGTTACAAACATAATTTATGTTAGTCTTTAGATAAAGAAAAAAGGGTTCCTAACATATCGTGTGCGAGTCTGTAGATAAATGTAAGACTATGGGTAAAGAAAGAGTGATCCTGAATGGCAGGTATGTTAATTTATAGATAAATGTAAGACTATGGTTAAGAAAGAGGGATTCTGAATGTCAGGGATAAATATAAAACTATGGATAGAGAAAGAGAGATTTTGAATGTCATACATCTGGGAAGAGGTTTAGGTGCTTTACAATTAGGATGGTACAGTACCGATCAGACCCAACCTAACACCAGAGACTGAATAAACTGATTTTAGCAAATATGTCGTGGAAATCATATATACTTTATGTAACCATAAATATCTTACAAGCTTAATTATTCTCTACTAATAAACTGTCAACAGTATGACACTGTAACTATAATACAATAGTAGATAACTGATTTTCATATCATATGTTTTGTCATAAAATATTTCATGTTTTATATAACCTCCCTCCAGCGTCAACACTCAGTGTTAGATACATGTTAGGCAGGGATATGTAAACTTCAATTACAGCCGGTGTCATATTGTGAACCCCGCGATTTGAACCCGGGTTCAAAATATCGCTGCAATATATTGAACCCCCTCCCTATGAAAAATTAAACCCTGGGTTCAATATACTATGGCTGCGATATTTTAACCCCCCTCTGTTTTTCGATTGCTATTGGAGAGGGGGTTCAAAATATTATAACTGAGATATATTGAACCCCCCTAACTATTTTAATTTTTCATTGGAGGTTCAAAATATTATGACTGCGATAATTTTAGCCCCCTCTCCAAAGGGAATGAAAATTAGAGGGGTTCAATGTATCGCGGCCATAAGATTTTGAACCCCATTCCAATAGCAATGAAAATTACTGGTAGAGAGGGTGTTCAATATATCGCCATAATATATTCAATTTTCAATAGGGGGTTCAATATTTTACAGCGATATATTGAACCCGGGTTTAAAATTTCGCGGTATCAAACCAAGATCAAACTCTTATTGAGTCTGACTGTTAATTTAGATAACATGCTTGTTAGTAGATGACATAGTTTCAACTGGGAATAAAACCTAGTTCTGTAAATAAATTCTCTAGAGGATCACATATTTCAACTATCAACAAATTCTTAATCCAGAACTCCAGTAACACAGTATTTATGTATGTCAGAGGAGGCCAGGGTTTCCCTAGACATAGAGGGTGTCAGGATAGGCTAGCTCAATAATGCTGATATCAACAGGCTCTTTGAATCTTTTTTGCTTTAATATTTTTTTCTGTGCTATTGTTTGATACATTAAGGTTAGAAAAAAATAATTTAAATACCATTACTTTTAAACAGTTTATTATTTAGAATTCTCCAGCTTTTAATATATTTATCAAATGTTTAGGTAATATTAAAAATCTATAAGATGTGTTTTGCCTATTAATTTATAAAACTTAAATTTTCTAAAATTTTCCAGGTACTCCAAGGTCAAGGTTATTTCCACGGAGATATGTGTGGGATCCAGAGAACCGTATTAAAACTGCCGTCACTGTGACCTTTACCGACCTTGACCTTCATTGGCGCCATACTCTCTGATGTTGGAAAATAATATTCTTTTTATGTGCAATAATCATATGTCCTGCTATTTCAGGAACCAAAGAAAGAAATGTAAATTATTGTTATGTTAGGACCAGATGTTTTTTAAGTTATTGTTTTATTATTGAATTCAATATCATGGTGTTTGATGATTTATTTGAGCTTAAGCAAATTCTGAAATCATCCAATGTTTTTACTTATCACAGAATGTGCTGTTTTGTACCTATTGTTAAAAAGTCCAGTTACGATTCATTATGCAAAAACTAGAGCAATATTTTATGATATTAATGTCAGAGTTTTATTTGGAGAAATGTAGACATATAATTATTACTTTTTATGGTTTATGATATGTGTTTCATATTCTTTTGGACCATTGCTGTTAAAAACTTGTCCTTACTGTCTGTAATTAAACATATCTGCTTGTCTTAACCATATTAAAATGGAGAGGAATTCATTGTATATAACAATAGTCCAACAGTTCTACCCTTTCATCAATATTTTTCTGGTTTTATCAGTATAAGCTATTGTCTGGAACCTGTGTTATCTTGTCAATGATGTAACATTGACCCTACTGCCATTATTTTATTCTCACAATTTGGCCCAACACTCAAACTATTCCCCATAAGTATTATTAGAAACTTGTAACATCAACGTTTAAATTTCTTTAAAAAATCTACTGGTTTTTTATAGTTTAAGTGGTTCTGTAAAATAAAATAAACCCAATATCAAAGGTTTTAAATGCAATGGTAAAATCTGCATCAGTCCTCCAAGCCCTTGTCAGATGTAACATGTCATATGTAATAATATTTGATGAAATCCCGTCACATATTTTTAAAATGTCCATACAATTGAATGTATCCATGCCTGTCAAATATATCTGACTAGATATAATGATATCATTAAACCCCTTTGACTAATCTATTGTCAATCATTTGTCTTGTATCTAGGATCATTGCTTTATGATAAGTAGACTAATGTACAAGTTTTGTCTTGTATTGGAATATGTGTTTGGATGCTGAATTGAAATTAAAATATTTAATTTCCCAAGTGCTGTTGCATTTACAAAACGAGGTAGGATACTATTGTCTTGTTATCAGATAGAAATGGCACCCACAACTCTCTTATGGTGTAGAGTAAATGACATCTGTAGGAGAAATGAAAAAAAACGACAATAACAAACCGTCAACCATCTCAAAATCCATAAAACGAAATCCAAATTCAAAGCAGAGCAACACGGACCTCCAAGATAGAGGTAGGATCAGGTGCCTAGGAGGAGTGAGCATCCTCTGCTGACCGGTCACACCCGCCGTGTGCTCTTTGAAAAATAAAAACCGCAAAAGTCCGTAGACAATTAGGTAATTAATTATGGTCTAACAATTAGTATGAAAAACGTCAGTCAGCATGCGACTCAGTGGAAGATTGTATTTGCTGACAAGGTCGTCGTATCGACCACGAAAGTGACATCTAAGTCACAAGGTCTGTGGGAGAAGCGTTAAAGAGAAAGTGACATCTAAGTCGAGTGAGGTCTAAGTTTTGTGGTAAGTAAGAAAAAGTGATATTTAAGTCACGTGGTTTGTTGGAGATTGTGATAATGAAAACAAAAAATGAAATCAGGGGATAAAGAACAGGGTTCAAAATCAAAAGTCTAAAGGAAATATACGAAATACGAGCAAAGCAAGCATGGACCTCTACAGTAATTAGAGGTAGGATCAGGTGCCGTGGAGGAGTTAGCATTCTCTGCTGACCGGTCACACCCTCCGTTTGCTCTTTATCGTAATAGGGAAAACGGAAGTATCCTAAGACACTAATAAAGACCAAACAGTAAGTAGGAAAAACGTTAGTAAGCATTTGAATTAGCGGATATATGTATATGCTGACAAGATCATTGAATCGACAATAGAACCAGCGTAATGATAACAATCGAGACTTGATGATCTTGTTTTATGAACTAGTTTGTCTAATGATATCTAAGTCATGTGGTCTATGAGAGAAAGCGACATCTATATTGCGTGGTCTTTGGGAGAAAGTGGCATCTAAATCACGTGATCTGTGGGAGAAGTGATAAATAGAAAGTGACATCTAAGTCATGTGTCTGTGGGAGAAATTGAAATCTATGCTATGAGGTCTGTGGGAGAAATGATATCTAAGTTACGTGGTATCTGGGAAAAGTGACATCGAAGTCATTTGGTCTGCTTGAAAATGTGATATTTAAGTCACTTGGTCTGTGGGAGAAGTGATAAAGACAACGTTACTTATGAAAAAGACATTGCTCTGTTATTGTATGGGCGATTTGCATACAAAACAACATAATTGATATTAATATTTAAACCATGATGTTACCCAAAGTATGCAGGCAATTGATACCAGATCGCTAGGTGTTTTTTATTTCTATGATATGTTATTTAGAATACTTGAAATCTGTTTAGAAGTAACTAAATCAACCTACCTGATGATTTAATTTTATTATAATAATGAGGAAGACAGGTAAAAAAAATGAAATAAAGAAGAAGAAACATATGAAGATAGGACCAGTTAATAGGCAAAAAGAGTGTTACAAAACGTGATCGTTTTTAACTGGAAACTCCTGAAGCAGATCATGATGTGTAGATTTTAAGCCCTCTAATGCAAAAAATTCACAAGATCGTGCAATGAAAACATATTTGAGATGAGCAACCCAGATGTTTAACAGCATATGATACAACAATATATTGGGATAAAGATAACTGTAAGCCTGTTATATTTATTGTGCATATTGTGCAAAGGTTTTTCGATATCTTTTCGTAAGTTTTATGGTCGATACAACGAGCATGTCGGCAAATACAATCTCCCACTGGGTTGCATGCTGATGTCCGGGGTTTGGGTGCAAAGTCGCCGAAAACACACTGAGGAGCCAGGACAACGGAAAAGTGACAAAATTCATTGAAATTTTACTTTTGTTGTTTTGATCGCTTGATTCTCATTGAACTTTAGTTATATTTATTGAAATTGATTTGAAAATTGATGAACGAGTAAAGGAAATTATTTAGAAGTCTAAATACATTTGGATCAACTTAAGTGTTTAAAGTTTGGAAATCATATCTTATTTAGAAGTCAATTTTAATGATGTGTTGTTGAAAATAGAGCCGGCTCCCTCACTTTTAGAATCTGGCTTTAATTTTTCTTTTCTTTTTTTTTCTTTTGTATATATATTTTTCTAAATAAATATTTGTTTGTTTTTTTTGTGTTTTGGTTGTTTCTGATACAGACATCGTGCAATTCCAAAGAACTCGTCTGATCATTATATCAGTTTGGGATATGATTCATGATATAAATCCATTATGAATTTTTTACCCAAGTATTAAAAATATAAAGTTGATACGCGATACAATATAGGGATTATAATATGACGAAATTAAATGCAAACGAAATTGTATTTGGTTTAAAAACAACGTAATTGTAACCCAACGAAAATATGTGTCTCTACTACCTGGTTGATTGTTCTTTGTCTAAAATCACAGGGCGAAAAACCATCTTTAAGCAAGTCCTTAAAGGTGGCTTAAAGGTGGCGTAAAGGCGGCTTAAAGGATATCGATCTTTAAGCCACCTTTAAGTCACCTTTAAGCTAGTGCTTATAGGTCCTTAATGTCCAAACTTCTTTAAGCCATCTTTAAGCCACCTTTAAGCATCTTTAAGTGGCATTTACGCTCCCTTTAAGTTGTCTTTACACCATCTTTAAGTTCCCTTTAAGTCAACTTTGATCAAGCGGAACAGTTTCATATTAAATACATAAATGAAATGCAGAAAATTCTTTGTAGGGGAGGGAGGGGGTAATTCAAATGATGATAAAGTTTTCAATTAAGGAGGGTGGGGGGGTGTTCCGGGCGGTTTTAATTGTCAACACACACACCATGCAGAAACAGGTATCTACATCCAAGTTTTGCTTGTGTAAACACCACACGCATGTAGTCGCTCTATTGAACACAGATCGCTATTATATCAACATTTCAAAATTATTGTAGCAGTGAGCGCAGTTCTTGTCTCTAAATCCGCGCATGAAATTACATTAAAGTATGTTTGTTTCCTATTATAAACTAATTGGTGAAAGCTCTCTCTCTCTCCTCTCTCTCTCTCTCTCTCTCTTTCTCTCTCTCTCATTAATAATATTATTTAATATTTGACTAAATAATACTTAGTCGAAAACCATCAATTGTTTGACTGTTTGCACATGATGTTAAATTCATAATTTTCATTGAACCGGATTCAAAGTTCAATAATACAAATCTACATCAATTCGTTTTTATTTAGAATTTGTTTTCGTAAAAGAACACGCGTTCAAACTAAGTACGATAACGGGTTTCTTTCTTTTCTTTTCTTTTTAAAGATTATCCTGTTCTTAAACAATATAAAAAAAATAAATGAAAAAAAACCCCATGATTTAGTTTAATAATCAGTTTAAGATATGTATTTTTAAAAATAAATTTTAACTATTTGTAGGTCTAATTCTAGATCTGCTAGATACATGTTAAAGATGAAAACTCTCAACTGCCTTTTTTATATCGGGCGGGATATTGCTGCTTTGGTTGTCTAGACATGGTTTTATTCGTTTGTGTATATCTAATTAAAGTCTATTGTTTGTTCAACTTGAGAAAACCCCTGGAATTAACACAGAATATACAAGATATACACAACAGGTGCGTCTTGTGCCCAGATGCAGACCAGGGTTCCTTGAGGTGTTGAAATCTTAGTATGTCTGTGTATACGATAAGTACATCGAATGAAAATTTTATTTACATTTGTAATTCATTCTCAAAATATCATTTCATCACCCTGGGTTTTAAAAATATTACGTCTACATATCAAAGATACATGCATGTAAGAGTAAAATCTTGAGGCTAATTAATTACGGTACTGGTGATAATGAATTTGAGTTCATTATTTAAATATATTTATAAGGAGTGATATAATATGTTACATACCAGGACGGTACATCATATGTACAAATACATGTATGTATGTATACATCATTTGCAATTGCCACATCATCGGCAGTACAAAATGTAAATACGTCACTGGTAATCTGGGTAATTGGTGATATTGTTTGTTATAGAATTGATAGTTTAAAAAATGTAAACAATTAAATATTCAAACATATATCATTTAATTTGTTATTCTAGATCTGTTCTAAATGTATAATAATCAGTATTATTTAAATTATTACATGCCGAAACGGCGCCGTGATAATGAAAACCGGTAAATTGCGTAGAACTATTACCCTAATAATTTTAATGCATTTAAACATATATTTTCATCTTCTTCCTTGCGTTTCATAGTTATGAATTCTGTGAACGTATATTTAACATGTTATTAGATATAACTGATTGTTACAAACTGAATGGAAGAAGTCAAAATCTTTTTAAGTAAAAAACACACACATTATAATGTTATATATGAAATGAAAACGCTATCATATATGAGTTGCCGTAGCGTAGTGGAAACGAGCTGATGCTAGCAAACCAAGGGTCTCGGGATCGATACCCCTCTTGGGCGTTTTAATTTTTTTTTAATATATTTTTTTTTTATATTTTTTTTTTTTTTTTTAGGAAAAACCGTTTTTAATACTTCTTTATGTCTAGGAATAATTGAAATTAGCGACAGAATATACATTATTTACTTAACTGCCGTACATGTTCATGTGGAATCAATCTTTTTGTTAAAATCGCTCCGTTGTGTGTCTAGACATGCTTTCATTTCTTTGTGTATATCTAATTAAAATCTATTGTTTGTTAAACCTAAAAAAACATGGAACTAACACAGAATATACAGGATATACACAACAGGTGTGTTTTTGTCCAGACGCTCGGATATGCTTTTTAAAAATAGATTCTTCGCATATAGGTTGAATATATTTGTCTATTGATCACAATTGATTAAATTGTTATAAAGTTACTACAATTTGTTGGTAAATTAGGCACAATATTAAATGAAGAATGTTATGATTTTTTTTTTTAAATGGCTTAAAGGTGGCTTAAAGAAGTTTGGACATTAAGGACCTATAAGTTGTCCTTAAAGGTGGCTTAAAGGTGGCTTAAAGATAGTCTTTAAGCTGCCTTTAAGCACCTTTAAGCCATCTTTACGCTTTCTTTAAGCCCCCTTTAAGCCACCTTTAAGCTATATGTGCTGCTTAAAGGTGGCTTAAAGATCGTCTTTAAGCTACCTTTAAGCACCTTTAAGCTATCTTTAAGGAGAACTTAAAGACGGTCATTCATCCTGTGAATATCTTAGATGAAACAAATCGATGTTGTTGCTTGTGACGTTCTATAATGATGACATTTTCATACTATATTCATCAATTTGATGTTGTTTTTGTGACATGCCCCTCCAGTAAAATACATTGATTCATTTGCAATTAAACTGGGTAAATTGTGATGAATGGAAGTAATTTCATTCAACGAGCATTGTATAAGAAACAATCAGTTGTCTTTCGCAGAAATGTACATCAACATCCGGTCTGAGGTCATACTGATGCGGTTGATGGGTCTAATTGAGTGAACGTACAACATCCACACAAAATTGGTCCCCGTAAAAGTTTGGTCAGAAAAACAAAAGCATTAGATACATGTAGTCCAGATAATGGCTGGGCATTGCAATATGTGGCATTGTACCATATTAAATCAATCGCACATCACAGATTTTACACAGCCAAGGAATTTATATACGCTTGCCAAAAAATAGATCAACTAATGATAAACATTCGAGTTTGTAATAACATTTAAACATGAAACTCCCCTTGAAAGATTTGAATATCTGTTAACAGAGAAGTGTACCTCTACCTATCCTAAGGAGTTAACTCTGTAGAATGTAGAAACCTACACACAAGTAAATAGTATTTACAGGATTCCTATTTAAATAAGTTTTTTGTCGCCAATTCCCAGAGTGAGTTTTTGGAATGGAGAGTAGTAACGTCGTTTTTATTTTTTTTTTTTGGGGGGGGGGGGGTCTACGTTGTCTTTTCAAGCTCCAATGCTATTTATGCGATCTGTATTCAATGAATTTAAAATTACGTCCGTAACCCTATATAATGCTCTTTAGCATCGCTGTTTAAACATACTATTCAAACGTAGATAAAGTTATATAAAAATTGGAAAGCTTTGATAACGTTATTTTATTGAAGAAATAACAACAAAATCGAAAATATGTTATTTTCTTTATTCATGGGGAACCAATATTCGAGCATTTAAGATTAAAAAAATAATTATATGGCTTTATAAAATGCATAGTTAAAGAATAATTTCACTGTATAAAAGCTAAAATTTTAAGAGACAAGGAGAAATTGTTGAGATGGCTGACAATTTTTTTATGCATCAAAAGATGAACTCAATTTACAGAAGCTGCTTGGTTCAAAAGAAGTGCAATGCGTAATGTGTGCAAATAGTATATTCGCCGAATGCCTGATTCTTTACATGAAATCTTCATTAACATAGGTATGTTTAATTTTAAGGGAAAATGTCAGTGCTATACGTAATGCAATGTACAAATTTAGTGGTTAAAGGCACCTAACCAAGGCTAACACTTTTGCAATTAGAGATATTTTCTGTAGTTTCGTAGGTGTCTTCATATGAAAGCAGGTGGCTAGAGTTGGTGGAATCTGTGATAATTTTAAGGTTTTCACGTATCCATTAGAAACCCATGTATATAGTCACCACATTGCAGTCCTTTTTTAAAGAACATCAACGTGTTATTAGCAAGCCGTGGTAGTATTGAAACAAAACTGCAACCCTCAAACGCAAAGCACGTGCAGTACTCATTATGACATCTCAGAAACGATATATAGTTTTATATAAGAAAACATATTTGTAAAGGTAAACACTGTAATTTTTCATTCCCGATGATATAATTTAACTCATCGGTGTTTATAACGATGTCCGTATCATCAGTGTGTGATCGATGTCGTCTATATCAATTTAATCCTGGACATGTATGTATAACCCTGAACGTTTGAAGTGGAACTGATTGTTAGAGGTTTGAGAAATACATGACAAAATACTCACAAATACGCAATATTCTCAATATGAATGAGGGGATTCGCTATGCACAAAAAATAAATGACCAGACAATCACATAAGTAGGATATTTTCAATATGAATAAAAAGACTATTAGCTTAACACTTTTAACGTTAGGATACTCGATATATCAACACCTATCACAAAAAATACGGAACAAAGTTTGAACACGTGTGCGTGTGAAGATGAGCATATTAACCTCTTTAGTCTCATGATGCAAAGACTATGTTCCTGCAGAACCGATGTTACTAAACAATATCGTTGTGTGTATTAATTATGTCGTCTCATATACCCGTCAACAGCAACGTGTCACTAAGTGGAATAAAAAGAATTATTGAGAACTTGATTTACGATATATTAAAATCCTTATTTGAGATCAATTTGCTCTGATATTTGAATTTGTCATGCTAGGACCACTGAATACTAATAAATTGTAGTCCACATTATCTGACCTTATCAGCTTTTCTCCCTTATTATTCTTACAACCAAAAGAGACCGTCTGCCTGTGGCATCATTATAATTCAGTTTGGTATCATTCAGTCAATCTTGTCCAAGGTGCGTGCAATTAAAAAAAAGATTTAAAGCCAATACAAAACAAGTTCAAATCTGTATAGCAAAATAACTGTCTGGTATAAATGTTCAACTAGTTTTGATTTTTAAACAAAGTTCCATGTATAACTTACGTGTGTAAAGACAATTGGTTGATTTCATCTGGGGAGTTGAATATATTTATTCTCTTAAGTTATTGCGAGGAGTAAAACAGATCCAGAGACATTGTGCATGGTAAGAAAGTATTCCTTTTATATCTGATGGTTATCCAGGGTCTGAAGGGGCGGCTGTTTGAAACTAACATTTTGCGTAGCAAACGTAACGATATAAACTTGAACCAAAGTAAAAATAAAGTGCACATGTTTCTTTTGGTGAGTATATGAGTACATTTTAGATTAGGAATTTTTCTTTCATTGAGTGAATTTGTTGTTAGACATTGTAATTCCACAATTGTAAGTGTTACGCCTGATAAAACATCTTATTGATTGTGTCAACTAATTTTGCATACAGGGGAAGGAACTGTGTACGTAAGATGTTACATATCGGCCATATTGAAAAGTGAAAAATCAAACACATAATATATTATATATTATATGATCCCTCATGCATAAACATAACTTTCTTTGCTAAAATGTACGTGTGATTAGAAATTGTAAACTCCGAAACGGGAACTTGTGTACGGTTTTGTAATTTACACATATATTTTTCTTTGTGTCATGGTTGATCTGATATGTCTATAAAACTGCACTTAAGAATATAGTATTACGTTTATATTTAGGTGCATTTTAAAATTTGATTTATAAAAAAATCACAATAAATTGCATCTTATCAAGCACCGATTCACCGGATATTTATACCGGTTTTAAGTGGGTTATTTTCACATGCTCATTAAACATCGCTGACTGGAAAACGGCCGATGTCCATTTAACAGGGGTCGACGGTTTTCTAAGGGTTTATATAAAAAATATTTAGAGGGAAATTTTAAATCAACTAATATTGACGGGACGTTGGTTATAAGGGGTGCCGCTTTTGAGAAGTTTCGCTGCATAATGTTTTGCATTGAAATTTTTGTATAAAGAGGTAGCCACCGGGGATTTTAAATAAACCGGTGTTGAGATTGTGCTTGTATTATGGAATGCATTTATTCAGAGGTTTCACTGTATCTAAATGGTATCCTTTTTAAAAAAAACTGCTCTTTGGAGTTGGGTGTTATTTGAATATCTGCGATACCGTCTTTATATATGTGTGCAATTATCTGGTTGATTGATATTAAGAAACAGATGGTGTTCATGTTACAGGGATCTATAGTTTTCTAAGGGCTCATATAGAAAATATTAAGAGGGAATTTTTTAATCAGCCGATATTGAAGGGTTTCTGGTTATACGAGGTATTGGGAAGTTTTACTGTTTACTGTACAGTGTTACATTGAAGTTTATCTATAAATAGAAAACTGCCTGTGACTTTTTTAATCGACGGGTATTGAGAAAGAGCTGCTGTTTTAGGGTGCTATTATTGAGAGGTGTCACTTTACCGAAATTATATTTTTAATAATAAAAATGATTTTTGAAAATGTGTACATATATCTGTGTAATTATCAGATATCATATCAATACAACTAAAATAACAACATTAGATCCAGATATTAAGTGAAAATGATTCTAAGATGTTTGAGAAATAAGTGACAATATGCTCACAATTGCACGGTATTCTCAATATGAATATTGAGATAGTTTTTTGTCTTATACAACTGTCAACGTCAGGTTAGGCTAAGCAACAAACTATAAACGACAAGATTATAACTAAAACCACGATATTCACAATATAATTAAATAAGGAAACAATTAACATAAAATGTTATCATTTGTATACGCGAGGCGTCAACAACTATCAGAAAAGTACAGAGCAAAGTTTATATATATGTATGTATGAACAGGTGTATAATCAGCTCTTTGGTATTTTTATAGTATGATTCCTTTATTTGGATGAAAAAACTTTGAATGTGTACTATGTTCCTGTAGAATTCATGTTAACTAACCGATATCTTTGTATAAATTGATTAACTTGTCTAACATTATCGTCAATGGAAAATTTAAAGTGTACTGAATCTAACTACTGAGAACTCGGTTCTTAATAGATTTAAATCCTTACGCTACAATTGCCTGTAGTTAGAGATCGAGTTGCTCTGATATTTGAATTTGTCATGCAATGACGACCGAGTTCTATTCATTCAGGGTGCACATTATCTGACCTTATCAACGTTTCATCCTTATTCTTCTTACAAATAAGAGATTGTCTGTGTCATCACCATTCATTTTGATATCATTCAGTCAATCATGCCCAAGGTACGTGCGATTAAAAATGAAATATTTAAAATCCATGCAAAATCAAGTTTAAATCTTACAAACAAAACAACTGCCTTTTAAAAATGCTGAACTCGTTTTGGTTTTTAAAAGAAGTTCCATGTGTAACTTACTTGTGTAGAGACAAGTGGATGATTTCATCTAGGAAGTTGAAGCTATGTATTATTGAAGAAATGTTTTAACTTAAATTATTGGGAGGGATAAAGCAGATCCAGGGACACGGTGCATGGTAAGAAAGTCCCCCTTTATATCTAATAGTTTATCCGCGGTCAGAAGTGGTGTTTGACACTAACATACTGCCTAGCCAACCTAAATAAATACATGTAACACAAAAAAAGTTAACATTTTAGATAGGCATTTTTTTTATTGAGTGTATGTGTGATAACACATTGTATTTTCATATATTACATGTACATACAGGGCACACAAATAACTGGATCTGGCCCCGCCGTCACCAACATTTTTAAATCACTCAACTCAGTCCTCAACTCAAATTCATAAAGGAAAAGTGCACGAGTTTGAGGTAAAAACTCAGACTTGAGGCTGAGTATTGACTTTAGGAAAGTTGGTGACGGCGGGGCCAGTTACTATTCCTTATTCAAATTACTCGTTAGTATTGGTAACAGTCCTAAACAATAACATAATTCATTTGTCAGAATAACACATAACATTGTCAGCAAATACAATGTTCCGCTCGGTCGAATGCTGACTGACGTTTTTGATATTTATTGTTAGGCCATTGTTAATCAACGAATCAGGATTTTCCCGTTTTCCCGATTACGTCTTTGTACATGTTAACGCTTGATAGAACATCTCATTAATTTTGTCAATCAATTTTGTACAATCGGGAAATTGCCAGGCATAATGTATTGGAGTTCCATGGAAAAATAGGTTTAGTAGAGATTTGGTATACATTTGTCTTTGTTTTTCCATATTACCGTTTTTTTTTTATAATATATAATTTATAATATTTCATTTTCATTCATATTATCAGTTTCATTGAGTTTTACTTTGCATTATAAAACTAAAGTTATAAATCAAAATAGTTTAATAATTAACAGACCTTTCGTATAAGTATACACAAAGTATTATTTTAGTATACTTTGTTTGTACTAATAATGTTTTATATATCTGGGCCATGATGAACACTGGACAAATACAGATCATGTGTATACATATACCAAAATTAGCATTTCACACCCTGGTTGATATTTTTTAAGTTTTTCACATTAATGTTTGAAATCAAATTTCGAGTATACTATATGTTTCAGGTCCCAACAATTTCCTCCTTTATTAAAAGCCACCAAACCATAACATAATAACAGTTCAAATAGACACATATTGACATCAAACTTATTTAGATTCGTAACTCCTTTACAATAAAAGAGACCCATATATGTGATATTATCGTAGTATTTCTATTTATCAATAGTAATTAATTTTTTCTATCGGGTTCACATTGTTAAAACACAATGACTGTTTTAATGATGTTATCGATTTAAATTCCTGACACAAAGCTCCTGTATGGTATTGGTGATCAAATAAAGCGTAAGACGCTTTTCTTGCATGCGATCCTTTAAAACTGTATCAGAATAGTGCTTTTATCCTGGTACATGTATTTGTGTAAATGGATTTAGTACCAAACGTTCGTTTAAGATAAGAAATAAAATGACAAGCGAATAGCATCGTTTTTCATCGCTTTGGAAATGGGGGAGACAAACAAAGAGAAATTAACACATTAGCATTTTAAAGGTGTTATTTCGTTAAAAATTGAATTTTATAAGCGCATATTTATTGCAATATGATAATTATTATTTTATTTTTTTTTTGGGGGGGGGGGCGTTCTTATAATTTCCATGAGCTTAACCGCGAGGTAAATATTTTGAATAATGTTGCTGTTGTTGTTTTGTATTCATACACGCCCCTTCATTTACATTATTTACATTTTTGATCAATGACACTTCGCATTTTATGATTTGAAAATGTTTTATTAAATGCTACGCGCATTGATGGAGTTTTCCGGTCAATTTTTCCTTTGATACATCGATCAATAAAAAAAATATTAAATTCATTTCTTAAGTCATGTGGTTTGTGGGAGTAAATGATATCTAGGTCATGTGGTATGTGCGAGAAAGTGATATTTAAGTCACGTGGTCTATGGGAAAAATGAGGAAGAGAAAGTGACATGATATCAAAAAGGCATTGTTCTGTTCTTGTATGGATAATTTGCATACTACACAACATGTAAGACCTCATATCTATTGCTTTTTAGGTCACCTGGGTCACTCAGGTAACCTACTGCTATATGTTTTCTTTGTTCGTCGTTCGTAAACTTTTATTGGTGAAGGGAAGTGAACATTGTGAAATTCGTGACCCCTGCCCCCTTGGGGCCTGAGGGGTGGGATTAAACCATAAAACTGCATGCAATCTTTAAACAAATCTTCTTCTTTACCCCTTAACATCCAGCATCCAAACTGCTGCCATGGTTGTAATTATAATAAGCATTGAGCTCTCTACCAAAATTTTGAAATTCATGGCCCCAGGGTCAGGGGTTCTGGCGTTAGGGTGAGTCTTTAAAAAGATTATACTGTAAAATGCATTAATTTTTTAAAAATATTCTTCTCTGTTTCTGAATATTAAGCAAATGAACTAAGTACACACATGTAGTAATGATTACTGCTCCAAATTTATGAATTTAATGGCCTCTCGGTCAGAGGTTCTTGAGTTAAGGATTGGGGGCTATAATGATCATATGGTGAAAATGCATTAATACTTTAAAAATCTGTTCCTTTGCTCCTGAATATTAAGCAAATGAACTATAAGTAAATAGTTATGATGAGGAAGAGTGCCTCTTTCAAAATTTTGAAGTTCATGGTCCCTTGGGTTCTATTGTTAGGGTGAGGCTGCAAATGAAGACACTTATTCTTTGAAAATCATCTCCTTTGCTACTTATCAGATGAATCATGTACATAATTATGATGAGGAAGAGTGCTTCTTCCAACATTATGACTTTCTTGGCTCATATGTCATGGATTCTGGTATAAGGAGTAGAGTGGTGTAATTTCAACTGATTATTTTCTTGTACTTAAGATTTGTTCAATTACGTTATTGTATGTTATGTTACAATTTTTAACTGGGTTTTACAAAGGAAAGATTAGGCTATTGAAATGGTGAAAATGACGGGCGGTCGGGGAGGGGGGCTGCCAAAACGGTACCAGTATTGTACGGATACCTCCTCTTACAATTTTCAAGATAGGAAGTTGATGTTTTGCAGATCAATTGGACATATAGTTGCTTGAATTTTGATTTTTTTTTTATAATTTATGAAAACAAAATACCAGCTGTTGAACTTAGACATTACTCGCATTACTCGCTGATAACTCATATATATATATATATATATATATATATATATATAGGGTACACCATTTTTCCGAATAGGCATTGTTTATCACTTTAGTGTTGACAACTTGATTATCGATGCAAGTCACATTAAAGAAAACTCTTTTTGCTATCACACTGACAGTTTTAACTTGTTGAACCTTTGTTTTAGAATTTAGAAAGTTTATTTGAATAAACAATACCGGAATGTTTAAATTGATTTCATAAGCCATGTTATTATAATGCACATGGGTATACATTGCAAAAGCCACACTGCAGTTACTATGGTGACCGATAAGGCCTATGGGCCTATTGTTATCTTTGACAACACTTTCGGGCAGAAACAAGCCAGTTCAAGAAATGTTTACATTTGGATCCTCAAATACACAAGATGGCCGCACATCCTCCGTTTACACAACTAACCATCAGATATTCCTAACATTTGTTAAAAAGATATGATTTGTTAAGCTATAAACCATTACTAAATAGAGAAAAAATATCCATATATTTTATCTTTAAAATTTTGGTTGTTTTCTATATTTTCATATAGAGTTTTTCTTCTAAAGGAGACCAGTATTGTATTAAAATGGCTTCGACCATCGAATCCTGTAAACAAAAACAATTGCATAAAGGGTGATATATCTAAACATATGTCACCGACCCCTTTTAATGCGTTTAATTATGAAAAATCGACCATGAATTTCATATTTTTCAAAGTGTGAACTTTGATTTTCGCTTGTGACGTTGCAGTTTACAAAGTTCAACGTTTGTGACGTCATAATAAAACTCGTCATTTAACCTTTGAGTACCCTGTGTGTATTACAGTGTTATAACTGCCGTTACTTTCAACACACTTTACAAGCAAAAAATATATGTGTCGCAGTTGTTATTTAAAAGTTATATATTTTGTTTATTTATATTTGGCGCGCATTGCCAATCGAGCGTGTATGAGAGGTAAATGAGTGAATGTATGAATGAGTTTTGGTAAGTCACGTGAATAATTTGATTACGGGTGTATGTTGACCACGTGTTTATTCTTTACTACTATATTAAAGCTGACCAATAGAAATTTTCAACTGAGTTCATTACTATGCATGACTTTACTAACTCACTATAAGTAGCGTAAATCCCGCCAATTCCCCAACACCAAGAGTTTTATCTTCATGGTAGAAACAGTGAATTGTACCTTTACCTTACCTGTACAAGATATTTTGTAAATCATAGTTCTAGGATACCTGGTAAGCTTCTGTTTACCTTGTAATTGGAATATCTATTTATAATAATTGTAAATTACTTTTAATTCATTTTATTCCAATATTCTAAATTACCGTGCGATGTTGCGTATGAATTGTGTAACTGTGGGTGTGAGTGTGTTTGTACTTATAGGTTTTATTTAATAATATAATCCTCGAAATAAAGAACCAGTTTAGCTGAAATCAATCATACCAGGGGTTCAGCGTTGTTTTATTCACAAGACCCTGCGACATATGGAATGCAAATATTATATTGTAAAATGGAAATTTGGACTTTACACTTAGATGGATAAAACATTACAAATTGCTTCAAAAATAGTGATGCGCACAGATTAATTGTGAAATGCTGTGGTTGTGATATATTTATATAAGTCGTCATCATTTTGTTTAGACTGTAACACGCCAGCAGGCATTAATCATTAAAAACAAATGATGTATTCTATAACTAGGGCATATCCGATTCTATTTCATTTCAGATTTCTGAGTAAGTGCGTTTTTAAAATAACGAACAAATCCCGATTCAAATATGATTCTTTTCAAATGTTTTCAGATCAGTCGGTATATTTTTTATCGCTTTCTTTCAGGCTTAGCGCGTTTTAGTACTTTGATTTTTTTATTAACATTTTCAAATCCAAGATTTGTGTTTGAGATTTTATCTTAATAGGGTAGATAGATTTTAAACTCATTACATTATTATACTAACCTTTTGCATTGCACACAAATACACGAGCAGTGTTTTTTCGGGCTTCAAATGTTTTGCGTCATTAGCCATACTCTCATTTGTGGAGTCACGTGATGTAGATTGTCGTCGCAGTTCGTCTGATTCATGAGGACGTTAGAGTTTTCTGTGTTTCTCCGTGTTTGTCTTGGAATTTATTTCATTTACATATCAGTATATCTCTTTTAAGCTGAATGTTGTATTTTGGTCACGGAATTTGTGGAATTATCGTTACCGGGCTACATAACAAAGCTGTTGACCAGCCCTTATTAGCTCAAATCACTTAATTAACAGTAAGTGAATTACAGTCAAGTCGAGCCGATAAAACACAGGTAATAATCGAGGTAAAATCTTGGTTTGTAAGCAGACTATAATTGCTATCACAACACAAATCACACCTATTGTTCTATCCGTTTTTAAAGGTGTGCAAACGGGAAACACGTGAAGGCAGTAGTAGAACAAAGCCAAGCTTGGATCGTTGTTATACATATATATTATACAAAAGAAACCTGAAATTGCGGAATAATGCGAGCAACACATCATACACACGAAGACAAGACAATCATACAAAGATAAACATACACATTACGCAGCTGTGTTAAGGCTTCCCATAGACTTTTGAGCCTTCAAAAATTCCGCGAAAAGTTTGTCGTCGTTTGTGACGTCATAATGATGTACTTCTGCTCCAGCACTTTTCATTAAAAACTTTTTATATTATCAAAAGGTTAATATTCTAATAACGTTATATAACATTTCATACGTAGTAAACCCTTTAAACTATATAAATGAATCTATTAACGCATAATTTTCTTACTTTCGTAATTTGCTACTTAAATATGCGCATGCGCAGAGGTCAATCGGTGTCTTCGCAGCTCTTGACATCTCGTGGTGATAGTTCAGCCTGCAGGTGCGAGTGTCGCGGTGGAAGGAGGAGAAATATGGAGAAAAAACAAGTCGTAGAAGAAAAAAAATGCACCTCAGACAGATTTTACGGTATGTTCAGAAAGATTGTAACATTCCGCAGCTGTTTTTATTGCTTGACTTTTATTTTATTGATGTAAACAACACAATTTTTAACGTTCATCCTGCTCACACGTGTATCCGCTTTTTGGCCATGTGCTTTTTTTTCTAGAGCTATACGATCATACACGATGAGATAAATTCAAAATATTTAAGTATTTCTTGAGTACAAAACTTGTCTTCTGTTATAAATTGTGAACAAAAGTCATATTATGATGTGTGGCTATAAATTTTCAGTTTTAAGCCGATGTGTACGATCAGGCCACTCGGTTTTTACTTGCATGTATATATCAGTATATGTCTCGGAGCAAACCAATCTAATTTGAATGCTCGGTTTCGAACTAGACTTCAGTCATGGTACAAACACAAGAATATGAAAATTAAAAAAAATCTCACATGTGCACACTTCTCATCCTTGACAAAGCCACTTAGTACCAAAAATGACCAATATAGAATTAATTATAAAGCAAGTAGAAATTTTTACAAAGTTTACATAGCATTGCAGATATTAGTGAAGACAGGAAACTTTCTTACCATAAATAAATAGTATTGTCAGGAGAGAGAGAGAGGAGAGAGAGAATGAAACAGACTTAGTATTACAAAACACATTTTTGTTTGATTTTGTGCAAAAAAAATATTTAGGGCAAGCTGAAATTTGTCTGGGCAACCAGAGATCTGTTTCTTGGTTGCCCAATGGCGAGTACAGATTCTGACGAGTGTGAAACCCTGACATGTTATACATTGCCTATCTTTGTTTTAAGGTCAGACACAACTTGCATGTATTTACCATTTATTTTAATTTTTGTTTGTTTGTTTTTTTTGTATTTTTTTCCTGATCTTTGCAACATGATACTAAGCAATATTCCAGAGCCAAAATTGGTTGAAAGTTTAAGGAATTGTTTTGTAAGGAAAAGTTAATTATTTTCTAGGTTGCATTTCACTACAAGTACAAAAAATTGTATGTACCTCTATAAAAACTGTTAATGTACAGTTCCGTACCTTGAGATTTTAGGCATTATTATGTTTTCATGCTAAAAATTATTGGATAAATTTTAAAAGATTGAATATTATTAGAATTTGAGGAACAGCCATCTTGTGATATTCTTTTTTGCTGTTTATAAAGTCGGGATCGAAATATCCAACACAATCCGAAATTCCTCCATCACTGTCAAGTGCACACATGACATGGATAAAATCAGGGATAATTGGTTGTTACATGCCTTGAAAATGTTACGGCTCACTTGTCTTTTTGAAGCAACTATGCTGTACAGTATTGGGAACTGTAAACTGATACAAATATGAACTTGTACTGTCTAGTAGTTCAATGTAGGTCAGATTGCTTTATATTAATGATGAAATCTTTTGAAGGAATATACTTTGAAAAGTGAAATATATGTTCTCTGCTTAATTACAATATTTTCTTTTAAAATCTGAACTAGCAAAGAGACATGATAATCGTTTTCTAAAAGATCAGTTTTACCACCGTTTTTTATTTACAATGACATGCTATGGTTTAAAGCTGCCTTTGCTCGATTAATGCTAAATTTTGGATCAATGCATGTATTAGCTTTCAGTGATCATCAGAAGATTTATCAGATATATTTAGATTTCACTAAGTTAAATTTGTATATCTAATAGCAACATATATGGGTATATCCCTCTAACTATTTTTAGAATTGTTAGGACAACAAAGTAGCGCCTTTAAGCAAAATAGTCCCTATACTTTCAGAGTGTATATACATTTATTGGGACATTTTAAATTAGATAGAATGTTCTATCGTTAAAATGACAGATGTCCTACGGACCCGGTTTAAAGATAGAATTCGTCCCATACACTCGCTTCGTAGCAAATAAAAAAATATATTTTTTCATATGATTGGTCTCAAATACCTACAATGTTGCCCTATTATAATCCCATTTTACCGCATAAACTGTTTTTGTAACGAAATCACTGCCACTTGTAACATATCACATTTGAAAATTCGCTGTTTACGGTCGCCATGTTTATGATAAAATCCGAGACATTCCGAGTACGATTTCCGACAAAATGGCAGGCAATTCAAACGTGTATATTAACAAAATGCCTTAGTACGACTAATTAAATGGATATTTTATGGATTTAACTACATATGCATGTTCATAAAGGTTTGTAATGTATAAAAATGTGTTTTTCCCCTGCAGATTATTTTTAACAGACTTAAAATCGATGCGAAGCAGATCCGCTTTGCGGCTGCTACATTGCAAGTATATGGGACGAATTCTTACTGTGACCTGAGCGTAGCCTGGTCACAGTAAGATTATTCTTCCTAATTTTAAATCAGAATGCTTGACACATGTCAGAAAAGAGGATTTTCAATTTTAAAAACAAGTGTCAAAATTGAATTATCATTTGAAGAAAAGAATTGAAATTGTTTGATGTACACCCTTTCCAAAACTGAGAAATTCCCTACTTTTACTTTCATTTTCAGAGTTTTTCAATACAGACGCATTTTGCCGGAAAACGAGGAAAGAGACAATTTGCTGAGCTTTCATTCAAGAGGTCCCTCGTTGCTGAACGAAAATTAGGGCAGGAGCTATGAACCCTAACGTTAACCGCCTATGGAAAATGCATTAGTGGACTATACCCATATT